>QEPC01010989.1:998828-1011328 GCA_003113815.1 Sphenodon punctatus | reverse complement strand
TGTTGTAAATTGACAAACATTGACAAAAATACTGAAAATGGATGAAAATTGAGAGGAAATTATGGAAATTGGCAGGCGCCGGTATCAACAAGTGAGGAAGAGCAGAATCAATTAATAGCGAGGGAATAACTGAACAGTCACAAGCGTTCCCCAAAGGTAGGTATTTCCCAATGGTATGGGAACACTTACTCTCACCTTAGCACTAACCGCAAAAGGTTTTCCCAATTTACCAATTTTCTGTTTACTGTGTTCCATTCATTTATTGTTTACCGCAGTGCTGAGGCTACCATTTTACTTCCAGGTTTGTTGTTGTTTCCACATTTCTCAGCCAATCATTGTGCGAATAGCCCACCCCTTGACCTCCAGTGCCTCCAGTCAGAATTATTGTTCTATGTTGTTCCCTTTGCTTTGACCAATTTGCAATTGGATTGTAGATTAGTACAGAAATCTGCATACCAGGCAATGAGTGACAAGGAAATACAATGGAAAATTGAGTGCAAGAAATACAGTATTGCATCAGTATTACATCTCAGGATTTGAAATGAATGGCAAAGTGATAAACAGTAAAGCGGTAAACGTGATTTCAGTAAGTGGAAAGTTGGTAAATCGAGAAACAAAATGTCGGTCAAGACATTACCAAATGAGGTTCTCAATTCAACCAAGATAGTATCAGGAACTTGGATTTTCATGATATTTCCCATTTTGGCAAAATCTCATTTCAGCCCTACTGTCTTCCCTTCGCCTTCCCCACTCTCATCTGCCTTCCTCACACTTCCAGTCACCAAAAGGTGGCCCACAGATCTTCAGAGAGCTGAAATGTGCAGCTGTGTCTCTGCCCATTTCCTGATGACAGGTGACACTTTTGAAAGTTTGGCCAGCTGGCTGGGCTTTGTAGCAGTACCGGGTTGAAGGATTCAGTAACAATTTTCTATTGAGAAAGGAAAAGAACAACCTAAAAACTCATTTTTTACCATGAAGGCACACAGGACCAATAATAATAAATTGCACAAATAGAAGTAGCAAGTTTAGTTCACCATTAGGGCACCATTTTACTCTGAAAAAATAAATAAGTAATGTATTACAGGCACATTACCACATCTGTAGCTTTGCATGTAATTGACAGCTTTAGGTTTGACAGCATAGTACCTCCACCTTGCAGACAAAGTATCTGTGTGAATGCAGTTGCAGAATGCTCATTCCATTAGCAGTAGCAAGTCTTCATACAGGGTGCCCTTGCTTCCTTGCATAGCAGAAAACTGAAACTGGTCTCTAATTTGCTCTCAAATTGTTCCTAAGCCTCTTTGATGGCCAAAAATAGGAGTAAACAGCAGAAAATGGATCATTCCATAATGACCCTGTGGCCTTTCATCCACTTTCTCTGAACTGTCCAATCCTGGCCACTGTCAGACAAAATACTGCCTGAAATGGACCATTGTTTCATCTGAGGGTTCAACCAAAAACTGGTAAGGTGAAAGCGGGAGGTGAAGCCTTTCTCAGTCTGGGACACTGGAGCCTCTTCTGCTCCTGTACAGGATCAGCTGGCCAGTTTCCCATCCCAGCAACCAGCCTGGCAGGCTACTGAAGGAATGGGGGTAGCTTGGCTGACTGGAAGCGACCTCAGCGGCATAGATGTCCCGCTGGCAGTGACACCCTCCCCTGCTCGTTCGATGAAACCAGCAGGCTTACTTTATACTCAGGTTGCATTTTCCAACCAAAGATCTCCAAGCACTTCGGAAGCATGAATAAATTAAGGATCACAGTCCCATCCCTTTCAGGTAAACAGAAACATAAGCATGTTTAAGGGGTCAGTCCTGAAAAGGGTTGCAAATCTGGCCTCAATTAAGAAAAAAAAATGTATACTTCCCCAAAGCACTTGAACCAGCAGAATGTCAGGTAGGGTTACCAACCCAAAGAATTGTCCTAAAACATCCGAGAATTAAAGATTAATCTCCAGGGCAGTGTTGTGAGAAACAGGAGAGAAAAAATTGATATTCTCACAATGTTTACTCAACAAATCAGATTTATTTTATCAGCTTCTCATTAGTTTCATACAGTGCAACATATAATCTGATACACATACTAGTCCTTATTGTCCCCTTCAGTCAAACTGTTGGCTGAGCTGACTGGACTCACGCCATATTAACTGAGACCCTAATCCTTCAATCCCATTGACTTTACTGGTGAAGGATCATCCTGCACGTTTCAACACTAGTTTTTAAAACCATCATAAGAACATACGTACTGCCATACTGGGTCAGACGAATGGTCTCTCAAGCCCAGCATCTTGTCTCCAACAGTGGCCAATCTTGGTTGCTTGGGAGAAGTACCCAACAGGTCATAAATGGGGTGATCCATTCCTTGTCCACTCCCAGCTTCCAACAGAGGTTACATCCCCCAACATACTTGACTAATAGATGTTAATGGACCTGTCTGCCAAGAACTTTTCAATCTTTTTTTAAACCCAGCTATATTACGGGCCTTGATTATATCCTCTGGCAACAAATTCCACAAGTTAATTGTGCATCGAGTGGGGGTGAAAACAACTTTCTTTTTTTGTTTTAAATCTGCTGCCAGTTAGTTTCGTGGAGTATCCTCTAGACTTATTACTAATTTGAGAGGGTAAATAACTCCCTATTTACTTGCTCCACTCCACTCATGACTTTATAAACATCTATCATATCCCTTTGTAGCAGGATTCCCACTTAAGTGTTTGCAGGATTAGGCCCAGATCACTCAAGCAGTTAGGGAATTAGTCACTTTCAGTTTATTTACACATCCGTCACCATACTGAGTCTTCTATACACAGGCCAAGACTAGCCAGGCAATAGTTTACTGGCTGGCTTACAATCCACTCATTTCCAGTATTCAGGCTCCAAGATCTCCTTCCTTCAAGGACAGCCTCTATCAGAGATCTACTCTACCCTCTCTCTAGAGGACTTCTAACCTTACTTCCTGGACTGGCTCTGTTTTAGGCCTGGAGCCACACCCCAAACACAGTTACTTCCTGTTGGTGGCCATTTTGGGCCACTCTCCTAAAGTCCAGGTGCCATTTTGTGGCTCAACTCTGCCACACACACACTCAGCTGTTTCTTCTCCAAGCTGAAGAGCCCTAACCTACCAAGTCTCTCTTTCTACGGAAGCCCTTCCATACCCTTCATCGTCCTTGTTACCCTTCCCTGTACCTTTTCCCATTCTATTATGTCTTTTTTGAGATGAGGCAACCAGAACTGGATTTGCTTTGTTTCCGGGACTCAGTTCTCAAGTAGTTCTCTTTGTATCTCTCAAACCACTATTTCAGTGTCCCTCTTGCTGGTACCTCCTCTTGCATCACTCCCTCTCTGTGTGTATCACATGTCCCTAGCCAGCCAGGAGGCTTTTAAAAGAATTTCTGTATCTTTGTCCTTCCCCCAGATATCTGGTTCACACTGTAGCAAACACAGTTTAGTGCCTGGATAGTTTATTTTGCTTTGACCCTTTTGGAAGGCACCCTTCCAGAAACTTAGCCAACTAGTCAACCAGCACAGGGAGCTCAGCTTCTCTCTGCACCTGTTCTCTCCTTCCTCTTGCAGACTTGGCATTCAACGTACAATATTGTTCAAAGGTTTCTAAGGTTGATGTGGGTGTGTTATCCCCAATGTTTTTATGTGCAATCTTGTTCAAAGGCTTTTCAGGGTAACTTGGGTGTGTTACCCCCAATGTCCTTATGTGCACTGTTGTTCAAAGACTTCTCAGAGGAATGTGGGTGTGTTACCCCCACTACTATGTGCAAACTTGTTCAAAAGGTTTACAGGGTGACCTGGGTGTGTTATTCCCAATGTTCTTACGTGCAATGTTGTTCAAAGGTTTCTGAGGTTGACTTTGGTGTTATTCCCCATAAAAAAGGGAACAAAAACCAAAAGACAAATAGAAAAATAAAAGTTGGTTGAAATGGTAGAGAATCACTGGTAGTTATTACCGGCTTGCTGAGATACTTAAAACATCAGATTCTCCTCACAGTGAGCCTGGGCTCTATTTTTTTACACTGCTAGGGGGAAATGGGACTAGTGGGAGAAAGACGTTGGATGGGACCTTAGTAAGAGGGCTCTCTATCCCCCAGCAGCAGGGCTTCATGCAGCAGCAAGGAGTTCACAGGGTTAACTAATGTAATCTCCCTCCAACATTAACTCTAGGAACTCCTTACTGCTAGGTTAAACCACACCACTGGCTTAACCGTTGGGTTGACTCCACCTACCATTGGCCCCACCTACCATTGGCTTGGCTCTGCCCACTTCTGGCCCCGCCCTCTGCACCACAAATCTCCATAAATTAGTATAAAATAAGCATATGTAAATTTCATGCAAATGTTTGTTCTCTTTTCAGCTGATGCATCAGTGGCCACCCTACTGCTTCCACTGCCAAAAACCTAGTCCATGTGTAACAGGGTGCTTTGAAGCCAGGCCTGGAGCTCCCCTCTGGAGACTAAGGCCATTTTTAAACAAGCACGGGTGGGGAGCGGGTCCATGTACGCTGAGTGGGATGGCCATGGACCGCCCACACACATGGGGTGATTGGGGAGGTATTCAAATGCACTAGGGATGTGCATGCACCCTTACTCATGCACATTTTAGTCTTCCCCTGCACCAAGCAGTCTGGATTTTTCTCCAGTGCTCCATGAGTGGCTATGGGTGGGGCGTGGGTCACAGGTGTGTGCACACACACACACACACACACACACACACACACGCTGCCTTAAGACGGGCAGTTGAATGTGTGTGGGATGGGTTGCGTCTCATTTAAAAATGACTTAAGTCCCTGGGCATACTCCCTGGGACAGTAGTGAGTAGCTGACCATACCCAGGTGAAACCAACATCACTTCAGAGACTATGTCCACAGACATGTTCAATAAGAATGGGCTTGTCAGGGCATGCCTAAGGCCTATAAAAGTCCAGACAGCTCAGTTGGCTGCGTGTGGTTGTAGGAGCAGGACCTCTTCTGAAACCTCTCCTGCAAGGAACACCCAGGCCAGCACGAGCAATTCTAGAAAGTGACCTGACTATACAAGGGACTACGTTACAGGGAATGGCGCTTCTGGACCCTGGTGGGACCTGTGCTGCATGTACTATTTAGAGATTGTGTTACATCCCTTATGGACTATGAAAGCCCTATTGGACACTGGGATGTGGTAATAGTATGGAAATCTGGTGGAGTAGGCCTATCAGCACAGGAGAGGTTGGAGGCCAGTGCATCTAACGGGAGAAGGACTCTTACACTTACACAGGATCAGGGTAATCGGTGAACTGGTTACAGGAAATTGGCCTGGGCCATAAGGGGAAAGAGGTGCTAGTGCACAGTGTCTGCTGATTCCCCAGTCCACTTCCCTGATGCCCTAGGGTCTCAGCCTCAGAGAATCACCTCTGCTATACCATGCCCTAGTCATCTCTCACCTTGACTGCTGAAACTTCCTCCTTACTGGTTTGCCCTACTCTGATCTTGCCTCCCTCATTTCCTTTCAGTGCTCTGCCACCAAAGTCATCCACCTTGCTGGTCATTTTGACCATATTCATCCCCTCCTCTCTGCCCTACATTGGTTCCCTTTGCCTAAACATTTTCAGCACAAACATCTTGTCTTCACCTTCAATGATCTTCATGGCCTTGCTCCCCCTATCTTTCTGTGCTTGTTTCCTGTCACATTCCTGCCCGAGAGCTTGTTCTTCCTCTGCCCTCACCCATGCATGACTCCCTTGCTGTTTGAAACGTATTTTCGATGCACCCCAATGAGACACAGAGACATTGTTTGGTTTAAAACTGGCCGCACTCTTTATTTCTCAAATTCAAAATGAGGTCGGTGGGTAATTGCCCAGGCAATTTGGATCCAGTATGCTATATCTCTAATTAACTTATTAACTTGAATGCTGACGTGGATGTGCCCTCCAGCGTCAGCATCTTCAACCTTCAATCTCCCCCTCTCGACAGCTCTCTGGCTCTGGCCGACAAGGGGGACAGGTCCAACTCTGGGCGTGAGTAAGGAGGTTAGTACTGTTAGGCCAGCGCACAGAGCATGTCCTTTCTGGCCTTATGAAGACACGCCTCCCAGGGTTCATGACCCCAGTGCGTGCTGTGCCCGCATCACTCTGGGTATCACATCCCCCATCTCTTAAGGAGATGACTCTTCCTATGCTATTCCTTTCCTATTTAGCCTATTATAGCATACTGAATCCTCGCGAGTGTGACAATAATTACCCTTATCTTCTTCAATTAAAATTATGCATTCCACATTTGTCCTACCTTGTTCATATATCAGTTACCCTATTTAATATTCTTAACTTGTAACATAATCAAAGCCAATAAGTGAATTGTTAACCAAATTGTTTCCAATTGATTGAATCAAACTGAATAGGTGTAGTTGTCCTATTTAGTCCTACTCCGCACTGTGAAGGAGGCAAAACGTGCGGTCCTTTATAAACAGGCTGCCCACTAAAATTCCTCCTTGGTCCCCTAACAGCAACCATTCCATGCCACAGTGCCAGAGGTGAGGTGGGTGGGGCTGCTCCGTTCAACTGCCAGCCTCGAATGCTGCTCACGCGGCTCTGAGCGGCTCCGCCCCTCCTATAGGGGGCGGGTCGCTCCAACTTTTCGGCGCGAACGCTACTGCGCAGGCGCATTCACGGTTGCACCCAGCAACCAGTTCACCGACCCGGGAGCAATCTAGCTTGCTCCCGGCCGCGGCCATCCTTTCTGTGCCTCTTTGACCCGATGGGGGAGGGGGGGCGCAACAAAACCCCCGTCGCCGCCATGGCGACAGCGAAAGGGACTTTTCCCCTTCTCCCTTGCTGCTCCTCTCCCCCCCATGCCTAGAACTCCCTCCCTGGATACATTCATTCTGCTCCCTCCCTCCCAACCTTCAAATTCCTCCTGAAAACCTACCTCTTCTGTCAGACTTTCCTGAGTTCACCATGAGGAGGAAATTACCTCCTCTTCCTTCCCTCGCTTGGAATCCATCCCTTCCCTGTAACTAAGTTAAGCACATGCACCTGCAACTTCTTGGTTTCATGAATGTATCCTTGTCTCTCCTAATGTTCACCTCTCTCCCTCCCTTGTCTTTCTTTGGTTGTAAGCCCCTTAGGATCGGGACCTGTCTGTAAGGATTTTGACCGCTGCTGCACACTGAGCTGAGGATTTCAATGTATTGTCCACAATGACTCCAAGATTCTTTTCCTGAGTGGTAACTCCTATTTAGAAGCAGCACTGTAGACATATAGTTTGGATTATTTTTCCCTATGTGCATCACTTTGCACTTGTCAACATTAAATTTCATCTGCCATTTAGTTACCCACTCTCGCAAAATTCTCCTGCAATTCCTCACAATCCACTTGGGTTTTTATTACCTTGAATAACTTTCTGTCATCTGCAAATTTGATCACCTCACTTTTTACTCCCTTTTCTAGATCATTAATAAATATATTAAACAACACCAGTCCCAGGACAGATCTCCAGGGCACTCCACTATTTATTTCTCTCCATTGCGAAAACTGATCATTTAGTATTAGTCTTTGTTTCCTATCCTTTAACCTGTTGCCACTTCACAATATTCCATATTCACAATATTCCATGTATGTTCACTATTCCATGATAATTTAATTTCCTCAAGAGTCTCTCATGAGGGACCTTATCAAATGCTTTCTGAAAATACAGATACACTATATAGACTGACTTACTCTTATCCACATACTTATTTAAATCATCAAAAGATTCCAATGGATTAGTGAGATGCACAACTTCCCTTTGCTAAATCCAAGTTGACTCCTCCCCATTATGTCATGTTTATCAATATGCCCAATAGCTCTGTTTTTAACAACTGTTTCCACCAGTTTGCTAGGCATCAACGTCAGGCTCACCAGTCTGTAGTTTTCAGGATGTCCTCTGGAGCCCTTTTTAAATACTGGTGTTACATCCGCTACCCTCCAATTGTCAGATACTGTGGCAGAGTTTAGCGATAGGTTATAAATTATCAATAGTAGGTCTGCAATTTCATATTCATGTTCCTCCAGAACTCTGGGGTGAATATCAGATGACTCCTGTGATTGGTGACTACTTATTTTGTCAATTTGTTCTAAAACCTCTTCCAGAGTATGTTGATTTGTGGCAGTTCCTCCAATTCATCACCTACAAAGAATAGTTCCAGTGGGGGTATCTCCCCAACATTCTATGCAGTGAATACCAAAGCAAATAATTCATTCAGCTTCTCTGCAGTGACCTTATCCTGACTGAGTGCTGCTTTCACCCCCCTGCTCATCTAATGGCCCAACTGACTTTAGCAGGCTTCTTGCTTCTGATGTACTTGAAAAAGGTTTTATTATTAGTTTTTGCATCTTTAGCAAGTCACTCTTCAAATTCCCTCTTGACCATTCTTATTAACACTTTAATTCTAATTTGACAATGCTTATGCTCCTTCTTATTTTCCTCATTAGGACTAGCTTTCCATTTTTAAAGGCTGTCTTTTTGACTCTAATAGTCTCCTTCACCTTGCCATCTAGGCACGCTGGCAGACATTTAGTCCTCTCTCTACCTTCTTTTACTTCTGGAATATATTTAAACTGGGCCTCCAAGCTTATGTTTTTAAATAGTCTCCACACCTCTTGCAGACATTTAATCCTTGCAACTGCTCCTTTTAGTTTCCCTCTAATTAGTTTCCACATTTTTGCATAGTTCCCCTTTTTAAAGTTAAATGTAACTGCAGTAGTTTTATTTGTCATTCTCCCTCCTATAAGTATGTCAAACTTGATTATATTATGATCGCTATTGCCAAGTGGCACCACCACTGTTACCCCTTGCATAAAGTCCTGTGCTCCACTTAGGACTAGATCCAAAGTTGCTCCTCCTGTCATAGGTTCTAGGACCAGCTCCTCCAAGAAAGTCATTTATGGCATCTAGAGATTTACCTCTGCATCATGCCCCAAGAAGACATTCACACTAGGGGCGGGAAAACTGGTAAATCCGGAATCCGATAATGCCGGTACTGGGCGTACCGGCATTATCGGATTCGACCCGGTAAATCCGGTCTGGGAGAACCGGTAACCAGTAAATCCGGTAGCCGGTAATGGGCCCGGGATCCCACCTCTAATTCACACAGTTAATATTAGGGTAATTGAATTCACCCATTATTATTCAATTTCCAACTTTAGAAGCTTGTCTAAGCTCTGTTAGCATTTCATAGGCAGACCGCTTTCTCACGTGCGTGCTCTTTGGCACCACAAGGAAGTCCGGGACTCAAAAGACCCACAGCTTCCTTCTCGTGAGAAGGGCGGAAATGAGGATCTTTGCCTGAAAACGTGCGCTTCCGGCAGGAGAGGGAAAAGGTACTCTGGCAGATGCCCATGTCTGCAGTCAAAGATCCACATTTTCACCCTTCTCACAAGATGGAAGCTGTGGGTCTTTTGAGTGCCAGATTTCCTTGTGGTACCAACGTGTGTGTATGCATGTGAGAAAGCAATCTCAGCCTCACCAGGCGGTCAATAATATAATCCCACTGCTATACACTTCCCCGTTACACTTAGAACTCCTATTCATAAAGTTTCCAGAGTGCAGTTCACTTCCTTTAAAATTTTAATCCTGCTTGACTCAGTGTTGTCTCTAACATATAGTGCCACTCATCCACCAGCTCAATCTACTCTGACATTTTGATATATTTTGTACTCTAGTATTACAGTGTCCCACTGGTTATTCTCATTCCACTAGGTGTTAGATGCCTATTGTGTCTATATCTTTGACATTTAGTGCCAAACACTCAAATTCTTGCATCTTACTTTTTAGACTTCTAGAATTTAGACACTTAAACATATTCTTTTTATTTTTATTCTGCTTGTTATAAGTGACTGTTTCAGTTAACTGAAATCATTTAAATTTGTCTGTTCTACACTGATTCTCACCTGAACTCTCAGCTTCTTTCCCATCCTCTATATTAGGATACTCAAATTCCTCTGAATTAACAGCATCCTTTGAAGATGCCTCAGCCTGAATTATGGTCTCCTCAGTGCTTGTTGGCTTTCCCCCAGATTCTAGTTTAAACACTGCCCTACCTGCTTTTTAATTTTTAGTGCCAGCAGCTGGGTTCCATTTTGGTTTAGGTAGATCCCATCCCATTGGTATAGGCTCCAACGTCCCCAGAAGGTTCCCCATTTCCTAATGAATCTAAAGTCCTCCACCTTGCACCATTGCCTCCTCCACATGTTGAGATTCTGGAGCTCAGAAGCCTGCCTCTGGGATCCTGTGTGTGTAACTGGGAGCACTTCTGAAAATACTACGCTGGAGGTTCTGGGCTTCAGTCTCCTACCTAGAATCCTAAATTTAGCCTTCAGAACCTCCCTCCTGCCTCTTCCTATGTCATTGGTACCCACATGCACTACAACCACTGGCTCCTCCCCAGCACTCTCTAGAATACTGTCTAGAGGTCCTCACACCAGGCAGGCAACTTACCATGTGGTCTGACAGCCACCAGAAACCCAGCTATCTACATTCCTGAATCACCAATGACCATGCCTATCTTATTCCCACCCTTTGGGGAACATCCCTGGTGAAGTAGCCTCGGCGCAAGAGGATAACGCATCGCCTGGAAGGCGGGTCTCGGCTACGAGACCACTTCCCACCATTCCAGTTTGATACTCTCTTTCCTGGAGGCCTAGCTCCCCCATAGCAGCACAGAGGCTGCCAGAGTGGAGGTGGAACCACTCTACTATGTCCCTGAAGGACTCTTTTGTGTACCTTTCGGTCTGCCTCAGCAACTCCAGCTCTGTCACTCTAACATAAGAACATAACCTCCAGAGACAGCACTTGTTCTCTGGGAGCATCACATGAAATGTCTAGCAATACGTCCATCCAGAGTACCTTGGCAGCCCCAGAATCTGAGGCACAGATGCCAAACATAAGCTTAAATTAAGCACGTGCTTTAATTCTTTTGCTTCACTGGAGCAAGAGTGCTCAGCACCTTGCCAAATGAAGCTCCGAGTGACTTGCCCATGGCCATGCAACATGTCAATATCAGAAGAAATAATAGTGCCCAGGAATCGAAGTGCCTAATCCCATTCCACAATTGCTGGATAACATTATAACATAAAGGAACCTACGCAAACAGGAGCCAAGCATGCTACCAGGTTTTGGCACACAAAAGTAAATGAAATATACATCAATAGATGCTAGGTACAAAAGTCAAATGAATGTAAATAGGAGCTGGACTTAATTGTCATTGGTGGCTCTGGCAATCTTCCCCTAAATTATTGTTTTTCCCTTGTGAAGTCAGGTATTTTTCCAGTTTTTGTTTACATCACCGGTAAATGCAGCAATTTAGAAAGCACAACATACTAATACACTGGAAATCTGAGATTCTTTCTCCCTAATTAATAAAGCTAATATTCAAAATCCTCAAACAATGGATGTTCCTTTTAGATGTATATATCACAAACAAACCACCAGGTTAGTCTCATTTCTTTGTAGTGGTCCTTAGAGACAATTTGAATATAAATTTCCTTTACTGAAAAAGATGTGGGCATCATGTTTAGAAAATTATATTATCTCACAGAGTACCGCGATACTCACTCACAGGATTTACTGAGCAATTTCCAGCGTAAACAGTCAAAAGACGCAGACTTCATTACCTTTCCCATTCAGATAATTCAAAAGTCAAATACTATCAACGGGGGAGATTTTTAAAGGCACAAAGAGAACTGTGTGTTCAACTTCCCTTTGTGTCATTGCCACACCTAGAACAATGTGTCTTGTTCTGGCTAGGCTGTCTCAAAAAGATTCAGACAAGTAAAAGGAGGTCAGAGATTAAAATGACAAGAGTCAAGGACAAACAGACTGTGACTACCTTTTTTGATAAGTGATTTATGAGAGGTGACATAGAAGTTTATAAAATAATCAGGGGCGAACTAGGTTGGAATGGGCCCAGGGACAAGATACGTTGTCCCCCCCCCCAATCACTATTGACTCCCCTGTCCCTCTTCCTCCCCTCAGTGTCCTTATTGCATAAAACTGTCAAATGTACATATTAAATTAAACGTTATTTATTAAATAAAATTACAGTGTAAAGAAAACATGTAGTACTCAGCTACTGCAATGGCCTCTTCTTTGCCTTTAGCTCCACAAACACATCAATTATTTTTGAATAACAAAGAAAGAAGCAAGCAGGGGTGGTGTGGGAAAGAGCTGGGGTTTATAAAGGTGAGCCTGTCCATGCCAGGTCCCTCCTAGGGGGAGCTGAGGGGATTCCAGGTTTAGTAATGAGCTTAATTGAGGTTAAAATCACAAGACTGGGGATTCATTCACACGTGCAGCAATTATCTGGATTTTTAAAAATCCGTTTTCTCTAGTTCATTGTTAACAATGCCAGTTGCGTTCACATGCGTGCCATACCGTTGTTTCCTACAGCAAAATAACTCATTCAGACCTTCTTGGAGCGTGTGAGGAGCCACTCAAAGAAGAACAGAAGGTTGCTACCTTGTAAAGAAGGTTCTTTGAGATGGCT
>QEPC01010989.1:963743-981874 GCA_003113815.1 Sphenodon punctatus | reverse complement strand
GGGAGGGGGAGGAATTTATTCCATTGGTTTCAATGGGGACACAGCGCCCCATTGAAACCAATGGATTAAATCCGGTACCGGTATACCGGATTTAATCCGGGAATCCGGTTTTCGTGGAACCGGTAACCGGTAAATCCGGTAACCGGTAATGGGGCCGGGGTCCCACCCCTAGTACTTATGCCTTGGGAACCACACCCTGCTGCATCGTCAATAAAGGATGAAAATATAATTATTGCCAGTTAACATAGTTTTATGGAGAGAGGGCCCCATCAAATGAACTTGATATCGTTCTGATGAAAATGCAGGTTTGGTTTTGAAAGGAAACTGTTGTAATAACAGACTGAGACTTCTGAACAGCCCGCAACTTAGTACCACATGACATTCTGATATTTAAAGAATAGCACCATGCAGAATCCATAATGCACATTGCCAACCTGATAGATCTCAAATCTAATTATTAATGGGGACTCCCCAGTATGTATGGGTATATCCAGTCAGTCCTTGAGGAACTATTTGGTTCTTAGCCAGTGCTATTCAGTGATGATAATCAATGAGCTGAAAACACAAAATCAATCCTGTTAAACTTTTTATGTGGTGCCAAGAGTTGGCAGACTGATAAATAATAAGTCAGTTATAGAGAGACCTCTGGATCAGGT
Organism: Sphenodon punctatus; assembly: GCA_003113815.1. NCBI lineage: Eukaryota > Metazoa > Chordata > Lepidosauria > Sphenodontia > Sphenodontidae > Sphenodon > Sphenodon punctatus. The sequence goes on along the minus strand of QEPC01010989.1, from coordinate 981,218 downwards.
GACAAAGAGAGAGTACAATAGCAAAACATGATTTTTAATGTAGTCAAGCACAAGGTTATATATCCAGGAACAGGCATAGGCCATTCATACAGAAAAGAAGAGCCTAAGTAGTTACTCTGAAAATGATGTAAGAGTTATAGAATGTAACAAAACTAATTTAAGCGCCCAACACAATGCTGTGGCTAAAAGAGCAAATGCAATCCCTGAATGTAAGTACGAAGAACTTACCAAGTAAGAGCACTAAAGCGCTGTTGTATGCTGGGGTATAGCAGTAGTTCAAGGATTACTGGGGGAAATGCCCAGCTTTGGGGGCCACATGTTTTTAAGGAGTTTGTAAGGTTTTTTGGCTTTTTCCGAAGAGCAGTTTAGGTATTATATCCTAAAGAAAGAACAGGAAAACTGTCACAAGAAATGCAAATTCATAAAAGGAATGCTTCTGACAAAAATGCTAGATTAATCAATACACTCTCCTCCATACCAAAACCTGCAGTATACCAACTACAAAAGGTAAAAACAAATGTGTGGGCAGCATGGTAAGTGCCTGGCCCAGGGCAGGAAATGGCAGCCACCCCTCCCCAGGTTGGGGAGAGGCACCGAACTCACGTTCCCACAGCTGGAGAGCCATCCTGCCACCCACAAACCCTGGGTTGGATGGGGAGCTCTACAAACATATGGGCAGCTGTCCCCTCTTCCAGTGCCCTACCCCCTGTCATGACGGACAGTCATGCCGGCCTCAGCCCTGCAGCAGAGATGGCAGGGCCTCAACAAACATGCTGGCCCACTGTAGCCCAGAATGAGCTCCTGGGATCCGGCCCAGGCCACATCCCAGGCTAGCTGCCTAACTGCCCCAAAGCAGAAGCAGCAGACCCACATCTGGCAGTGCGTAAACACGTGTTGGTGGGTTCTGGGCCACAGTCACAGCAAACTGTACTGTTTCAAACCATTCTATAGACATTTAAAAAAAAAAAAAAGCAGTAATTGCTTTATAAACAAAATTGCTGAGCTAGAAACCGGGATTTGTATTCATCAGGAGCTAGGAACTCTTCAGAGAGGGCAGAGAAGGATGAGGCCAACACTCTGCCCCCACCCACTCTGATTTTTTTTTAGCAGTACTCAGGCCTCTTGCAAAGGGCCCCACCAAGAAGGAAATTTTCAGAGTGGGCAGAGATGGGATGCTGACCTCACCCACTCGGAAAGCTTCCTTCCTGGCGGTGCCCTCTAGGAGCCAGGATGAAACCACCAGCTTTGTGGGAGGAGGTCAAGGCGGAGCGCTGCTACTTAGGGAGACCACACCCGCTTGTATTTGGGGGGAGGGGTCCTACTTGGGACATGAGTCTGGTATCACCACAGCCTTGCTATGCCACTGCATAAAGTGTCTTTATTCAGTGTGGCAAGTCCTTCAGCTAAATCGGCTCCCCATATATATTATACACTAACATAGCATGTGTATCCTTGTTTCTTCGCTCTCTCGGTGCTTTCTGAGGCACGCCCCCTCCTGCACACAGGCTTCGCTCCCTATAAGAACCTCTGGCTTGACACCTTTGCCATCCGATTAGTATTTCCAGAGTAGCCCTGTGAGCAGCTGGGTCTTATTTGGGCAGGCTCCCTGGTGCCTTCAGGCAAGCCTCTGACTCAGAGGCAGAGCCCTCCAGTTTCCCCTTGCTTTTTTCTGGTAGTCTTCCATACTAGGCTTCCAGCCCAGCTTTAAGTACTTGGCTTCTGGTCACCTGATCAGCCCCAACCACTCTCATGCCCTAAGTAGCCCTAACAGCTCCATCTGGGCTGCTTAAGCCATTTAACTGAGCCCCAGGAAGCCCAGCAATCAAGGCCAGAGGACTCCTGAAGCAGGTGCAGCTGAGGCACCCCAGCTTACCCTACCACAGCGGGACAAGACAAACCAAACAATTTCTTTTTCCACATCTAGAATGCTTCTCCATAACAGATCAAAACAATGCACATAGCAAAAGATCAACAGTATACTGAGGTCTAGAGGAGCAACAACTGGTGTGCATAAATATATTGCACACAATATGTTTCCCTGTGTGTAAATGATTTATTTCCTTAGGTGGAGTTAGGGGTTTGCTGTTGGCAGGCAGACTGTTATGAATTTCAGGATGCACACAGTAGTCACAGGGAGCACTGCAAAGCTAGAAATTTCTCACTCATACCTCGCAGAGCACAACACTGGAAGCCTCCCCTGTATCTGCTACTATGCCTCAATTTTTTTAAATCTAACTGGCCACCACTTAAGATGTTCACTGTGCCTGTCGGTATCCGATATCATAAAATACATATATTAGGGAGTCTGTAGATTATTAGATGACATTTGAGATGCCTGCTTTCTTTCTTTCTTCCCCCTTCCCCCCTTGTCTGGGAAGATATTCCCAGGATCTGCAACATCTGCGGTGGCTAATCCCCCATAGAGAAACTGACATTAAAAGGAATTCAAACTGTGCCAAAGCCATATGCATATTACAATGTCAGTTATGAATTTCCAAAGCTCTCCTGGATTCTGTGCTGCTGAATGGATCATGAGCACAGAATGACATGGTTGGTTTCCATATAAGTAGAGCAGACGCACAGATTATAGGCTGAGACTTTGTAACTCAAAAAGAAAGGGTTACCGACAGTGGGTGAAATCTTTCCAGTAAAGCACTGACAGTTTCCATAGACTGTCATCCTCATTTGGTGACTCATGCATGTCATATAACATAAGTAATATTTCTTTTGAACTGCTGGCACCTCAGTATCAGCAGGCAGGTGATCAGCACATTTTTGGAAAGTGCACACCGAACACTGCATTACCCTGTCACTCTGTCTCTCTCTCTCTCTCACACACACACACACACACACACACACACACACACACACGAGTCTTTTGTAGCATTTCTAGCATTTTTCAGGGAACAAAAGCTAAGAGAGTATTCCCACCTTTTCACTCTACTGACTGACATAGTGGGTGTTTTTAGATGGATGTAGGGCTGGCCACCCCCGGAGCTGCTCCGGAGGTGCAACCCCATGCCTACCCACTCCCAGCCCTGCCTGCATCAATTTCAGAGGGACCCAGCAGGTTCCTTGGGCCATGGGCTGCCCACATGGCAACCCCCAAACACCATAGAGTTGCAGAAAATCACCCGACTCTCTAGGGTTGCGCCCACAACTCTATGATATTACCAAGGGCAATGGCTGGCTGGAAGCTGAGCTGTAGTGTGGGTCCACGTGTCAGATGGACCGCTGCTCCACTTCAGGTCGGTGTCCTGGGTTTGGCCAGCCTGCTCCACTGATGGCGCCTGCTCCACCTGCACATCTGGCCTAAAGTTTACACAGACAGGCCACCTGGGGGTGAAGCAGGCTAGCACGGCCAGCACTAAGGCAGTCTGTCCATCTGAAAACACCCAGTTTCATTTGTAACTTCAGTCTTTTGACTGCCATGTCCTTCTGTCCTGTTGTCTCCTCTTTTCTCACTATGCCTCTTATCACTACGCCCATCTTGAATGCCTGCGAATTCTACTCTTGCCTTCTTCAATCTGAAATCCTTATTTCTTACTATTAATGATTATTATTTATATTGAATGTTTGTTTATTATTATTATATTGAATGTTATTTATCCCTTGTCTCTCCCTATGTCCCCTCTCCTTGTCTCCCCCCTCCATGTCTATTAGATTGTAAGCCGTAGGCAGGGACCGCGTCTATCTTATTGTTCTGTAAAGTGCCAGGTACATAGCTGGCGCTATACAAATGCTTATAATAATAATAATAATTAATAATAATATATCACGCCAGTGATGTACCTGGCACTCAATGGTTAGTAACTGTTATGAACGGATTCCTACTCCTAAGGAGCTTACAATCTAAGAGACACAAGGGACCGGGAGACAAGGGAGAGGTGAGCATCAGGAGAGACAATTGCCTTTGCCCCCCACCCTGCTCACAGGGTTGGTGGCCAACAGGACCCTTTTCGTGCTCCCATTAGAGAGGGAGACAGGACAGGAGGATGGTCCCCTCCCCCGCAGGGCGAGCACAGGCAGGGGAAAGCAGGAGTGATCTCCAGCAAGGAAAATGAAACCTAAAGGGTTGCCTGGCAACCGAGGGCGCATGGTGCCGTGTGATCTGTGCTCCGCCTCTCCCCCCTCCTCAGGGGCAAGGGCCGGAGCAGCAGGCATAGCTGGGCTCCAGTCATTCGCAGGCTGAAGCTGAACAGAGCAGCACACTGCTCCAACGATCCTCCGAGTTGACCCGGCCGGCAAGGAAGGGAGGGAGGGATCTTCCAGCTCCGGCAGGGCTGCCTAGGGTGTTCGCGCCCCCAGCTCCCCCTATGAGTGGATTGTGCTCACTTTAAGCCCAGGATGGGCAAAACTAAAAAGAGGGCTCCGGTCCTACCCCCATCCAAGCCCCGGCGCCCTCACCGATGGGCAGCGCCACCCCCGGGGGCCGAGGAAGCNTCAGGGGCAAGGGCCGGAGCAGCAGGCATAGCTGGGCTCCAGTCATTCGCAGGCTGAAGCTGAACTAAAAAGAGGGCTCCGGTCCTACCCCCATCCAAGCCCCGGCGCCCTCACCGATGGGCAGCGCCACCCCCGGGGGCCGAGGAAGCAGCAGGCACTGCAGGGGCAGGGGCGGCCATGGTTGGGGGGACTCCCTCCCCCCCAGCCCATTTGGCCTGGCAGTGAGGGTAAATGAAGGCCGGGCTACCAGCCCCCCACTGAGGGACAGGTTGGCCGGTTGTGGGAGATGGCAGCCATGGCCTCCCAGAGTGGGGGGGCACGGGCTTCCGGGTCTCCTGTGGGGAGACCCCCAGTGCTGCAGGGCAGAGTCACATGGTGGGAGAAAGACAAACCCCTCCTGGACAACTGTTGAGGCAGGGGGGGATGCCAAATTGCACCTCCCACTCAGTTTGCAGATCAACCACTGCTAGTGGTCCCCCCGGGATGAGCCCCACTGCTCTCATTGGTGTCAAGCACCGGGTACTCAGGGCCCAAGCAAGCAGTAGGGGGGTCTCCCCCTAGGGGAAGGGCGGCCCCTGAGGTGCCCACTCCAGTGGGGTCCCTCGTGGGGTCCAATATATACTTGCCCCCCGTGGGTGAGCAGGGGGGAAGCCCCCCTTGGGGCTTGGCTGGGGGTCCCCTCCCAGCTGGATACCCCCGCTGCCCACCACTGGGTGGTGGGGGGAGGCCACTGGGGGGGAGCTCCCCTTTATTTTTTATAGGGCGGCACCAGGGTCACAAGCGGACCAGCCGGGTGGAGGAGGAGAGCCCCACGACCAGGAGGAGGAGGATCTCCAATGCTGGGTGGAAGCCTTGGAGCAGGCCATAAGGGCCCTGGCAGATCAGTGGTCCCAGCAGTCACCAGCCACCCAGGAGCCACTCCCACCACCACATGCCCCAGGTGAGGTGTGGGAGGCCACCCTAGGGCTGAGATATGAGGGTGTGGGGCCCAAACAGCAGACCAGCCCCTGGATGCCCCAGGGGGTTGGGGGATGCCCCGTTCCCAGCCCCACGAAGACAAGGGTACACCCAAGGGGTACTGGAGGGGCCCACCCAGCTCCTATGGAGGAACGGGGTGTGGGTCCCAGTGGCGCTGCCCCCCGCCTCTACCAGGGTGGGCGCGGGTGCCCACCCCCCTCATATGCAACAACCCCCTACAGGCCAATGGGGCAACAGTCAGTTGCAAATAGCACATATGCTGCAGCTCTGGGCCCCACCTGCAACCTCCCTAGGGCTGGCACACAGCCCAAGTGTGGTAGTCAGGCAGGCCCCGCCCATGGGGGGGAGGATATTCTGAGGTATCCACCCTCATAGGGGATCACCTTATCCCAGCCACCCGGGAATGGATTTGGCGGGGAGAATATATAGATATCTTTGCCCTTCTGTTCAGCGACCCCATTGTTGACCTGGTTGAGCAGGAGGATAAAAAGGACTAGGAGTGATTTAAATGCCCCAAGGCAGAGAAAAATTAGTCCAATTGTACGGTGCTCTTTTCCATATTGCACGGGATAATGATTCAGGCCTACCCCAGTCGTGTCGCAGACCTCCTTAAGTACGCGGACATAGTCCATCGAGTGTACGGGTCCGGCCCTGCAGGGGCATGGCTGCGGTACGATGAGGCCTTCAGGCACCGGGGAACCTATACCCCAGAACTCCACTGGGATCTCCATGTGAACAATCTGTGGCTGAATTGCATGAGCCATGCTCCCAGGCCAGATAGTGGCCACCTCCTCGCAAAGGGAGGCGCTGCGTCTGCTAGTGAATCTTTTCGTGACGAGGGGGGAAAGGCAGCAGGGAATGCTGGGGCGCAGTGCTCGGAATTCAGCCACTATGGTAAGTGCTCCCGAGCGGCCTGTAGATTTTGACATGCCTGGACGAACTGCAACAGGTACCATGCAGCTTTCACATGCCCCAGGTCTAAGCCCTGGGCAAAAGGAAGATCCAATCCCAGCCCCTCAGGAAAAGGGGGCCCAGGAGGTAATGCTGCTGGTGGCGCGGCAAAGGGCCCCAACACCGGTCAAGGTTGACATCCTGGAAAGGGCCATCCGGACTGGAAGGAGGTCAAGTACATAGTAACGGGTTTTAATGAAGGTTTTAGGATCCCCGCCGGCCCAGTCCAGTCACACCACATCCCCCCAATTTGAAGTCTATAAATGGTTTGGAGTATATTGTTAAGACCAAGCTAGACAGGGAGTGAGCAGAAGGGAGAATAGTCATTTCTTTTCCCCCCTGAGAGTAGTCCCCCAGAAAGTCCCCGGCCCAATTTTGCCTAATTCATCACCTCTCGAGGTGGGTCTGTGAACGATGCCACCCCCCGGTAGCTTATTTCAGTGCACTATGCATCATTTGACTCAGCACTGACATTGGTTAGGCGTTGAGGCCAGGGGGCCCTCCTAGCAAAATGCGATATTAAGTCAGCCTTCTGCCTATTGCCGGTCCACCCGGACAGTTTCCTGCTCTTGGACTTCCACTTTCAGGGCCATTACTACTTTGACAAGGCATGCCCATGGGTTGCTCAATCTCTTGCTCAGCTTTCGAGAGATTCAGCTCCCTGGTTGAGTGGGTGGTGCGGCAGCGGGCCGAAGTGGAGGAGGCCACAAAATATCTCAATGACTTCCTCCTCATCAACTGGCCAGACACTAGGGAGTGCTGGGAGTTGATGCGGACCTTTCACGGGGTGACAGAGGAATTAGGGATCCCATTAGCGCCTGAAAAGACAGAGAGGCCAGCTCCTGCCTGCCTGAGGACAAATTGGCCTCCCTCCGGGCCAAGATTAGGAAATGCCTCGCAGCAACAAAAGTGACGATTTGCCAGCTCCAGTCATTGCTCGGGAGCCTTAACTTTGCATGCAGAGTGGTGGCCTGTACGCAAAACTGGAGGGTGCCCCCTGCCCCTACCATCACGTCAGGCTTAACAGGGTGATGAAGGAGGACCTCAAGATCTGGACCTCATTCCTGGCAGGTTTTAACGGGACCAGCTTCTGGAAGGACAAGCTTTTGCTGGATGCCAAACTGCAGGTCCACTCAGATATGGCCAACGGTTGTGGTTTCGGGGTATACTTCAAGGACAGGTGGGCTGCTGCCCCTTGGCCCATGGACTGGATAGAGGCTGGGGTGACAAAGGACTTGACTTTCCTCAAACTGTTTCCCATTTTGCTGGCTGTTCATTTATGGCCGGACAAGATAGCAAACCACACGGTCCTTTTCTAGTGTGACAACCAAGCGATGGTCCACATTATAAACACCCTGTCATCACAGTCCCCATGGGTTATGAAGCTGGTTAGGGCCCTTGTGCTAAAGTGCCTGAGACATCATATTCTGTTTCAAGCCAAGCATGTGCCCGGCATTGACAACGGTGTCACCAACACACTTTCTCGCTTCCAGATGGAGCACTTCCGATCACTGGGACCTCGAGCCAGGCTTACCTCGGTACCTCTGCCATCATCAGTGTGGAGCCTTGAGTGCTAGAACTTTACACCACTGTGCAGGGATCCTTGGCCCCCAGAACAAGGGCAGTTTATGATAGAGTCTTCTGGGAATTCCAGCAATTCCGGACTCTCAAGGGTTGGGCTCTCAGTTTCCCCATCCCAGAATCCCAAATGCTACAGTTCACCCTACACCTGAGGCGGAGAGGGGCAACGGTTGGCAAGCTGGCAGCATTGGGATTTAAAGGCAAGCTGGCAGGTCATTCCACCCCCCGATAGGAGCTTTTTTGCCAGGCACCTATTAGAAAGTTGGTCCCGGCAGCAGGGAAGCACCCTGAACTGACATAACTCCATTACCCCTCCCGTACTGCTGGACATATGTGGTGTCCTGCCATGAGTGTGTGCAGACTTTTATGAGGTTTGTTTGTTTAAGACCGTATTTAAGCTAGCTTTCTTTGGGGCTTTCCGGGTGAGTGAGCTGGTGGCCGAATCAACCAGGGACACCACAGGTAGGGCCATGGGTGTGGATGATGTCCAGATCATGCTGATGATCATGCTGATGACAATGTCCCCTGCGGATCCGTCAATCCAAAACTGACCAGAGAGCTAAGGGGCAGTGGGTTAGGCTTAACAGGGCAGGGACCCCCGACCTGTGCTCAGTTTGGGCCATGAAGCAATACCTCACCTCCAGACCCCTTCCCCCCTCTTTCGCCATGCCCAGGGTGGCTACCTTACCAGATACCAATTCATGGTGGTCTTGAGGGCCATGGTGGCCTGCCTTGGCCTTCCTGTGGCCGATTTTGGATCCCACTCATTCCAGATCGGGGCTGCCCGCTTCGGGGCGACAGTGGGCATGTCAGAACAGGGGGTATGGGACGTAGGCCGATGGCAGTCGGGGGCATTCTGGTAATAAATCTGGCAACCCCATGGTCCTTATCATAACTGAACTGGTTATCTATTTCTCAGGTACCCTCATTCAGCGTCGGAAGCAAGTCTGGATAGTCAATCACAGCCTGGTACGCTGTGCAGCCAAGGCCACAGGGCAGTTCCGGTGGGGAACCCAGCTGGGCTTGTCAGCACAAGTGGAAATTAGGTGGAAGGACCGTAGTAGCATGAGATGGCAGCAGTTGCTGCCCAATTTCCAGGTGCCACACAGAGGGCCCCCCACCAGACATCTTAATCGTCCACTTAGGCGAGAATGACTTGCCACAGTTGAAAGGTGTACAACTCATTAGAAAGGTCAAGAATGACATGTAGGCGATCAAGAAGTTGTTCCCATTCACCCTTATTATTTGGACCAACCTAGCAGAGCGGATGTCCTGGGGTAAGGCCGTACACCCAGGGAAAATAGATAAGACCAGGAAGATGATCAACAGGGACATGGGCAGATGGCTAGCAAGTGTTACGGGGAGGGGGGAAATCCTCCCCTGGGAGGGATAGGAAAGGAAAGGGGGAGAAGACTCAGGCAGACTGCCAAGGGCACTCCAACCACCACTCAAGAGGAACACACGAGGACAAATGCCCGTCAGGATAGAATGGTGGCCTTTTGAACCTGCAACCTGTGTTCAGACCTCTATCATCATAGGGTGCCGAGTAGGGAATACTGGAGTACCCAAGCCTACCCTGGACCCTCCACCACCTCCACAAACACCACAAGGGAGAGAGAGGCGTGCAGAGTAACAGTGAGGAGGGGAAGGAGTGGGGCCCAGGGATCACTAGGGGGGACAGGAAGGGCACTCGCAACCACAGGAGACAGGATATACCCAAGGACAATGGGGAGGGAGGAAGGAAGGGGGATGCACGCACACAGATCCTAACACTCAATCACTCACACCTGGCTCTCATACAGGAAGGAAGGGAAAAAGGTTCAGGCACTCACCATCCACAGCAACTAAGCCTCTCACTGTCACACGAGCAAAAGAGAAGGAAGGGGAAGGGATGCAATGAGTCCCAAGGCTCTTCAAACGTTGCCTGCTTTCACTGCAAGGGGCCAGTCTCTCTAATCACCGGCGCTGTGTGCTGCACAGCGCCGGCGTTTTATGTCAATGGCCCCAACCCCTGCCGCGCCTGCAAGCGCAGGGAGCATCGCAATGGCGCTGGCCCCGCCTCCTCTCCGTGCAGCTCTGGCGAGGGAAGCCCCGCCACGCTGTGCTGTTGCGGGGTCAGCTGGGGAGTTCCTGGATCACCTGAGCTGGTCGAGCTGCTCTCCGGGGTGAGTGTCTCCAGGCCGGTTCTTGGGGCATGAGGGTCCCAGCGGCCCCGTGGTTCCCGCTGCGGGAGATTCTGGTGATGGTGACGGGGCAAGCTCCTGACAGCAGGGTTGGGAGGAGACAGTTCCACAACTATGCCCTGTCGCATAAGCGGCCTGAGTTGTTCTGGGAAGATGGGGTCCACCTGTCCCCTGAAGTAAATGATTGCTACCTAAGGGTCCAAAAAGACACATTAGTACAAATTTTAGGTTAGTTAGAGTATAGGTGGGGGATGGGCCCATCTGGTTAACTCTGGCGAGCCCTTAGTGGTAGGGTTCTGGCAGGCCCTCAGTGGCAGGGGTCCAGTACGGCAATGTTCAAGTTATATATATTAGGATTATCATAAGTAGGAGTCATCTCATTAAGAGATGGGGAGGACACACCAGCCGCAAAAGCAGGGTACGGCAAGCAGCGGGGTAGCCTCCCTGGGAGGGGTGACCAGCAAGGGCGGTAGGGACAGGTCTGGTCCCCAGCCTGCAGGCACCTTCCTCCGGTCCGGAAGGATGTGGGTCCCCCTCAACCATGGACGGTGCCGCAGGAGCGGTGGGAGACGTTGTGTTTGTTACATGGGGTGGTAATCGAGGGTATATTGAAACCACCCCTACGGTTTAGTTTGTTCCACGTTAGGTTAAGTACTGGATCCAAATCGCAAGAGGCAATTTCCCCAACTATTCTAATTAAGATCTGACATAATAATAAAGAGTGCGGCCATTTAAACCCCAATTTTTTGTGTCCTGACTCATTTGGGATGCATTGACAAGAGTACATTCATGAGGTTAAAACGTGCTTCACTTAATTACAGGGAACTAGCTTCTGAGTGAGGGGAAGAGGATGCACTTTCACTCATGACACGATAGGGAAGGCCTGATGGAAGAGGTGGGTTTTCAGGAGGAATCTGAAAGTTGAGAAGCAACAAGCTACTTCTTGCTGCTGTGCTAGATGCTCCAATAGATGTTGCACCTCTTTCCCTCATCCAGGAATGCCAAAAGATTTCAGTACTAGACCATTTCTTTCCTCTGACTACACTTCCTCTCTGAGATAGTTCATTCCAATCTTAAACTTGGGCATCACCGCTGAGCAAATGGCACCAAGTCCACATCTTGGGTCAATTTCAGGGTGCTTTCCTGGAGGTCCCCCGCGTTAAGCGGGGGACCACAATGGAGAGGGCATTCTCGGTGGCCGCGCTGCGCTTCTGGAACTCCCTCCCTCCCGGAGGAAACTCGCCTGGTCCCAAGCCTATTGACATTCTGACAAAGTTGTAAAACCTGGCTGTTCGCCCAGGCCTGGGGGAGGGGGGGTTAGAGGGTTTTATCTCCTCTACCCTATTTATTGTTTTAATGTTTCCTGGGCCCTGTTTTAATATTTTGAATTGTTTTGATGTGTTTTAAATTGTTTTATATGTATTTTATATATGTATTTTTATTGCTGGAAGCCGCCCCGAGCTGTTGTCAGGAGGGGTGGGGTAAAAATCTAGTTAGTAAATAAATAAATAATAAATAAATAAAATTTACTGCCTTATCTTCATAGTCCCTGTTTTGACTTTATCACTTCCTGCCCACACCATAACGTTTAATGCAGAGATTCAACACTTGAAATCCTCTTTCTTGACAAAAACTCCATTTCAACCTAGGTCTCTGGTCCACTATCACTCACCTCTCCTCTCAGTATTATTCACAATGGCTTATTTATTTATTTATTTGACTAGTTTTATACCCCGTCCTCCTGCTCGAGAGCAGCTCGGGGTGGTTTACAGGCATCAATAAAACACATATAAAATATAATTAAAAACATTTAAAAGGATAAAAAGAACTAAAAGGGCAGAATTCCCCTCACCAACCCACCCTACCCGTCTCCCTCTCTAAAGGCCCGGTGGAACAGCCAGGTCTTACACTGTCTACGGAAAGAGGGGAGGTTCGGGGCCAGGCGAGCCTCCGCCGGAAGGGAGTTCCACAGCTTAGGAGCAGCGACCGAGAATGCCCTCCCCATCATCACCACCCGGGCAACCCAGGGGACTTCAAGTCGGGCGTCCTCGGCCAACCGCAGGGGCTGCAATGCAATCCGGGGCCTGAGGCAGTCCTGCAGGTAAGCTGGGCCAGGCCACTTAGGGCCTTGTAGGTCATTACCAGCACCTTGAATTGGGCCCGGAAGATAATAGGCAGCCAGTGCAGAGAACAGAGCACCAGTGCAATGTGCTCACAGTGACCAGTCCCCATTAAGAGATGGGCTGCCGCATTCTGCACCAGCTGCAGCCTCCAGACTGTCCCCAAGGGCGGCCCCACATAGAGTGCGTTACAGTAGTCTAGTCTAGAGATGATAAAGGCATGGATGGTGGTGGCTAGATCCGAGTCCGAAACATACGGCCGCAGCCGTCGTACCAGATATAATTGGCAAAATGCTCCCTTCGTCACAGCCTCCACCTGGAGATCCAGGCGGAGCTGTGAGTGGAGGAGCACCCCCAGGCTATGGATCTGTGTGGCCATAGGGGGGCAGACCCCATCAATGATGGGGGCCACCACCACCCCAGCCCTACCCACCAGCATCACTTCCGTTGTATCGGGATTCAACCTCAGATGGCTTGCCCTCATCCAATCGCCCACAGCTGCCAAGCACTGGGTGAGCACCGAGACTGCCGGCTCCGGGTCTACAGAAAAAGAGAGGTAAAGTTGTGTGTCATNCACCTGGGACCCTTCTCTCCCAGCCACCATTTACAGCAGCTGCCCTCCCCTGAGGGCGGCAACAAAAGGGCGCTGGCCATTTTGTGGCCATTGTGAGACCGGAGCGAGGCCCGTGAGGACCCAACTCTGTACAACACATCACCACTGGCGTTCTCAGGGCTGTCCCAAGACATTTTGCTGCTCTAGGCAAAGACAAAATTTGGCGCACCCCCTCCCCCTGGTGCTACACTACTGTCCCCCACAGTGCCCCCTCCCCCTGGTGCTACACTAATGCCCCCCACAGTGCCCCCTCCCCCTGGTGCTATACTACTGTGACAGTAAAGCACTACGAGTACATACAGCTAGTTGTGCTATAGAAGTGATGTCCTAGTATATTTGTGTGTGTTTCATTTATTGCTTTAATGTTATTTTAGTATTTATGTATGGAATTTTATTGTACACTGCCCTAAGCTGCCTTGGGCAGGAGAGGGGTGGGATATTAAATATTGCAATAAATAAATAAACTTAATCTTTAGGATAATCAGCACAGGCAGGGTTGCCATACCTCCTCCTTTAATCCAGGATGCTTATGAAAAATACATGGTGCAAGGCCCCCTGCACCAAGCATTTTTCATAAGTGTCCTGGATTAAAGGCGAGGCATGGCAAACCTAAGCGCAGGGGATGGGGCAGGAAGGTCATTAAAGTCATATAAGCCATCCAGTTTTTTTCTGGCTTTTGTTTCCAACTCTGAAATGGCTTCTCCCTTCATTCACATCTCTCTTTAAAATGGAGGGGTTGGGCAGAGGAGTGAAATTCCAGTGAAATCTTAGCTGGCTCAAGAAAAGAGAGGGTAGGGAGGGCAATTTGCAAGCCATCAGAGAGGACAATAGATTGAATTCTCCAGCCTACGAGACCTAAACCAGTTTCTCTAAGCAAGCTCTGAACATCCGCTCCTGCATGACACTTTGGAGAGCAGAGACCTTCTATGGGGAAAAGATCTCAAGCTCAGGTGGCCAATGTGACCCAGAGCCAGAGCATTTTTATGTAGCTCCCTTTCTAGTTCCTGGCCCCTGGATCCACTTCCTACCCCCAAGCCCTGAAGGGTAAATCTCAGGATAAGGAAGCAGAGATGAGCGCATGCAGACAAGGACAGGGGACAGATTCATGATCTTGTCCTTCCTTTTCTCAAGTACACCCCTGCTTCAGTTCTACTCTATTCTATGCACCCCTCAAAGCTTGAATAGATTTCCAAAGTGGCACCTAGAAGGGTGCCACTTTCTACCAGAAAACTCAGAAACTAAAAACCTAGTTAGCTCACCCGATATCTCAGCACAGAGACTACACTACCAATAATACTACTTACTCAAAACCAGCAAGATCTTAGCAATGGGATCTTAATTCACCCTCACATAAACACATACCTATATAGGCTGATGTCATGGTAGCCTCTTGCCCCATAAAAGATTATGTCTCATATTGTGCAACTCCAATATCAAGAAATCTGTCCTCTCGGCAAACAAGCACCCTCCTTGTCAGAAAAGGTAAGAGTCATGTCTACACAGTTCTTAATGGAGCCTAATCTTTTCTACCCACTCTGACTGAATCAAATATTTCTGGAATCCTGTACATCCCAATAGATAGAAAACACAGATACAAAGCAAGAAACCTAATGGAAGCCTCCTGGGTTTTTTTTAAACCTCATCCCCTAAAATCCACCATCTAACCACAGATCAGATCCATACACTGATTGTGCACAAGAAATCACAAGTCAGTTACAGTAACTCCACCAAGACCCAGCCTAGGGAGGCAGGAAAGCAAAAAAAGAAAAACAGAGGGAAGGAGGAGAAAGAAAGCAGGTGACAGAGAGAGGGGGAGAGGTGAAAGAAGGAATGAGAGAGAAAGCCAGGAATGAGAGAGCCAGAGAAGCAGGGGGAGGAGGGACGCCCAGGGGCCAAGCCAGTGCATTCACATAGCGTTTCAACTTCTTCTCCAATGGCAACTTTCGGAGCCAGTCCAAACAAACCACTTCCCCACCGCTCATGGCCATGGTGCCTTCACACGCTCAGGGGATTTCTCCATCTTAGGTGGCAGCAGCAGCAGCAGTGCAGCCGGCCGGGCCAGACAGCCCCAGCGACACACAGCAGGTCAGGAGCACTGCGCCCGCTCCACTGGGGGAAGGGAAGAGTCTCTTCCTTCCCCCAGAGCCAGAGAAGGAGGACTCCGTCTCCTCCAGCTCTGGGGGAAAGGAAGAGCCTCTTCCCTTCCCCCAACAGGAAAGTTCCTGTTGGAGGGGAAAGGGGTGCCGTCCACCACTCCCCCTCAGTCTGCCGCCCTAGGCGGCCGCCTAGGTCTGCCTAGTGGCAGGGATAACCCTGGTCCCAGGGAGATGAACTACATGCCCTGAGAACCACACGCTGAGTTCTCCCAGCCAGGAATGAGCGAAACCATTCAAGAACAATTCTGCCCACCCCGGCCCGGTTCTGCAGCCAAGCCACCAACATCTTGTGGTCAATGGTATCAAATGGAGATGACAGATCTAATAGAATTAAAATAGAAGATCTGCCCTGGTCTAATTCACGACGCAGGTCATCAACCAAAGCCACAAGCCCAGTCTCCGTGCCAAACCCAGACAGCAAGGGAGCAAGGAAACTGACCTGATCTAGATGCCCCTGAAGCTGCCTAGCCACCACCCATTCAATAACCTTCCCTAAAAAGGGAAGGTTAGAAACGGACCAATAGCTGGCCGGGGAGTCAATGTCAAGAGATGGTTTCTTGAGCAGCGGCCTCACCACTGCATCTTTGAGGCAGCTCAGCACCCTGCCCTCCCTAAGGGAGGCACTGACAACCCCCACCAGCAGCGGCCCTAATGTCTCCTGGCAGGCCTAAACCAGCCAGGACAGGCATGGATCTAATTCACAACAGGTGACCCTTACAGTCCCAAGGACCTCCGCCGCATCAGCAGGCGACACCCACTGAAACTGATCCCATGAAATCGGACAAGATGAGTCCTGCACCCCCTCAGGTTCACCTACTGTTGTTATTATTATTATTATGAGCATTTATATAGCACAAGCAGTGTACCTGGTGCTTACAAAGAATAAGATAGACATGGTCCCTCCTCAAGAGCTTACAATCTAAGGACAGGGGGAGGGGAGACAGGGAAGGGGAAAACAGAGGGAGAGAAGGGATACGACATTCATGAGGATGAAAGAGCTCAGGTACACATTCTTAGCTTGGTTACAGTAAATTGGGAGTTTACAGATAACAGGTGGGGAATAATCCTGGGTGGGGATACTTAGCAGGAGTTCAGAAGGGCAGAGCAGAAGAGGTGGGTTTTGAGGAGGGACTTGAAGGCATGGAGGGTGGGGGCAAGACGGATGAGGGCAGGGAGGGAGTTCCAGGCATGCGGGGCAGCGAGGGAGAAGGGACGAAGGCGGTTGGGGGAGCAGGGGAGATGTGGGACGGTGAGGGAGGGGATGGAGGAGGAGCAGAGTGCTCAAGCAGGGGTTCGGAGGGAGATCAGGGCAGAGAGGTAGGGGGAGCAAGGTTGTGAAGTGCTTTGTCGGTGAAGACGAGGATCTTGTGCAGAATACACTCAGGAAGAGGGAGCCAGTGGAGAGAGGAGAGGAGAGGCTGCACATGGTCAAACTGACAGGTAAGGTGGATGATCCTGGCAGCAGAGCTTTGAACAGAGATAATGGAAGAAAGGTGAGAGCGGGGAAGGCCAGCAAGGAGGAGGTTACAATAGTCGAGGCGTGAGATGACTAGGGCATGGATGTGAGTTTTGGCAGAGGAGACAGACAGAAAAGTGCGGATCTTAGCAATGTTGTGGAGGGAGAAGTGGCAGAATTTGGCCATGGAGTTAATGTAGGGTTTGAAGGTAAGGTGTGTGGCAGAACGGAGTCCACTGGGGTTTCTACTCCCAAACCCCCAGCCTTCCGGCACTCCGCTACCCACTTCTACTTCGGTACTTCTGCTGCCACCACCCTAGAGATTGCAGGCCATGAGTTCCATCCCTCTAGGGAAGATGAGAACTCTACCTTTTCTTTAAACAGTAGGGGTGGGAAGTTCGGTTCCCCCGGTATCCGATACTGCCGGTACTTTGCTGTACCGGCAGTATCGGATTAATCTGGTTATTGGGGGTACCAGTACCGGTTCCCCGTGCTGGATTTGTTTACATTGTGGACACTGAAATGAATGGCCGCAATGTAAAAGAAAGAAAGAAATGGGGGGGGAATTTCCCTCCCCCGTCCAGGCTACGCAGGTGGAAGGGGGGACACCCCCCACCCACCCTGCCCAGCCTAGATTTTTAAAGAAATTTTTTTTAGCCGAAGTCCCTGCAAGTGCAGGCTCTGGGCCGCTGCCATGCTGGTGGCAGCAACCCAGAGTCCGCACCAGCAGGTACTAGGGTGATCCCTGGGGTGGGGCGTGGTTTAACACCCCCACATCCCAGGGATCACCCTACCCCCCCACCCAGAGATCACCTACCTTTTGTGCTCCGGGCGGCGGCGGTGGCTGCACAGCAGTCCAGCGGCTTCAGCGCTGGCTGGCTTCACCGCTTGACTAGGCCTTCCAGGAAAACCCGGAAGTTCCCCGGAAGGCCTAGTCAAGCACGGCGGCGGCCCGCAGCCCACACTAGCAGGGACTTCAGCTAAAAAAAAAAAA
>QEPC01010989.1:947877-961214 GCA_003113815.1 Sphenodon punctatus | reverse complement strand
AAAAAAAAAAAAAAAAAAAACCAGGCTGGGCAGGGTGGGTGGGGGGTGACCCCCCTCTTCCACCCGCGCAGCCTGGACGGGAGAGGGAAAGTGGGGTTTGGGGTTTTTTTTCATTGATTGCAATGGGGACAGTTCCCCATTCAAATCAATGGAAAAATACGGGTACCGGTATACCGGTTCTAATCCGGTAAACTGGGTTTTTGGGAACCAGTATCCGGTAAAACCGGTATTCGTTTTTTTGGGTGAGGTTAGTTAAAACTTTATTGTTGACCATAGGTCATAAACAATTAAACATTACACACAACCCAAAAAAAAATTCAAGCAATAATTACTTCTCGGTGGTTACATACAAAGATCCATTACACACAACACATGACCAAAAGGCCACAAGAAGGAAAAGGAAAAATTTTCAAGCAATAATTACTTCTCAATGATTACATACAGAGATCCATTAGGGGGGGGAAAAAAAAAACCACTACACAATATATTAACTACAGGTGAAGGTTTAACTTAAGAGTTGTTCCCAGTAGCATTTGCATCATAACAGATCAACCTTTTCCGAATAGCCAAAGCACTAGAACAGAATTTTGCCACCTGTTTAGTGATTTCCGAATTTCTAGGAGAGAGCCATTTCTTAAGTAAAATAGGCCATTGTAATGTATTTATATCTCTTAATAAAGGCTTCAATAAACTCTGTCGGCTCTTATCATATACTGGGCAGAATAATAGTACATGTTGCAGATTTTCTACTAGCCCATGATCACATAAAGGACAAAATCGTATACATTTATCAATTCCATTGTATCGACCTTCCGTCCAAGCCGAAGGAAAAAGTTGGAAGCGAAACAAAGTAAATACACGTCTAAGATAGGGTTCATTCCACGTCCTTAGGTAACTATTAGGACTATCATCCATTTGAATGAAACGATAATCAGGGGCAATTTTCTGGGAACTAATCTCACTTTGTATCATTTGGAAATCCTGGTATGCAATCCTAGCTTTAACCATAGTTATTGCCCTAGGATAATCATAGGCATTAAAGAACTCAACAGAGAAGCCTAGCCTATCTACTTGTTCCTTGATCCTAGTCGACCAATCTGAATTTAACCCCTGCGCAAATCCTAGGAGAGAACAATTCCCTAATCTGTATACCGTGATCTTAAGCCAGAAAGAAATCACAGCAACTAAGGCCTTCACTCTAATCAATGGCACCTGGACTTCTGCCCGAAGTAACACTGATGGAGTTCCCCTAGGGGTGCCTAGAATTGTCCTAAGGAATTTATTTTGGCACTTTTCCAGTTTATCTAGGAAGTCCCCTCCCCATATCGGGAATGCATAAAGGAGCTGAGGAATTATCTTTGCCGCAAAAAGCCTAAGGACTGGTGGGACCAACTGGCCTCCCTGTTTATAAAAAAGGAGATTATAGCAGTTATTGATTTATTTACTTGTTGCTCAACGTGATTGAAATTATTAGACCAAGAGCCAGACGCAGCTATATAAACCCCTAAGTATTTAAACTCTTTAACCTGCTCAATTGGTACATTACCCATCCTCCAACTAAGTGTTTTATCGCTATTCCTTCTACCGGTAATCAAAACTTTAGTTTTATCATAGTTTACTGACAAGGACTCACGTTTGCAGTAGGCCTCAAATTTTTGGAGGGTCCTACATAGACCTATCTGGGTCTGCGAGATTAAGACTGCATTGTCCGCATAGAATAAAATTGAGATCTCTCTAAGCCCTAATTTCGGGGGATGGAGAGACTCATCCCTCAAAAATGCCATTACGTCATTGAAAAATAGATTAAATAAGGCCGGGGCCAGGATACATCCCTGCCTGACCCCTTTCTCAACTGGGATTGTTGAAGTTAACGGTAAGGAATAAGCAGTCCTTACTTGCATACTATTGTCCGTATAGAGCTTACTAATTAAGTAAAGGAGGCGTCAATTGAGGTCTCACCTAACTTATGCCACAGTCTATCCCTATTAATTGAGTCGAAAGCGGCTCGCAGATCGACAAAACACAAATAAAGCTTTGAACTTCTAGATTGCCCCTGACTCCTATAACCGGTATATTTTGTTATTAAGGAAATAAGAATGTGGATCTGACTGACTGTAGACATACCCTTTCTGAATCCTGCCTGTTCAGGTTCTAGAAAGGACTCTCGATCTAACCACTCCTCGAGTTTCACCAACAGAAATCTAGCATAGACTTTGCCAATGACACTCAATAAGCTTATTGGTCTAAAGTTCTCTGGCTGCTGAGGATCACCTTTCTTATAAATGGGAATGACTATACTAGCCAACCATTTCTTTGGGATATATCCCGTACTATTAATAGATGTAAATACTGTGGCCAGAATCTCAGACCACCAGTCTAACTGTGCTTTCAGGAGTTCCACCGGGATAAAATCCACACCCCCCCGGAGATTTACCCAATTTTGCAGACAAGATCAGTTGCTTTACAGTTCCAGATGAGAAAGGCGCCCAAGAATACTCCAGCCCGTGCACTTCGCTCCTCCTCTGTCCCTTCTCTCACCCTTCCACGCCTTCCCTGCTCCCCTAAGCGCCTTCGTCCCTTCTCACTTGCTGCCCCCCATGCCTGGAACTCCCTCCCTGTCCACATCCGCCTTGCCCCCTCCCTTCATACCTTCAAATCTCTCCTTAAAACTCACCTCTTTCGCTCTGCTCTGTCTGACTCTTTATCCTGCTGAGCCACTATTCCTATACCTACGATCGGTTTACCCTTATCCTTGCAACATGGACCTGCCTGCTGTCATTCTCATCGTAACCAAGCCAAGTACGTGCACTTGAGACCTCGCATCTTCATGAATGTTAGACCCCTTGTCTCTCCCTCTGTTCCCCTTCCTAAGTCTCTCCCCCAGCTCCTGTCTCTCAGATTGTAAGCCCTAGGGGCAGGGACCGTGTCTATTTTATTACTTTGTAAAGTGCCAGGTACACTGTTGGCGCTATATAAATGTTTGTTAATAATAATAATAATAATAATAATAATAAAGGGAGAAGATCAATTCCTTGGACTGCCAGGGTCTTTAGGACAGGCTTATTATGAAACATAGCTGTAAAGTAGAGTTCCCAGTCCTTATTAGATATCTGGGCCGAGTTCCCCTGATGATCACCTGTTTTGGTTTTACAAACCATCGCCCAGAATTTTTTGTCGTCCCCTTCCTGAACTACAGCCTCCAGAGTCTTCCACTGAGCTATAAAGAAATCATTATTTTTATGTCTTAGGAGCCTTCAATATTGGATCCTGGCCTCCCAAAAGGTGTCCTTGTTGAACTGGGAAGGGGCACAGAGGAATCTCCTGGACAACTTTCTCACCTGCCTCCGAAAAGACGACTTTCTTTATCAAACCACCCAGGATTGGAGTGAACTAGCGGCCTGGCTGGTCTTAAAGTAGTCAAAACTGGTTGGAATGCATCAACTAATCTCTCAAAGTCCTCAATGGTATCCCCCCTGGATTCTAATATTCCTTTAGCCAGAGACCCAATAGGATCTTGCTCCCTAAGCCTCTCACATTCCAGTCCCACTTGATCTGTCCATTTATTTCTTAATAATAATAATGTCTGGGCTTGAGAAGATCGATTTTGATGAAATATTTGGGGCCTCTTTTGGGTGAGGTTCCACCCCTATTAAACAGACAGGCCCGCAAGCCAGAATAATTCGGTTCCCAAAAAACTCAGCCGCCAGAGCGATCAGAGGCGATTGGGCCAACACACACACACACACACACACACACAGATCCTCTTGAAAAAATACAGGGTCATTTCTTTAATGGTACTTGAACCATGCAGCAAAGATTACAAAAAGTGTGGTACTTTGAATCATTGAGTAACAGTCATTGATCAGAATACAGAGATAGGCTCAGCGGCTCTTTTGGAGCGTCTAAGCCTATACTGTTCCCTAAGAGATTACCGGCGGTTACTCACAAACTTGGGTGCTCCTTTGCCTTGCAGCAAGTGGGTCAGTCCTTGGCTCTAGTTTATTCCATACAGGTCAGGAGCCATTTCTTCAGCTCCCAGGATGTTAAGAGTCCCCAGAAGGTCAGAGAGAAGAGAGAGAGCCAGGTGTGGCTTGATCTTTTTAAAGCCCCTCGCCCCTTTTCCATGGTTGGTCATTAGGAGGTCACCTGGGGCAGGTAGCTGTTCACCTCCTCCAATTAGATAAAAGTCCCATCAGCCTATGCTGGCTGGAGACCTCCTCCTGCAGTATTGCGAAACCAGGCCATGTGGTTGATTGGAGGCCTAGTCAGCCCCCAAACCCCAAGGGTCAGTGAAAGTCACAGAGAAAGGCAAGGGGCTGGGCCTAGTGGATTCTGCCACAAGGTGCGAGTTGAAGATGAAGCCCAAGCTGCGAGCTTGGGGGACAGGGAGGATACAGAATGGCAACTGACAGGGAAGAGGAAGGGCTGGGAGGGAAGATCAGGAGCTCAGTTTTCACCATGTTCAGTTTGTGTTGGCGTTGAGACATCCAGTCGGAGATATCGGAGTGAATCTGAGTGATTTTTATCCACAAAAAAGTCAACAAACATGTCACAGCGGACACTGGGAGCTTCCAGTTCGAGGCAGAGAGAGGCCGGACTGACCAGCCGCTGCACCACCCAGAAAAGCTCCTCTGGATGTGAATTTGCAGATGCTATGGGGGCAGCAAAGAACTCTTTCTTTGCTGCCCATACTGCCACCGCATAAGCTTTTAAACTAGATTCATGTCGCAATCAGTCGGCTTCAGTATGACTCCGGCGCCACCAGCACTCCAGCCGCTGTCCTTCCTGCTTCATCCAGTGCAGGTCCTCTGTAAACCAAGGGGACCCACATCATCGGCATTCCGGAAGCGGACGCCTGGGAGCCATTCGGTCAGTGGCTTCAGTCAACAAGTTGTTCCAGAAGACAATGAGGTCATCGAGCAAATGGTCATCGAGATCAGGAGGCAATTCATCTTGGGCATTCCGGAACCTCTCTGGTTCTATAAGTCTCCAGGGGTGGACCAACCAAACTAGTCCTACACCTCTCCAGGGGCAGACATGTGCCAGGAGATCGGTCTGGAGGAGATAATAATCTGTCCATGACAAGGGTGTAATTGATACATCCCCCACCACCAGATCCCCCGCCTTAAGGCCAATGCAGAATATTAGGTCACGGGTATGTCCTCCATCATGCGTCAGGCCTACAACCCTCTGAGACAGTCCCATGGTTGTCATGGCGGCCATGAATTCATGCTCCGCTCCCCCATCAGCGTCAGCATGGATGTTGAAATCCCCCAGGACTAAAGTCCTTGGAGACTGCAAGACCACCCCGACACCAACTCAGCTAAGGCGTGGAGGGATGCTGCCATACAGGTAGGTGCATGGTATATGAGCAGCAGCCCCAATCTGTCTCCAGCCAAATCAATCACCAGATGGACCCCCTCCATGCCCAAAATAGTCTGCACTGGATATCTCCTCACAGACCAGGTGTCCTTAAAAATAATGGCTACACCGCCTCCCCACCCCTGTGGTCTAGGCTGGTGCAGGAACAAGGTCAGCCAAAATTGGCCCTGACTCAGTGTCCAGTCTGGTCTCTGTAATACACACGAGGTCGGCTGATTGATCCAGGATAAAACTCCTGGAGCGTTGTAGATTTATTACCAACCAACCTCACATTCAACAGCAGCAGTCCCGGAGCAGCCCTCCACTCCACCCCACCCCAATCAATGCATTCTCAATCACCGTCTGGGGGCCTATGAAGGAGACCGGCACCAAGCACCTGTCCCTCCTCATTGATGTTACCCACCTCCCAGAAGGACCATAGTTGCCCTGACCCATCACGGTCGCAATGCCTGCAGACCCATTATTCAGTGCAGTCAACATATAGTTCTGCCTCTGATCATTGTAATAAGAGAAGAAGTCACAACCAGAAACAGGAAGAACTCTAAATTCAGCACCACTGTATAGGATCATAATGTGTCTATTAAAAAAAATAAATCAGTTTTTTTAGAATCATGGAACTGGGGATCATCAAGTCTAGCCTCCTGCTTGGTGCAGGATCTGCCATATCTAGATCTTCCCAGACAACTCATCCAGCCTCTTCTTAACCAATTCACAACTTCCCTCGGTCGGTAGCCTGTTCCATTGCCTAACTGTCCCTGGAGAGCGTGGCTATCCCTCCAGGGTTGCAGGGTTGCGTCCCTGCAACCCTGGAGAGCGTGGCTAGGCTTTGCCAGGGTGATGTGATCCCTTCAGCTTCCAGGCAGAGACTGCCTTCCCTCTCCTTATATCCCAGCAGAGTGGGCATGATCAGGCTTCTTCTCCTCAGCCTTAAAGGACCAGTGTCCTGCGCACTCTGTCCCAGGGTGTCTCAGCCTGTTTCCTCACCGGCTGATCCCCCAGCTATGGGGCTGGCTGTGCCACATCCCTGGGTATGTTCAGCCCTCTGGCTGACCCACACAGGCCCCTTCTTAAAGGGGCAGCAGCCCTGCAGGACTGCTCCCCTGCTACAGTTATATTTTGTTTGACTAATGGTTATGGTCCATCTGGTGTTTCTGTTCTGGCTACCTATCAATAGTTTACATTATAAACAGCTGCAAATTTGTGCATAGCTGCAATGAATGAAGTGAAGATTAGTATTCTACTGTGAATGATGTCATCAGCAGGAAAAAGGAATTGTGGAAGCCAAATACATTTGCCTTGATCATTTGGTCATGGTATAAAGATGTTAATTGGAGAGCAGTGTTGGATTTATTATTGCTGGAGATTGTCAAGGTCTCCCTTTGGGAAGCCAAGCTTCAGACATTTCTCAATGAAGCAGCTGTTAGGCCCATGCTCATCATTCCAAGACCTACTAGAGCTAGAGCCATGGACAGAAGCCTAGATACAAGTCTGTCCCACCACTAATTGGATGACTGGCATTGTACATCATTGCATCCTCAAAAAAACTGACAGGCAACCCCAGACTTAGCAATTTTCAGACAGGGAGGTACAAAATTGAATTACACACTAAAAGATCAAACATACTTTGGTCGTTTTTAGACGAGCACGGCGGCGCCCGCACTTGTTTTTCAAAAGAGCCGGCAGTCCGTTCTACACGTGATGCTGCCGCCGAATACGCGCATGCGCGGGCGATGCGCATCCATTTCCGGCCGCGAACTGACCGGGTCAGCTATCGAGGCTGGTCATACGCTGCCGTAAATGGATGTGCATCGCCCACGCATGCGCGTATTCGGCAGCAGCGTCACATGTAGAACGGACTGCTGGCTCTTTTGAAAACAAGCGTGGGCGCCGCCACGCTTGTCTAAAAACGGCCTTTGCTATGGTTTTGAATCTGTTAAAAAAAGATCGCTTTTTTTTTTATTAACAATTGTCAAAAAATTAAATAGTGCCATAATCTAGTCCATGCCACTTTCAGGTAACATATGCAACACTCTAGAATTTTTGTGTTAAATTTCCTTTTCCCCCCTACTCTGTAGATATGACCTAATCTAGCCTAGCAGAGTCCTTGAAGGCCCCAGCATCCAAACAATTGCTCTGGTTGCTCTGCCATAAAACCAGCTCTAATGCCCAGGATCAATTGCAGCTCTCTATGGTTGTGAGACAGAGGGATCCAATTTATTCTCCAATGCAAAGTAACCTGCTTTTTGTCATTAGTCATATTTTAAAGCTGGGCTGAGGCACATGATTTTTCTTCTCCAAGCAGTAATGTCTTCTTTGGTGTATCCGTATATCCATTGTGGTGTAGTGGCTGAGTCTGCAGTACTGAGATAGGGGGAAGCCTCGCTTCAAGTCTTGACTTAGCCAGAAACTCACTGGGTGACCTTAGGCCAGTCACAATATTCTTTCAGCCAAACCTGCCTCACAGAGTTGTTGTGGAGATTAAGAGCTGTGTTAAACTGTTCTGTGTGAAGCATTCCAAGTGCCATAGCAAGGGGGGCACTATATAAAGATTATTTATATATATTGTTTCTACACTGAGACCTGGGGATGATTCTTCAAATTCTACAGAAGAAACACACACAAGCCCGCAAGACTGAGCCGAGCCTCATGGGACCGAGCTGGTCCCACACACCAGCATTTTTTGTGCTTAGCAGCTCCAAAATAAACTCCATTAGAAAGAACAGATTAGAGGAAGAGAACAGCCTGCCCAATTTAACTCTTTTGTCCTAACAACCTGACTGACCGCATTTAACCCAGCCTGCTGTAGAGAGAGGCTGGGGGCATATTGTGATTTTTTTTGCTCGCTTTCTAACCTAGGTGCTTGATTTAATAAGCTGCATCCTTTTAACTGTACCTACCAGCAAAACTGGCCTCTTTGAAATAAATTCTGAGGCTTTTACTTAAAGAAATCCAGTACTGTATGTATTTTCTTACAGGAGGTAAAATAGTAGGGCCACAGTCGTGGCCTATAGTTAAGGCAGTAGCAAACTCTCATTGAATAGTGCCTATGCTGTTCAATGGGAGTCAGTAGAACAAAAACTTCTGGTTGGTGACCATTCTTGCTTTCCTCCAGCAACACATGTATCTGTGATTTGATTACAAACAATGAAGGGGAGTCCAGGGGTAGGGTGGGGGCTGAAAGTGGGGGTGTCCCTATCCTTCACCTGCCTCTGCCTGCTAGTAGTGCTGCAGCAGTGGGACACCTATCAACTGGGAGATAAAGCTGTTTGTTTACAAACAACGCCTCCCCATGTGAGTGATCAGAAGGTTGTTGCCTTGTAAAAAAGATTCTTCGAGATGGCCCCTAACTTTCTCACAACTGGGTTGTGCATGTTCACCATATTCAAATAATAGACCACGTGATGGTCTTGAACTCCTCTAGTATAAAAAGTACTCTCCCCTCAGAATGACAGTTTCTTCCAACCCTTTCTAGGAATATAAGAAGCAGGGCTGGAAATGTGGGTGTTGTGAGAAGCCATCTCTAAGAACCTTGTTTACAGGGCAGCAACCTTCTGTTCTTCTTCAAGCAGTTCCTCACAGGCTGCTTTTACATGGCTCCACCGGGTATGGGATCCTTGGGCACCAGTGCATGGGCTGTCTCTTATACACATCTAGATGTGTATAAGAGACAGGCCTTCTGTTCTTCTTCAAGCAGTTCCTCACAGGCTGCTTTTACATGGCTCCACCGGGTGGTGGGTCCGTGGGCACGCCGGTGCATGGTCAGGGCATGCACATGACTACACACGCATCCCCACTCACCCCCACTCATCCGCACCCACGGACCAAACGTCGTTTCCCCCAGTTGCTCTGTGCGTGGGGACGAGATGTGGGGGGAGTGGGAATGCATGTTAGGCAGGCACGCACACGCACCCCCAGTCACTGCAGGTGCACCACATTGTTCACACAGGGCTCCCCCACCCATGAACATGCAGAAATCTGCATGTTCATTGGTGGGAGAGTCCCATGTAAAAAGGGGCCACATTCTCACAACTGTCTTACTTATACTATCTTAGGTAGGAATTTAGGATGTAAAGCAATATCTATTCTATCTTGGAAAATCAGCAAATATGGCTCTGAGATTATTATGGATGCTATTTCACTAACTCTTCTTAATGAAGTTATTGCTAACAGGAATACTGTCTTTAAACCCCCACCCCATAACCAGTTCATTTGCACTTCCCCCATATAATCAATTCATGCTGTCCCGGGGGTGCAAATAAAATGGTTATGGATGAGGGGCAGAGTGAATTGATTATATGGGGGTGGGGGCACAAATAAACTGGTTTTATATATATATGTCTCTTTTCATGGCATAATGCGTTTAATAGGCTGGCTGCATTTTGGGTGTCTTATGTGTTTAATAGCAGTGCCCCAAGGCCCACCAAGCTGGGTGGCACGCCTAGGGCCACTGGCAGGACACAAAGAGTGGGGCTGGGACACATCTTGACTTCTTGGCCAGGGGCCCATTGCACCCTAGCTATGCCCATGGTCTAGTGTGTGTGACTGATCAATTTGAATGAGTGTATGAGGTGAGAGTGTGTGTGTGTGTGTGTGTGTGTGTGATTAATTTGAATGAATGTGTGAAATGAGAGCATGTGTGTACTGTGTCTGAATGACTGTGTGTGATCAGTTAAAATGACTGTGTGTGCAAGAGGGTGAGAGCACGTGTGTGAATGAGTTGTGACCCCTTTTACACGAGACACATCCACGCAGTGGCATGGGTGGGTGCATCTCATATGAAAGCATTAGCTTGTGCGCTCCTGTGTAACACGCACTTCCATCCATCACCCCTGCACAGAGAAACTTGTGAAAAAACAGGTTGCTTCATATGGGGGTTGTGGGACAATTTTTAAAATGTAGCTAATAAACCCCTTAGGTTGTAAGCCCCAAGGTATTTAAATGGGGGGGGGGGGCTTAGATTGTAAACCCCAGGGCATTCAAATGGGGAATGAACCCCTTAGATTGTAAACCCAAGGGCATTCAAATTGGGGATAAACCCCTTAGACTGTAAGGCCCAGTGTCCTATCCAAAACCTTTTAAAATAAGTAATGGCAGAGGAAAACTCCTCAAATGAGGGATAAACCCCTTAGATTGTAAGCCTGTCCAAAGCCCCTTATATTGTAAGCCCCAGGGTCCTATCCAAAGCCTATCAAAAGCCTTTTAAAATGAATGGCAGAGGGAAAGTCCTCAAAATGGGGCAGGGTTGCGGCCTTGTAAACAAGGTTCTTCAAGATGGCGTTGAACATTCTCACAACACCCACCCTTTCAACTCCGCATGGAATTTTCTTATATTCCTAGAAAGGGTTGGAAGGAACCCTGCTTGAGGGAGACTGCTTTTTATACTAGAGGTGCTTGAGACTATTATGTGGTCTATTATTTGAATGGAGTTAGCATGCACAACTCAGTTGTGAGAATGTTAAGAGCTATCTCGAAGAACCTTCTTTACAAGGCAACAACCTTCTGATCACTTACATGGGGAGGAGTTGTTTGTTTACAAACAACTTTATCTCCCAGCGCAGCAGGAGCAGCAGCACTACTAGCAGGCAGAGCTCTCCACGGTCCCCTCCCCACCTCAAACAACGGCAATGCGGCCCTGTGGGCCCAGAAGGGAAAAAGGAGAGCTTTCACGGCAGTCACAGAAAAAGGTAAAAAGTCACGGAGGGGGCAATATTTCATGAGAAATGTGATCCCTGTGACCATCATGAAAAATACGCAGCCCTATGTATAAATATTGTTTATTCACCATACCACACATATGCAGCTTAATTTCAGTTGTCATCATTTTTTTTTATTAATGAATGAGAAGAAAAATATATAGATTGGTCTGATATTTAATAAAGTTGCCTTAACATGCAATTCACTGCCATGTTAACGTTTGAGTATAATTTGTAATGCCGCCTTAACAAGCTTCTTAAACTGAAGTTTTTTTGTCCAGGTAATGCTCTATGTGTATTGACATAGATTAGATTGTAAGCTTTGGGGGACTGGGGCCATGCTTTTACCATGGATTTTTCCAGTGCCTTGCACAGTGAGGGTCTACTCCCAGATTTAGCATCATGCAGTGCTTTTACATCTGGTTTTAAAGACTATAGCACACTTCGAGATCAAGCTAGGTGCACATGAAGTCACCTAGAAGTCACCTAGTCAAAGGCCCAGATTTTCTCCACCTACTCCAGTCATGCCTAATTCCTCAGACGTTCCTGTTGAAATCCACGTGCTTCCTACGGAATTAAACACGCCTGCTTGAGGTTAACATGGCCTCCTCAACATGATTAATGTCTAGGGTTGCCATATATGTTCCGGGACACTTATGAAAAATACATGTTGCAGGGCCTGCATTGGCGCCTAAGGTGTCAATGCAGGCGCTGCAACATGTATTTTTCATAAGTGTCCTGGGGGGAAATTGCATATATGACAACCCTACTAATGTCTGCTCCAAACTAAGCAACTTGGGTCTCATCTTGCTCCTGTTACCAAAGTCAGTGGCAAACACCCATTGTCTTCAGTGGGACAGGATCAGCTCCTATATCATAAGAACATAAGTGCCATACTGGGTCAGACCAACGGTCCATCGAGCCCAGCATCCATGAAGTTCAGGATAGTTTTGAGCTTTCCAACCATCAGTCTCCAAGGAGGAAGGAAGAGAGAGACTCATTGCCTTCCCCCGGTGCTCCATAGAAGTGATTATAGTGACATGAAATGAGAAGTCCTATTTGCCTACAACTATCTAAAATGGTCTTCTAAAGACAACCTTGCCTCCAACCCCCACGCTCCCAGCACACTGCTAAATCCTGCATTTTAAAATCCATGCAAATCTAATGCAATGGAGAATTGTGGTGAAAATGAAATTAATGCACTTTTCTACATTTGAGGATTTGGAAGAATCCCCCTTTCTTTTGAACATATAAAATGAAAAGTTCCACAGCCCCTGGAAGGATGGAATAATTATTTTTACTAACAGGGCTGCCAGAAATTTTTAAACACTTACTAAGCAAAAAACCAAAAAAGAACTTTTAAATTTCTCCCCAGATTCCTTACCCCTGCAGGTTTCATATAAAGAACTAATTTCATCCCCCCCACCAAAAAAATAAAATAAAATTAATGAATTTAATAAAAACCAAAGAGGCAGCATTTCTATTAGATTTAAATTTGTGTGACAAAGTGTATCTATGCAGGCAGATACGGGCACCCACAATTCAAGGAACTGGAAAAGCATCATGAGCTAGATCAGTGGTTCTCAATCTTTTTGTGGGCAAGAGCCATCAACCTTTTTTAAAAAAAAACAGAACCCACCTTAAAAAAAAAAAATCGATAACCAAGAGTGACCAGGAGGCAGCAGCAGAGGGATGGGGGTGATCTCAGTGGCAATGAGGATCTGGTAGGAGGCAACCAGAAACAGCAGCAGGCAGAAGCCAACAAGGCAGGAAAGCTATGGGAAATGACCTCCCACCTTTCACTATCCCGCTCCAAGTCCTCAGTGGCACAGGAGGCCAGATATAGCATCAGGAGATAACGTGGTAAGAGATGCAGTGAGGCTGCTGCACCAAGGATCATAGGGCCCCAGACCATCCCAGGACCCACCAGTGGGTTCCAACTAAACCTGGTAGCTCATTTGCTACCTGTATGTAATATCTGCAATTTTATGTACCATGTTGGGTGCCCAACATGCTATCCCAGGATGTTAACTGACGTGACAGATCTCAGTTAACCCTACCTGGGGTGGGGAAGGCTTCCCCCAGCCGGGTGCGCTCCGACCATAGGTGAAAACAGACATGACGCTAACCACCCTTTAACCACTCTTGGTGGTTATTTATGCATGTTGCAGGGCTGTATTGGTGCCCTATGCAGCCCTGAAACATGCATAAATGACCACCAAGGGTGGTTAAAGGGTGGTTAGCGTCATGTCTGTTTTCACC
>QEPC01010989.1:926475-938455 GCA_003113815.1 Sphenodon punctatus | reverse complement strand
CGCTCACCCCCCTTCCCCAGTGTCTCCCAGGCTAGGGGCCTGGGATCATGGAAGAGGGGGGAGGGTGTGCGAGACTGGGGAATGGGGGGAGAGGGTGGGTGCGTGCGTACTCCATCCCAGGCCCCCAGCTTCTGCTCCCCGACACGCACACCCGTGCCCATGCGTTTACTCACTGTTGTCTTGTCGGGGTCCCAGGGACTGGCTGCTGGCACCACTGGCAGTTAGTTCTCACTGTTCAATTGAGGCGCTCGGCAGCAAGATGTGCTGCGGAGCGCATGCGCAACTCAGTTCAAGCATGCGCGCTGCAGCACATCTTGCTGCCGAGCGCCTCCACTGAATGCCCAGGTGAGGCTTTGCATTGAGCCCATACAGCTCAATGCAAAGCTGCCACTCAGGGAAATTTAATTTCCCCAGTG
Source organism: Sphenodon punctatus (assembly GCA_003113815.1). Classification (NCBI taxonomy): domain Eukaryota; kingdom Metazoa; phylum Chordata; class Lepidosauria; order Sphenodontia; family Sphenodontidae; genus Sphenodon; species Sphenodon punctatus. The sequence goes on along the minus strand of QEPC01010989.1, from coordinate 938,039 downwards.
GCGCACTTGGTCTAAACGCTGAGCCGCCCGGCTCATGTTCAGACTGAGTTTTTCCCTTCTGGGACTCCAGGCTCTGGAGTCCCAGAAGGAGTCCAGGGCAGGCAGAAGCTAGCGCTCACTGACTAAGTGCTCTCTGTCTCTGCCGGCGGCTGAAATTGACATCGGAGCGAGCTACTGTCAGTGGCACTGGGGACGGGGGAGAGTGCGGGCAGGGCACTGCCCCAGGCGCCCTTAGCCTAGGGCCACTGCTGCCCTACACCCCATCTCCCTCACCAAAAGCCAGGTGGAACAGCCAGGTTTTGCACATGCGACGGAAAGAGGGGAGATCCGGGGCCACCCAGGCCTCCACGAGGAGGGAGTTCTACAGCCTAGGTGCGGCCACCAAGAAAGCCCTCTCCATAGTGGCCCCCTGGCCACATGTGGGACCTCGAAGGGCACTCCCAGCGGACCACAGAGGCCGCTAAAGAGCTCAGAGAGAGAGGCGGTCCCGCAAGTAAGTCAGGCCAAGGCCATATAGGGCTTTATAGGTCAAAACCAATACCATGAACTGGGCCCAGAAGACTATCGGCAGCCAGTGCAGAGCCCAGAGCACTGGTGTAATGTGCTCATGGCGACCTATCCCCGTAAGGAGACAGGCTACTGCATTCTGCACTAGATGCAATCTTGGGACCGTCACCATAGGCAGCCCCACGTAGGGTGCGTTGCAATAGTCCAATCTCGAGGTAATGAAAGCATGGATGATGGCGGCCAGATCACTATCTAAAACATATGGCTGAAGTCATTGCACCAGATGTAATTGGTGAAACACATTTCTCGCCACAGCCCCCACCTGCAATCGAGGTGGAGCTGCAGATCGAGGAGCACACCCAGACTATGGACCTGGAATACCAGAAGGGCAGATCCCATCAATGATGGGAGCCGCCACATCCACTGTCCTCCCCACCACCATCACCTCCATCTTGTCGGGATTCACCTTCAGTCGGCTCGCCCTCATCCAATCCCCAAAAGCCGCCACACATCAGGTAAGCACCGAGACTGCCGGGTCTGGGTCGGATGAAAGTCAACGGGACTAAGTATTTGATTTTACTTCCTGATAGACTAGACTAGATTGCTTAAAGCCTGATTTTTTAATGGAGTTAATGTCAGAACTGGAGCCTTAAGCCGTTTTTAGATGAGCACGGTGGGCTCGTGCAAAAAAATCACGCACCTTTGAAAAAGAAAATGGGCAGGGTTTAGACGTGTGGGAATGTGCACTATCACGCTCGGTCCAGGTCTTTAATTGGTGGCTTTAAAAAAAGGCACGAGCATGATAGTGCACATCCCCACACGTCTAAACCCTGCCTGCGCTCTTTCTCAAGGGTACATGATCTTGGGGGGTGAGCCCACCACGCTTGTCTAAAAGTGGCCTTAGTCTTTTTATCTGAGCAAATATCTTTATTTATGTGGGCCTTTTTCTCCCCACAAATTTTATCCCAGTAGGCGGGGGAGGGGGGAGTATGGCTTCCTGCAGCTTGTTAGGAATGACACACACACCCCTTTGGCAGCACTCCACGAGACACAGGTCAAAGGGTGCAGGGGAAGAGAAGGGGAAAAAGAAAAAAGAAAGAAAAAGCCCCATGCAAAACCCAGCTGGTCAGAAGGAATAAGAGAATGAAGCAAGGGAGACTCCTGGGTAAACAATGGAGAAGTCAAAAACAGGTGGCCTCCCTCTTTTGAGATGAGCCTTCCATGGCCGCCCAAAACTCTGAGCAAGCAAGAGATCGATCGTTAGGCTGATCGCTCCACACCTGTTTAAGAACAGCCTTCTTCCCCGTCTATAGAAACTCCCTTTTGCCCTCTTGCTCATCCTGCCATGCCCCCCATTGAAATCCTCCAAGTCTCTATTTCCCCCAACACATCATGCAAGGGTTTCTTTTTCAGCTCTAGCATTCCTGAGCACCTCTGGGAGCCCTTTTGTGCACGAAGTGCCTGTGGGACCCCTCGCCCTGCCTCTCGAAACCTATAACTGCCCTTGCTCCCATGAGAAAATTGGGTCATTCTTGAATGTAAACACAAGCAGGTTACTCATGCATGCTTGCCTCAAGGATTTCTCCCAGACCGCTAGCCCCCTTTGGTTTGTCCAAGCTTCTTCCCCCCGCCCCCCTTCTCCGAACGCCATTGGATCTACAGGGTTACCTGTCCCTTTTCAACAGGACTGAATAGGTAATATTGCTTATTTTCCCCTTTTCCTCCTCTCTCCTTCTTGCATCGTCCACTTAAACCCTCCAGTCTGGTTACCCTGGTGTTTCTCTGTGAATCATTGTATATGTATGTCAACTGTGCTTGGTGGGAGGGTACAGAAAATTACTTGTATCATCCTAATTGGCTCGTGGGTGAACTGTTTATGTATTATACTTAGTTCTTTGTCAATAAATCTTCCTCATTTGTATCGGAGTATCCCCTTTCTGGGTTGGGGTGTGGGAGGGAAATTCCAGCCATCTGGCAGTACATCACATTCTCTGACTGATCCCAGTGGACATGCGTGGACCCTTTGAATAAATTTAGCTAATTCTCCCTACATTTAAGAGGTCTTTTGAATATTGGGGTACCAGCCCCCAATATTCACTCGTGGAGTGGGTCTGTGTCCTAACAATTTGTGGAGATCACAGGCAGTCACGTGGGAACCCACTCAGGACACACGTGGGAACCCACGGAGGCATAGTGTGTAACTGCAGTTGACCAGAATTCTTCAAGATTTAAATTGTGAATTTGTACCTGAAGACTATGGAGTTAGCTCAGGGAACTAGGAATTGTCTTGGCACCATAGAATTGGTCTTGAGATTTCAGAGAGTAGATCTTGGTAACTATAGAGTTAGCCCTGGGGTTTGGGAGGGTTGTCTTGGAGCCATAGAGTTGGTTCTGAGATTTGTGCCTACATTTGAGGATTTGAGCTATCTTGGGATTACGCTAGCAGTCTTGGGATCTTATGAAATAGGTCTTAGGACTATAGTGTAGTCCAGGGACATTTGAGAATAGTTTGGGTTGTCTTGGAACTGCATTTGGTAGTTCTGGGATATTTTGAGAATAGTTTGGGTTGTCTTGGAACTGCATGCGGTAGTTTTGGGACCTGTTAGAATAATTTTGAGGATCAGCAAAGCAGCACAGGGATCAGAGCAGGGATAACATCTAGCAATGGCAACTTCTAGGAGTGTAGCCGTAGATGGTTTGCTCCACAAGGAGAGTGGGGTGTCAAAACTAGAAAGATGGATAGCAAAGAAAGGGAAATGCCCGTGGCAGCTGGGGTGTTTTAAAACCAAGGACCCAGTCTCTTCTGCATATGAGGTGTATGCAAAATACTCCCTGAAAGTTTAAGCCAAAAGGAAGTAAAAAGGAAGCTTCTGCCGCTTGGGCACTATGGTATGCCTGTTGTGATATGCAGGCAATGATGAAGGAAGCAGAAAGTGCCACTGATAAGATCAGATAGCAATGGAAAGGGGAGTGTGCAAGGACAAAAGGATTAGAAGAGAAATGTGTAGAAAAGGACAAGTAAGGATGTGAATTTATAGCAGAAAAAATGGAGGTTGACAAATTCCCTTAGGAGAGCCCAAGAGGAGAGTGACATAGCAATAGCTCGGGCCAAACAAGCAGAACAGGAGCTAGCAGAAACCAAAACCCAGTTAGAAGCCAGGTCAGCAGCCCGCTTCTTGGCCAACCAGAATCGAGTTGCTAAGAACACGGTTAGCCATGAACTTTGTGAGCAGGCCATCCAGAGACTATGGGGGGAATTCAGTGTGCACCGAGGTCTAGTGGCCGCTGTGCACATTGAGGACTACCCAGAGTTGGAATCCAATTTTTCCCCCTCTGGAGCAGCCCAGCTACCTCTAGATGCCATCCTGGAGGTCCCTCTTAACCCGGCGTGGCAAGACCCAGTACCCCTTGCCCCTATTGTGAACCGCCAGATAGATCGCCAAGGGGGAAGAGGTGGACAGGCTCATAAGGAGATTAGGGAGATGATTCGATGGTCCCCAATCCAGGCAAAAGCTGTAGCAGAACAGTTAGGTCCCCTAGGACGTGATACAGTAATAGCATGTATGGCCAGAGTGTGGCAAATGTACCCAACTGCAGATGGGGTGGATTTAACACAGCTGGCTCGGGCAAGTGCCTTCCTCGTGGAGGCTCAAACATTAGAAGCTGGACTTAGCATGGCTGACCTCCATGGTGATAATTGCATCTAATGAATGAGGGCGGTGTTGACAGTTATGATTCCAGGGCAGAGTTCCCAGAGGTTGTTCCTTTTAGAATCCCAGGCTTTGGGTGAGCAACCCAAGGCTTACGTGACCAGGAAGAAACTCCTGGGAGCTATAGCTGGAGTAGTACTGGCAGTTCAAAGGAATGGGCATCAGGTCATGCAATATGATAATAGGGAATTTATCAAGTCAGTTTATGCAGGATTAACTTCACAGACTAGATTGGTGTTAGGAAGAATAGATATAAACCAGACCACATGGGAGGAATTGTCAGCAGGTATCCAGCAGGTAGCTGATATTATGAGGGACATGGTAGGACATAAGCGAGCCGCTAGGAAAACCCAGCTAGAGCCAGTCCAAGCAGTTACCTTCATTAACAATGGTCCCCACTCATCCGCTCCCCCAAGACAGGTCCCAAGCCTCCCAGCTAGACCCAACCCCCAGAGCAATCAATGAAATGGACCCGCTAATCAGTTCTCGCCACAGGCCCCTGCTAACCGAGAGGGAGTAGTCTCCCTCCGCTTCTGCTTATGGAATGAATTAAGAGCTTCCAGGGTAGATATGGGACAGTATTACCTGCAGCCCCCCCATGTTCTAACTGCAGCCCTAGCTGAGCTCCAGAGATTACAGGTGCAGAGCTCCCAAAGTGGACCAATAGCCGCAGACAGGTCCCCAGATTTGAACCCCACTTCCCGGACACTGGAACAAGAGCGGGTGCTCTGAGAAGTGTATAGTATCTGCTAGGGAGGCCCGATTCCTGGAGGTCCCCCTCAGATTGTTGCTCAATTACACCCAGACAGATGGGGGAGACCTAACACCAGGGCTAGTATTGGGAATCTGGGAACAGAAGTCCAACTCTTAGTAGACACAGGCACCTCCGTAAATATTCTAGATCCAGATTGGGTAAACGCGGAGGAACTTACTGACAAACAGATAACACTTAGTGGGTATGTGGGAGAGGTTCAGACAGCTCCAGTGTGGAGACATCCCCTTTAAATTAGGAAAACTATCTGGGACAATGGAAAGCTGTATCCATCAGGGTAAGGAAAAAGGTATCATTGGGACCCCCTTTCTGCGAGATTTCAAGCTCACAATAGAGTTGGCTAATGGGATATTGTAGCAGCTCCCGGGAGGTCCCCCCAAAATTTCAGCCATTCACCACTACACAGCCCTTAAAGCTCCTCTCCCCATTCTTCCCTTGACCAATGATCCATGGACTCAGGACTTTCCCCAAGTATGGATTAAGGACAAAGCAGAGTGCGGAAAGGTGGAAGATGTGGTGCTCATTGAAGGAGAGGTCCTTTCATAGCCCATGTTTCCTGGTGCAATACAAATACCCCACTGAGGCAGAAGAAGGAATACAAGCTACCATAGACAGCTTGTTGGCACAAGGAATCATAGTGCAAATGCAGTCCGTTTGTAATGCACCCATCTGGCTAGTTCTTAAGGTGGATGGGGTGACTTACAGAATTACTATAGACTATCGAGCACAGAGTTCAGTCACCCCTCCTTTTGCTCCTGTGATAGCTAAGTACAATGAGATCATGGCAGCAGTATCTGCAGGATCCCACTGGTACTCTGACATAGACCTTGCAAATGTCTTTTTCACCATCCCCTTAGACCCTGCCTGTTGGTACAAATTTGCCTTTACCTACAAAAATCAACAATACACTTTCACTAGAATGCCCCAAGGTTTTCATTCCTCCCCCAGCATTTGCCACTCTGTAGTATCAAAAATATGGGAACAATTGAGACCAGAGTCAAGGAATTCAGTTATTTCTTACGTCAATGACATTTTGATCCACTCTCCAAGAGGAAGAAATAACTAAAGAAATCACAAGGGAGGTATTGTCCGTTGTCCAGCATACTGGGTTCAAGGTGAACGGGGGAAAGGTGCAATTGGTTCAGAAGCAAGTGAAATATTTGGGTATTAGCTTAGGAGAAGAGGGAAAGTCCCCAGATGCACAGAGGGTGGAAGTGATTTTGAAGATCCATGCACCCACTGATTTACACTCCCTTTGGCCAATTTTAGGCACAATGAATTTCTCCAGGGATTTTATAGAGTTCTTTGCCGAGAAGGCAAGACCCATACAAGCTCCTGAAGAAAGGACGAGTGTGGGAGTGGGGCCCCGAACAATAGGAAGCCCTAGCTACCTTGAAACAGGATTTAGCTCAAGTTTCTGCATTAGCGCACCCAAATCCTAAGCTACCTTTCCATATCCAATTGGCAGCATCTGAATCATGCATAGGGGTGACCTTGTCCCAAAACCAGATGGGGAGGCAGCGGGTAATAGCCTACGCTTCCAGGCTCCTCAGTGAGGTAGATCAACAGTTCATCCGCTGTGAAAGGACATGTTTGGCCCTAGTTTGGAGCCTAGAGCACTGGGAATTTATCATAGGAGAATCCAGGGTTATAGTACAGAACACACACACACCCATTTCCCCCTGAAGTAAATTATATCAGGCAAGATTCAAGATGGCCAGGTTAGCAACCCCTGGATAGCACAATGGACTTTGGCCCTGGTAAACAGAGGGGTGGGGTTCCATAAAGAGCAGAAAGACAACCCCCACTCCTTATGACTTGCTAGTGGAAGGGGAAGAGCATGTGTGCCCAATCCCCGACTTGAAACAGACATATTGGTCAGTGCATTGGGGTAAGAGTCAGGAAGAGGCAGTCAAGCAAGGATTTACTGTATGGTACACAGATGGGTCCTCCTTTTATGAATGGGGGGGAGCCCAAAACTGGATGGGTGGCTGTCCGAGTATTAGATGCGTGGGTATTACAGGGATCAACGCTCCCCCACTCTTCCCAAGCTGCCAAGGTGCAGGCAGTATTAGCAGTCTTAGAGCACATTCCCACATACAGAAACACGCTGGTGTTTGTGAATGCAGGCAATTTAAAAACGCGCCTACATTCATTCACACCAGCATGTCACTAGCGCATTCAAGCTACTTTACAGCATGCACTAGTGACATTCTTACTAACCTGATTTATGCGGGGAAGGAGGCAGCGGCGGCGGCTCCATGCGGGGAAGGAGGCAGCGGTGGCGGCTCCGTAAGCGGCCACTACGGGGGCCTGACAGGTTACAGCAGCTTGAGGAAATCCATTCAAGTGATGGAAGGTAAAAAAAGCGCTTTTTTTCTGCACTGAGGCAAAGCAAGGAGCAAGCTGCTGCTACTGCTGCTGCCGCCGCAGGGGTAGCTGGCCTGACTGGCGGACCCCACCGGGAAACATGGGCTATGAAAGGACCATCCTACAAAGACATGTACCCCAGAACGTCGTAATCAGCATGGAAGACCAGGAAGATCCTCATCAGACAGCAAATGAAGGGAAGCCGGCCAGAGAGAGACTAGTCTGGCTTCGGGAATGCACAGGGCAAGGAGCCTATGATCCCGATGATATCCAAGACGGTGGCCGGGAGAAGGAATTTTATATAGCTATGGGGCAGCGGATGTTTGAGGGCATGTTTGATTAAATCTTCCCTGCCTCAGGAGTTTTTAAAGGGGAAGTTTCACACAGGGACTCTGTAGTAGAACCAAAGGCTGAATTGCATCTCTCTCAGCTCAGCACATGGCTACCCTTCGAGACAAGCAAAAGAAACTGAGACAAGTGGAGGAACAAATACAAACATTGCAAGACCAATATGATAAAAGTGTTGATGAAAAAGAGATTCTTGCAAGGACTTGCATTCAAGCAGACACCAGCTGGGTGACAACCTGAAACCCGCAAAGTCTGGCGGCGGAGGAACCCGGAAGTGAAGAGAGGACTTCCGGCCATGCTCAAGGGGAATGCAGCAGCAGCGTTCTCACAGCAGGAGCCATGCGGGTCTATGGACATGCACTTCTACAAAGGTAGGTTTTCGCTGCCCTCTCATGCGTTTGTTTAACAAACACAAATACAGCAAATTAAGCGCATGGAGGCTTTCCCACAGCATTAAATTATACGGGGGAAAGAAACAAGTGCTGATTTTCTGTATGTGGGAATGTGCTCTCAGTCTTTGAACTCCTGGATATCTTCCTGGCCATTTACACTGATTCTGATTGGGCTGCGCGCACTTCAGTGGTCTGGCTTCCAATTTGGCTAAAAAGAAAAATGACTGCCTCAGATGGGAGACCAGTAGCTCATGCAGACAAGTGGGGGGAAATTGCAAAATTAATCCAAGCTAGAACTGGCATGACGTGGGTAGCGCATGTAGCCAGACATTCTAAAAAGCAGACAGATGCAGCGTTTTGGAACAGCCAAGCATATGGGTTAGCAAAAGAAGCAGCAGTCAAAAGTCAGCCTGAGGACCCTACCGAGGATCCTTCCCCAGAGCACCCTCTAACCCCCATCACCACTAGAGCTCATTCCCCAGGAGCAGGGGCTACCATATTAGACTTGGGTACATTACAGCAGGAAGATAGAGAAATAGAGGACTTGGCAGCAAAGGGGAAAGGCTCCACTGGGAGATTCACAATTATCAGAGATCAAGAGGTTTGGTAGATTATTGATCCCGGGGGGGAATAGATGGGGGGGACTTAATACAGTTCATTCATGAGCAAGAGCACAGAGGCAAGCAAGACACTTTGGATCAGGCTATAGACACCGGGTGGTGGCCCCATGTGAAGGCTGATGTGGATCAGTGGTGCAATAATTGTCTGGCATGTGCAATGATAAATGCAGATCACCAGACAGTTAAAGCCTCGATCCAACACCAGCGCATTGAGCGCTCTTAGACCAGGATACAAAGATTACATAGGACCCCTCCCCACCACCGCGCGAGAAAAAAAATATTGTTTGGTCTTGGTGGGCACCTTTAGCAAATGGGTGGAAGCATTGCCTTGTAAAACTAATACTGCTGCGGTGACTGCTAAGATGCTTTTTAACATTGTCCTTTCAAGATGGGGGATGCCCCGCTCTATAGATTCAGACATGGGGTCCCACTTTCTAGGAGAAGTAATGCAGGAGTTATGTCGGGCTTTGGGAATTAAGCAGAGATTTCACATAGCAGGGCACCCTGCCTCTTCCAGACTAGTAGAGCAAACCAACAGGACTTTAAAGGAGGCTCTGAGAAAGCAAGTCAGTTCAACAGGCAAAGATTGGGATTAAAGGCTCCCAATCATCTTGATGGCCTTGAGAGGGTCGAAGGCTGTTCATGGCTATACTTCTTTTGAGGTGATGTCAGGGAAAAAAATGCGAATGAGTCCTGGTGGCTGGGAACTAAACTACCCAGTTCCTGGGAGAATAAAACAGTGTCAGATGAGTGGATCAGGACCTTGGTAGAAGAAATAGATAAAATTCATAGGCAAACTGCCATCAGTCTGGGGGTAGCCCAGTCTGAGGTTGATAAGTGGTTGGGCTGGGTGAAGCAGCTCATTGTTTTGGGAAATTGGGCAGCTGGTTATGTATCAAAAGTTTTCAGTAAAAGAACATTCTCTGACCCACAAGTGGGAGGACCCAGGGCAAATTGTGAACAGAGTTAGTTCCGCTGTGTATCAAGTGGAAATTCCAGAGGGAAAGACAGCCTTGGAGAAAATACTTTCACAGTTCCCAGCTCAAGGAGTGGAAGGGCAAGCCGCCAGATTCCCCTGACTGTCTGTAGCATAAGACTCGAGAAGGTGAATCGCTGGGCCCTGCTAACCCGCCGGTTCACTCACAGAATTTTCTGTAGCAGGGGTTCATAAGGAGTCCTTCCCTCTCTGCAGCAGCATGAATATGAGAGTAGGAGCAAGAAGGCACAGGAGGAAAGTATTCCATCCTATGGCACAACCCTGAAATAGCTTTTCAATTAGTCCAGCCCTGAGGTTGGCAGCATGGGTTGGGACCCTCATTGCCCAGCACACCTTTCAATTTAGATTTTGTTATAGTGAGTCCGGGGGTCCACATCAGTCTTTGGTAGGGGTGGCTAGATGGCAAGCAACGGTGGTGCCAGGAGTGGAGTTCCTGTGCCGGATGCCAAACTTATACGCCTGCTGAAATCAGACTAGAACATTTGGATTTCCATACCTCTTCCATGTCAGATCTGAAGCCAGATGCACCTGGGACAGCATGGCCAATTGCACCCACCTCAGCTCCAGAGAAAGAAGCAAGTTTTGCTACTACACCATTCCAGTGGACGTGAAGTCAAAGAGAAAAGACTCCAGTCTCCGAATATGGTGCAAGCCACTACCTACAGTCAAAACCCCAGCATGCTCAGAGATACCAACTCAGGGACCTGTGACATTGTAAAAATCACTGCCGCCGCTTGGACTATTGGAACTTCCTTTCGCATCACGGTGGTAGCAGGTACCGAGAGCCCCAGAGACCTGGGAAATGAACTTTTAGTTACCCTTATCACCCCGGACGGAAGCACAGCTTCTTGGACTATGGTTAATTGGGAGTCACGGGGATGGGAAATTAAGGGTAATGAATTGGACAAATCAGGTCCACCTGACTGGGTTATTCCCCTTGCAGGGATGCATTGTGATAAATTTAAGCCAGTAATTAGGTTCAGTTACTATGGCCATGTTTCCTTTCATGGAAATAAGACATTGGCAGGGGGTTTAAAAATTGGAATTTGGAAATGGGACCCAAAACCCTGTAGAGATTCACCCCTTGATTGAGCATGCAGAATTTCTTCAGAAATTAACTGCCCCAGTCATGGGCTCACATGTATTCAAACTAGACCAGCCTGTGAAGATATTACTGAATCCTCAGGTGTCCCTGAAGGAAATCCAGGTTGATCTAGTTGGCATGAATATTTCACAAGTCATTCCCAGATGTGCCCCTTTCCTTAGAATAGGAGAGGTAAGGTGGTTCAAGTGGGTTTCCATGTGGCAAAGCTTGACCACCAGAACTAGGAATAAACATGGGTTAACGGATTGGTTGGGGCCGATAGGAGATGGGGCCTTATTGATCGTGGCCTCATTGATATTGAGGTGTTGATGAATAAGGTATCCTATGCAACCAAGGATATGGGGAAATTGAGTGCTCCCTTACCGGGTCATTTTCTCGCTTAGCAGAGGGGCAGATAGCCATTAGTAAGATCCTGCCCACATGGGAAAAGATCCTGGAGAAAGATAAACTACTCCTTCTTTCAGAAATACAGTCACTACAAAATAATATCTCATTGGCATTGGCTTGTGCCCAAGCCCAAAGTTTTGCCCAAAATGTAACCATGGGGATGGTTTGGCAAGTTAAAATGGGATATATCCAGGGGCGGATTGGCCATTGAATGCACCGGGAGGATTCCCGGTGGGCCAGGGGCCGGGCTGGGGGCCGGTCATGCTGTCTTTTTAAAAATTATTCTTAACAAACAAACCAAAAAAATTGTTGGTCCTGACCCCTGTAGGGTTGGGTTGTGTTGGAGGGGAGGGGGA
>QEPC01010989.1:910305-920479 GCA_003113815.1 Sphenodon punctatus | reverse complement strand
CCCAATATTGTACATCACCACGTTATAATAAATATTCGCTTTTGTTTTACACACTTATCCTGACAGCATTTGTTATGCACCAAATTGAAAAACATAATGGTAGTTTGTTTACCTGATACTGAAACACATTCTTTATGAGATTCTGTTTGTGCTTTTTTGCAAGTATGATTTCATGCATAATACATCATTCAGTCCTATGTGTCATAGCCTTTCATGTATTATGCTGGGGGGGTGGGATGCAAGTACACATTAGAGTGCAGAATATTTCAGCAAAAGATTAACAATATGGTACATGCTGGAAATTCAGACCATTAGGCAAAAGTGACTTTGTTTCCCCATAACCATTGACCTGTGTTCACTGCATTTTCCCCATTGCCGCCAATGAAGGTAAATGTAACGAACATAATTCCATGCCTATAACATTTGTGACTCATGCCATTAGTTAAAACAGTGAGAATTTTCACCCACCCTCACGGTCTCCTACCCTACACAGCTCCAGTTTTCTGATACCTTTCCAGCTGCTCAAAAAATTCACAATCTCACAATTCTACATTTCTTCCCTGCCTTTAAATCCTTAATGTCCAAAATTTGCAACCTCATTCCTGTACCAAATTCTTCACAGAAGCATTGTTTCTACAACAGAGGTCCAGTATCCAGTCTACAAGACGAAGGCCAGTATCCAAGGGAGGTCACATCTTCTCTGGATGGGTTCACGATCTGATCAGTATTTGATATGCTCTGAATGTCTTCATTGCTACCTGAGGTCATGAGATTAAGGTTCAAAATGAGGCATGCAAGGAAAAATTTGGGAACCACTGCTCTACAAGAACTCATAGAACATCACAACTGAATCCTCAAATAGAAGGGGTTTTTTTATGAAAGCTTACTCAGACAGGAGATTTTGATATCTGACCTAACCAAGACACAAACAGTTTGTATTAGTTATTTAGATAAAAGTAAGTAGGATTGAAAGAAATAATCTCCCTCTTTTGCACATTGTTTAAAAAGGAGACTATTCTACAATTACAGTATTAGAAGCAACTTTGTTGAAATGCACCCTCCCTTACAAGAACAACGGAATGTTTGAGGACATTAGAAATTGGCAAGTTCAAAGCTGAACAGTGCTGGATCCAAGGAAGCTGGGATCCAGTAAGCAACAGTGGTATTAGCCCCTCCTAACATAGGAATGTTTATTCATGAGGCCATAGGTTGGAGCCCCTCTACTGAGAGCATAGCTATCATCGGGATAGCAGCTGCAGCTCCACTGGGGCCCACACGCCTAGCAGCACAAGAATTCCAGGGCAGCTGCACCGTCTGCTCTGTCCACCATGTAGGCTTTCACAAGCATCGCTGCTAGCTTGGATACAACATACAAGGCTGCTCAGCACAGCTCGAAGGAACAGGGAGGCAAGGCCTCCTACTCTCAAAGTTCCCACACGCCATGCTTCCCAACCCCTCCTTGTGCTTCTGCAGCCAGCCAGCACCTCCTCTTTGCCAAAGCAGCTGGTGATGCTTGTCCACTGCCCACCTGCCCCAGCCAGCCTCAGCTGACTCCTGATCTTGCTTCTTTCCTCAGCCCCATAGTGGATACCTCCCCATTAAGGACTGCCTGGAGTACCTGCCCTGCCCTCGCTGTCAGCTCCTGTCCCCTCACTCTTAGTAAGTAGGCAGTTTGGGGGACTCTTGGTAGCTAAGGGAAGGAGAAGAAAGGGCTGTAGTTGGGGGAGAGGGAGAAAAGGGGACTGAGGGCTTTGACTGGTACTGGGGAGGGGAAATGGGGGCTTTAGGGGCCCTGGCTGGTACTGGCACTGCTGGAGCTGGGAGTGGAGGAAGAGGTTGAGGCTTTAGGGGTCCTGGCTAGCACTGGTGTGTGGGAAGAGAAGGTGTCCTTGGGAGCTCTGGCTAGTTGTTCTCTGGTGGCTGAACTAAAAGCAATAAAGAACTGATCTGGGGGCATAAGTAGTGATGGGATCAGAGGGGGATGGGTGGCAAGAGGGCATGACTGCAGGTCGGCCACAACCATCTTTCGCACTTGGCCCTATTCCAACCCAGCTATGTCTCTGCCCTCTGCCAAATTGCAATAGGCCTTCCATGAGCCAGGCCTCCAATATTTGAGGCTCCATGGACCCCTATTTTATGCCAGCCCTTCTTACGCTCTCATCATTTCAGGTTTATTCATGGGACCCCTCAACATGCAGTCACACAGTCTGCATGTACATGGATCCAGCCCTGAAGCTGAAATAAATCCTTTTTCACCAACTTATGGTGAAATGAGTGCCTAGTGGAATTCATTGCCACAAGACAGCAATAAAGTCCCAAACTCACTGGGATTCCAAAAGGAAATTGAACTATTTTAGATGGATAACAAGAAAAAGGCAGCTTATCAAAGTAAACATTAAAGGAGGTACAAATCCTTTGCTACAGGCCACAAACCAGTCTTTTGAAATGTTCCCTGGGAAGATGTGATCAAGAAACCCATGTTCACTGCATTTTCCCTATTGGCAGCAAAGGGGGAAAAAACAGTGAACACAATCCCTTTATGTAATAAGAGTAAGAAGCCATATAACAGGCATTTCCTTCTATAGAAGGAACCCATACTGACCATTGTCAGTCACAGGATGATGGACTAGAAGCCCAGTGGGTGTGGCAATTATTCTATATATAAACTATAAACAAAGAAACGTATACACCTTTGTTTTCATGTTTTACATTAAATCCAGCAGTAAGGGAAGTCCTTATTGACCTGAAGTTGTAAAGTAACATTGAGTAATCTAATCATTAAAAAGGAAATGCAAATTTTCCATCAGGCTAAACCACAAAGCATGTTTTGCTATACGTGTTTCAAAATGTATTTTCACGCAGTCTGGCAAAGCCTTTTTGAATTGCTCAAACCTAGTTCTTTCCAGATATTCATGCAGACGTACTTTGGCACAACAATATTAACCAGCAATGACATAAGAAATTTGGGTCTAACCAAACAGATTTCATAAACCCATCTGATCAGAGCTGTGCTTCCTAAAGGAATTCCACTTTTTTTAGGTTAGTTTTTGGTTACCTAATAAATAGGTCACATGTTTAGTTTGCTAGTAGTGTCCTCTGGTAGGCGCCTACACAACCAACCAATAGTGGAGCAGAAGTAACTTACACTGCAGCCATGTTCAGAGTATAAGGATATCACACCAGAAACCCCACTGACAGCACTAAAATTACTGTTAGCATATAAACCACAAAGGAACCAGGCAAGAGCAAAACAGTAACAGCCTTCCCCACAAGCTAAGTGGATTTCTTTCTCAAAATTCTACCTCTCATTCAGTAAACAACAGGCAATTATCCTCAGACACTCTAAGAAACAGAAGTCACAAGTCAGTCCATTCTGCCATCATGTTGTTACAGATCTTTTCCTGCTCATTTAATGCAGTAGCTACCTGTCTGTTCCTAACATCTATTGGCTTGCTTTATGTGCTCATATTAAAATAATTGGACTTGGTCCCAAAGCAAAACCTAGATACAAACACATTCAAACTCTGGAGATGTTCAGTTGTCCAAGTGATTTTTTCCCCTCTTTTTTCTCATTTTTTTTAGAAAGGCTAGGGATTGACTATGCAAACTTTGGTCCCAAAAGATACCACCCCAATTTAATAGATTGGGAAACCGAAGCACAGAGTTCTGAAGCAACTTGACCACCCTTGCACATGAAAACTGGGAGAGGTAGGACAGAATCCTCACAGTAGCTAAACTCTCATCTCACTCTGCCTGGGAATGTCTCTGCTTAAGAAGGGGGTCTTGCAGGAGAGATCCCAATTTATACTATTGACTAGGTCTCAGCCAAAGGGATCAAGCAACCCCTTTGATCTAAGGTGGGGCACTCATACAGTTGCTAAACAATCAGTCACTCATAAGGACCCTCCGCCGTGTAAGCGGCGGCGGGGTGTTTGCCGCGCCCCTCCCCCTCGGTGAAACGAGCGGGGCAAGAAAGCCAGGCACTGCAGAGCTGCAGCACCTGGAGAGAAACTTGGATCCCCGGCATGGTCGGCGAGGGTTGCTAGGCAACCCTCCCGACGGCGCGAAAACAGGCCAGCCCTGATTGGCTGCAAAGGCCACGTGAGGTGGCCAGCAGCATTCAGAAGCATTCCCCGCTCAGTCCAGGACGAGCGGGGAACAGAGTAGCACCCATCCACCCTCCCCTTATACTGTGGTTCAACGGTCACATTAGGATGGGCCAGGAAGGAATTTTTGACAAGAAGATAATTGGTCAGAGGACCTGTCTTGTGTATTTTCGCCTTCCTCGCAGTATGGGTAAATTGGCTGGCCAGTAGAATGGTGCGGTGCGGGCTCAAAGGTTAAAGTTATTGTTGTTATGTTATAAATTGTCGCACCCTTTGGTGGGGGTCCAGAATCTGTTCTGTTAGGTTAAGAGAATTAGGAGTCATCTCCTTAAGAGATGGGGAAGACACGCTGAACGTTGTTGCAGGGTATGGCAGGCGTGGCATTGTTTCCCTGGGAAGGGGGTGCCCTAGAGCAGTAGTACGGCATTGTATGGCCCCCTACCGTTAGGCACTCCACTCCTTACTCAAGTCTGAAAGGACTAAGTCCCCAGGGCACGCGCGTGAGCGCTGGATGATGGGGAGACGTTTTGTTTGTGGGAAGGTTATCAAGGGTATATCGAGACCTTCCCTGGAGTTGGACAGGTTACAGGTTTATGGTTGATACTGGACCCTGAATCGCAATAGGCGATGTCACCCCCTCACCTATTTCAATTCGGAGAATGTGGATCAATAAAGGGTGCGGCCATGTAAATCCAACTGAATGTGTCCTGTCTCGTTTCTCTTGGGGTGCGACGGCAATAGTGACCTGGGCTGGGCTGCTGCAACAGCCCCTCTCTAGAACAACGTAGAGTGAGGTCCTGGCTTCAGATAGCTATGTTGTCCCTATTTACTTACTAACTTCCTTTATTTTCCTACTTACATGCTTTACCTGAGGATTTTAGTTTGTTTGTTATTGGACACCTACACTGGGGTTACACTTTTTCTCTGGATTTGTTAGAGGATTTCCATGCTAACTTTATATTCTTATTAGCCCCTGGGCTTCTAGAGATCTATTAAACTTTTAATTCACTTTTAATTCAAAGTTAGCTAACCCTAACATTTAATTCAACCCTAGCTTTTAATTCAAAGTTAGCTAACCTTAACTTTTAATTCAGCCCTAGCTTTTAATTCAAAGTTAGCTAACCTTAACTTTTAATTCAGCCCTAGCTTTTAATTTAAAGTTAGCTAGCCCTAGCTAGCACAAGCAATATAAGCAACCGTATACTATATAAAGACATTGACAAAGAAAAAAAAAAAAGTGAGGCAGGCTTACCTATCGTCACAGTAGCCAAACTCTCAGCTCACTCTGCCTGGATCTCACTCCACCTTGACCCTCTGGATGCTTGAAATGTTGGGATGTATGCTGACATTTCACAGTCGGTGACCATGTTGCAATACCTTACCAATCCATTTTGTCATATAGATGAAGACTTTAAGCAAGCTAGATCTGGGGACCCAAAGGAAACTGCAGCACATGTGATCACAAATATTACCTAATTAGGCTACTACTATGCCAAGCTCTGCCTTTCAGACACTTGCACCCAATTCTAATTAGTGTCAAAGGAATATTTACACATCTATATCAAATCAATATCTGGCTTAGTCTACCTACATATTGCAAATAGGGCATCTAATTGTTTATAGGTAGGCGCGCCCTAGAAAATATCAAGGGATGTACATTTCCTGCCCCCAATTGTTCACATAAACACACAATCCTGTAAATGCTTACGTACAAGCACTATTTTACACATGCAAGTATTGTCATTGTCTTCAATGGTCCCATTGAAGACATTTGAAGACCATTGTTTGGGTTTTAAAAAAGATTGGTTGGGCTTAAAGGATTGGCTAAGTTCTTGGAGAATGGGTCCATTAATGGCTATTAGCCAAATAGGTTTAGGGGACATAAATTCTT
This sequence comes from Sphenodon punctatus, assembly GCA_003113815.1. Lineage (NCBI taxonomy): Eukaryota > Metazoa > Chordata > Lepidosauria > Sphenodontia > Sphenodontidae > Sphenodon > Sphenodon punctatus. The sequence continues at coordinate 914,482 of QEPC01010989.1, read as the reverse complement.
ACCGTCAGGAGCTGGGAGTGAAAACAGGAACTGAACTGTCCATTGGGACCGGTTTGGTACTTCTTCTAAGCAACCAAGATTGGCCACTGTCGGAGACAGGATGCTGGGCTCAATGGACCATTGGTCAGTTTGACCCATTATGGCACTACTTATATTCTCATGTTCTTATTCACATGTTTAAAGCTGTTCACCCCTGTGAGTGTTTGCAGGATTGTGCAGGATCACTCTTCACTGTAATCAATGCATGAAAGACAAGCGTGCCAATAAGACGCTGCTCATTATTTCCTGACATGTCGGCTGCATTTGTTCAGGATTCCAGAAAGTTAACACCTGGTGCTACACAGTAGTTAAGTATCAACTAATTAACACACTTTGTCCTTCCATTAGCAGAGGGAAGCATACAGAACAAAGTAAATAAACTTTACACTTGGTTGTAAACACTCATGGGTTTGCCATGCTACCATTAGGGATGACTGAAGATAGAAAAAACTGAAGGTAAATTTTAACTTGCCTGAATAGGGGTTGTGGTGCGGGTTTCTAGGGAATTTGTATATACTTTTATTTTATATTATTTGCATGTTGTAACCTTCCCTGACCCTTAGGAGAAGAGTGTGATATAAATTTAAATAAATAAATTGATTTCAAATTTGTCTTCAAGTTTAGCTCAGTTGCATTTAACATCAGATAAACACACAACTAATGCTCTCCATATCCCCAAAAGAAATGTCTGCAGGAGTATTTCACCTTACTGGAAAAATAATCTAACAAATAAGGCTTAAATTGAAGCAAAAATTCAAGTTTCTCATCTACATTTCATTAACTTGAAAAGACTAAACACAACAAATGTCTTTTCCTTTGCATATTACACCACCAAGTGGCCTAATAGCTCTCCATGTTTCCATCTATTTACCATGGCTTTCCTCTTGGGACACTAGTACACTTTTTCATTCTTTAAAGGCAGAATGAAAAACATAGACAAAAGGGCTTTTTATTTATTTATTTATATTAAAAAATATGTGGCTACAGGGGGAAGGAGTTCCTTTTTAAGGCAACAAATAACATACATCCCAATGTACCTTAAACCTGACAATTTCTAGATCCTAAAATTATACGCGCTACAAGAGAGGAATAGGATTTTTTTTTAAAACAAGGACTCCCATTTCTGTCACTCATGGGAATGTCTCAAAATTTGCTTTCAAATAGGATTTATCCGCACTTTGAATTTGGACAGACTCATTCCAAGTGTTAAACAGACAATACTGTATAAAGCATAACTTAATTTGGAACTGCATTCAGGCCCAGGAGTTAACTCAATCAATCATATCTGAATCCTAATTTTCTGGCATTGTCTTCTCTATAGACTTAAAGGGGAAAAACAAATGAGACAATAGCCTACACCAGGTGGATGTTTAGTAGGTGTTCAATGCCAGATGTCCACCTGATGTTAGTCCCCACCCACCCTGTGGCCACCACTCACAGCATGGTCTAGGGACATTGCAGGCCCACCGTGCAGGCAAATCCGGGCTAATGTGTGCCCACATGGCTGAGTCCTATCAATTAGGTTGTGTGCAGTCTCCTGGCACTCAGGTTTGCCAGCACCATAGAGTTGTGGGCAAAAAACCTAGAACGTTCCAAGGAGCAACCACTTCCAGCCCCTCTCTCCACTCTTACTCACACTGGTGCCTTAAAAGCCCAACCCACGCCAAATTTAAAAATGTACTGTCCCAGCTTGTCCTGGTTTGCAGTATGTGCCCAATGTTCTCCCTTTCAAAGTAGTTACATTCTCCAGAATGACTTCCACAGCCTTTACATCAACATGGCCATGGCTCAGAATGACAGCCAGGCAACTACCAGCACAGCTACTTTTGTTACTTCTGATGTTCCACTGCAGGCACTCTCCGGCCACCAGAACAACCACAAGACAGCTATGGTAAATTAATGCACCGGGGTGGGGAGGCTGCATTTACACAGCTGCATGATAAATGCTTCCTTTTGTTACTATATAATTATGTGGCATNGGGGGGGGGGGGGGGGATGCATTTATTTATTTTATTTATTTTTCTATTTTTACCCCGCCCCTCTCGCAAAAGCGACTCAGGGTAGCTTACAACAATAAAAAATATATAACAACAATTACAATAAAATATATATAAATACAAAAACATATTAATAAAAACAATATAAAACTAGACTATAAAATCTGGCTGTGGCCAGGAGGTGCCTTCCACCAATTACATCTGGTGAAGAGGCTCCACCCATTTGTCTCGGACTCAGATCCTGCCACTGTCATCCATGCATTCGTCACCTCTAGGCTAGACTATTGCAATGCGCTCTATGTGGGGCTGCCCATGGTGATGGTTCGGAAGCTGCAGCTAGTGTAGAATGTGGTGGCCCACCTCCTTATTGGGATGGGCCGTAGGGCGTACATAACACCTGTGGTCTGAGCACTGCACTGACTACCTATTGTCTTCCGGGCCTGATTCAAGGTGCTGGTGTTGACCTTTAAAGCCCTTCACAGCCTAGGCCCTGCTTATCTGAGTGATCACCTCATCCTCTGAGCCCCTGGGCGGCCCCGTGGGCACTCTCCTGGAAGTCCTGCATTATCGGCGGGTTCAGCCGGATAGGAGGGCATTCTTGGTGGCTGCATCATCGCTCTGGAATTCCCTACCAATGGAGGTTCATCTCAGCCTAGATCTTCTCACCTTCTGATGAAATTGTAAGACTGCATGGTGCTATATTCCTTTGAACATAATAGGCCATCATCAGCTTATTAACAGCCCAGGGAGTAGTGAACTATTAAGCTTGGTTAAAAGTGTATTGGACTTTCCACTCTTACTCTCACTGGTACCTTAAAAGCCCAACACACATCAAATTCAAACATATGTTGTTCCAGCTCATCCTGATTTGTAGCATGTTTGCAGCACGCTCATTGTCCCAGCCAGGTCAGGTCCACTCTGGTGGGCACTCTGGTGGACTGGCATCCTTGCTGGGAAATGTAGTTCCAGCATGCCAGATTCAGGGAAATGGTTGGACCCGGCATGCATAAGCGCATGGAGGTGCACAGCCGGTGAGCAGCAGGACCAACTACAATGGCAGAGCCCACCAAATTCAAGTGAGTATGTAAGTTTGTGTGTGTGTGTGTGTGTGTGTGTGTGTGTGTGTGTGTGTGTGTGTGTGTGTGCGAGTTTGAGTGTGTGTGCGAGTTTGTTTGAATGAGTCAATGTATGTATGTGACTGTGTGTGAGAGAGAGAGTTGGTTTGAATGCATGTGTGTGTGAGTGTGTGTGTGAGAGAGAGATGAGAGCTTGTGTGAGAGAGAGAATGAATGTGTGTGTGAGAGGTGAGTGTGTGTGTGTGTTTGAATCGAGTATGCATATGATTGAATGTGTGTGAGAGAGAGAACGAATATGTAAGAGACTCAAAGAGAGTGTCAGAGAGAATGAATATGTGCAGGGGCAGTGGGCCCTCCAGGAAGGCAGGGGAAATGCCCCTCCTGGCCCCCCCAGGGCTTCCCCGGCCAGCGGCAGGCTCTGGCAGCTTAAAACAAAACAAAACAAAACAAAAACCCGGCTGCGTCGGCATTGTGCTGAATGTGCGGAGCCAAACAAGGTTCTTCAAGGTGGCTTCGCACATTCCTAAAGAAGCCTTCAGGGTCAAAAGGGAGCCGTTCTCCCTTTATGCGGAGTGGGCGGCTAGAAGAGCTGTCCACTCCGCATAAAGGGACCCTGCAATGCAAGAGTGCCGCAGGGGGCACTCTTGCATTGCAGGGGCTGGGCAGGGGGAATGTTCATACAGGGGTGCCCAATAGAGGCGCCCCCAGTATGAACTAGGAGCTGCGCGTACATCTTCAGCTCCCAGCCCCTTGCACAGGCTGAGTCCCAGCCTGTACAGGGGGCTGGGAGCTGCTGACACGCACGCTGCTCTTAGCCTCCCTGAGTCCCTTCCTCCCTCCCTCCCTGTAGGGAGGGAGGGAGGAAGGGACTCAGGGAGGCTAAGAGAGCTGCCTGCACATTCCCTGAAGCGGCAGCAGCAGCAGAGAGGAGTCAGCGGCCCCACCATGGATGATGGTGAGTATAAATTGTGGGGCCTGGGGTGGGGGGAGTGGGGGGCACATGGTGGTAGGAGGAGCATAGGGGGGCACATGGGGGTCAGTGTGGGCACACGGGAGGAGGGGAAG
>QEPC01010989.1:876270-890506 GCA_003113815.1 Sphenodon punctatus | reverse complement strand
CCATAACCTATTGTAGAGTTAGCTTTCTGTTGAAAAACACACAGCAGAAGTTTCTTCAAAACAGAACTTTACTAAGAACTCAGAAGACATGCTTCCATACTGTACAGACTGCATGGGACAAGATGGAGGACAGAGAGAGGAGAAGAGAGGAGACAAGGAGGAAAAAAACCTGTTTCATCCCCTGATCCTCCTCCTACTGAGAAAGCCCCATATTAAGCTTACAGGGCTTGCAATGGGCTTTTACTTGTGACTGTTGCACAATCCAACAGTCCCATGGAGTAATGTGGACACCCTCCCTCAAACTGACAAGAGGACTGGGAGGAAGGACTTTCCCATGGGAGGGTAGGCTTGGTCTTAGGCCTGGGGCAAAAGGCCTGACTGGGGCAGGGAGTTGTTTCCTTGCATCCACAAGGCCCCGCCCAAGAATAAGGGGTCTTCCCCACCCAGCAGACCCAGGATAGGATGGGCTGCCGAGCACATATATAGAGGAAGGGCCACAGAGCAGTTGGATGCATAGTTAATGGGTGGCCATGCGTGATAGTGGGTGAACTCACATGCACCTCTGCTAAATTCTAATGTCTATGGGGCCCTGGAAACTGTATAAACAGCTGCAGTTGATTCCCCAGATTGCTGTTGCATGTGAGTGAGGCACTCTGATTTCCAGCCCCACTTTAAACTCTGATCTGACATTTACATCTGATGTATTTGTCAGATCCGAGTTTAAAGTGGGGCTGGAACTTGGAGTGTCTCGCTCATATGCAACAGTGATCCGGGGATCATCAGTGGCTGATTATACAGATTCTGGGGCCATGCAGACGTCAGAGTTATGTGTGAGTTCACCCAGTGTCTTGTTTAACAACATTGAGGGTTGTAGAAGGGGGAGCTACAGTGCCCCAACTGCACCTGTTCCAGGAGCTAACCTCCTTAATGAGCTTAATTGTGCATACTTACTAGGTCTACTGCTTTTATTGATTTTATTATTTATTTATTTATTTTTAAAATGTAATATCATCCATCCTGTCTCAGGCAGCTTGGGGCAGCTAACAGAATAAATTAATAAAAGCATAAAATCATCATAAAACCAACACTGCATAAATACAAGCACTGGCACTAAAATACCCCCTCCCCTAACCCAGCCCAACCCCACCCCCCCACTACCTGTCCCCCCACCAAAAGCCCAGCAGAACAGCCAGGTCTTACACTGTCGGAGGAAGGAGGGAAAGTCCAGGGACAGACTAACCTCCACGGGGAGGGAGTTCCACAGCCTCAGAGCAGCCACTGAGAATGCCCTCTTCATAGTCACCACCCAAGACATTTGGGGGACCTTGAGAAGGGTGTTCCCAGTCAATCGCAGGGGCCAATTCAGAACCCGTGGAGTGAGGTGGTCCCGCAGGTAAGCAGGACCAAGACCGTATAGGGCTTTATAGGTCAGAAACAACACTTTGAAGCAGGCCCAGAAGACTAGGGCCAGCCAGTGCAACAAACGGAGCACGAGTGTTATGTGTTCTTGGTGCCCCGTCCTCATAAGGAGACACGTCACCAGCTGCAGTCTCTCAACTGTCACCAAAGGTAGCCCCACATAGAGCATGTTGCAGTAGTCCAGTCTTGTGGTGATGAAGGCATGGATGATAGTGGCCAGGTCAGAGTGCGAGATATACAGCCGAAGCTGACATATCAGATGTAACTGACCAAAGATGCTCCTCACCACAACTGCCACCTGAGCATCCAAGCAAAGCCGTGAATCAAGGAGCACCCCCAGAGGGACCAAGGAGGGACAAACCCCATCAGTGATGGGAGTCACCAACTCCCCAGCCCCTCCTACCAGCATCACCTCCATCTTGTCAGGATTCAGCTTCATACAGCTCACCCTCATCCAGTCCCCCACAGCTGCCAGACACTGAATAAGCACCAAGACTGAAAATGAGAGGTAAACTTGAGTGTCATCAGCATACTGACACCAAACATCAAACCCCCTCACGAACTCACCCAAGAACTGCATGTATATGTTGAACAGGAGAGGGGACAGAATAGAGCCTTGCAGAACTCCACACATGAGGTCCCAGGCAGACAAATAATGGTCCCCCAGCACCATTCGCTGAGTCCTCCTGGACAGGAAAGAGCAGAACCATTCAAGACCACCCTGACCCGGTCCCGCAAGAGAGCCACCAACATCTCATGATCAACCATGTCAAAAGCAGCAGACAGATCTAACAGAATCAATAAGGTTGACCAACCTTGATCCAACTCATGGCAAAGGCCATCAACCAAGGCCACAAGCACAGTCTCAGTGCCATAATCTGAACAAAAACCATACTGTGAGGGATCTAGAAAACTGGTGTGGTCCAAATGCCCCTGAAGCTGCTGAGCCACCACCCAATCAATAACCTTCCCTAAAAAGGGAAGGTTAGAGACAGGCCGACGGCTGGTGAGGGAGCCAATGTCAAGTGATGGCTTCTTGAGTACAGGTCGCGCCACAGCCTCCTTACAGCACCCTGAAACTCTGCCCTCTCAAAGGGAGGCATTGACCACCACAGCCAGCAACAGCTCGAGCATCTCCCAGCTGGCCTTAACCAACCAAGACAGGCATGGGTCCAGTTCACAAGATGTGGCTCTAACTGTCCCAAGGACATCCCCCACATCATCAGACGACACCCACTGAAATTGATCCCTCAAAACTGAAAAAGACGGGGCATCCATAACCTCTGGTTCTCCTATCGCTGCAAGCACAGCATCGCAGTCGTGGTGAATGTGAGTGATTTTATCCACGAAATAGTCAATAAATATGTCACAGCGAGCACTGGAAGACTCCAGTTCTAGGCGGAGGGAAGCCAGAGTGACCAGCCCCCTCCCCACCCAGAAAAGCTCAGTTGGACAAGACTTTGTGATGCTATGAGAGCAGGAAAGAACCTTTTCTTTGCTGATCGCACAGCCACTGCATAGGTTTTTAAACTAACTCTATGCCACAATCTATTGTCTTCAGTGCGAGTACAATGTCACCTCCCCTCCAACTGCCTCCCCTCCTGTTTCAGCCACCGCAGGTCCTCCATAAACCACGGGAAACTGCATCGCCAATGCCCAGGGAATGGACGCCTAGGAGCCATTTGGTCAATGGCCTCAGTCAGCAAGGTGTTCCAAAAAGCCACGAGGTCATCAAGTGAACAGTTGTCAAGATTAGAGGGTAATTCCCCAAGAGCATTCTGGAAACTGTTTGGTTCCTTAAGTCTCCGGCGGTGAACCAACCGAACTGGTCCAGCACCTTTCCAGTGACTGACATGCAGGAGACCGGCCCATAGGAGGTAATGATCCATCCATGACAAAGTTACCAACGACCACGTCCCCCACCAACGAATCCCCTGCCTCAAGGCCAGTGCAAAAAACCAGATCCAAGGTATGCCCCCCTCGTGCGTTGGGCCAGTCACCTCCTTAGACAGGCCCATGGTTGCCATGGGGGTCATGAACTCACACTCCACCCAAGACCAGTGTCAGGGTGTATATTGAAGACCCCTCCCCCCACGGACCACTGTCCACGAGGATCGCAAGATCACCTCTGACACGAGCTCCACTAGAGAGTGCAGAGATACTGCAGTACAGGTAGGTTCACAGTATACTAGCAGTATACTAAAATCTGCCACTGTACCTGAGGATTGGAGGGTGGCAAATGTAACCCCGATATTTCAAAAGGGATCCAGAGGTGATCCTGGAAACTACAGACCAGTAAGCTTGATGTCTGTGCCTGGCAAAATGGTGGGAAAACCATCATTAAGGACAGAATTACAGGGCATGTTGACAAACATGGCTTAATGAGGAAGAGTCAACATGGATTTAGTAATGGTAAGTCATGTCTCACTAACCTGTTGGAATTCTTTGAAGGTGTAAATAAAAATGTGGACAAGGGAGACCCAGTAGATAAACTGTACCTGGATTTCCAGAAAGCATTTGATAAGGTCCCTCATGAGAGACCCTTGAGAAAATTAAAAAGTCATGGGATAGGAGGTAGTGTCTTATTATGAATCAAAACTGGTTAAAAGATAAAAACTGTCTGTGCCATGGGTTCTGCTACTGGGAAATCCAATGTCGTCTGCTGCTGCCAATGCTGCCTGTGCTGTCTGTGCCATGGGTTCTACTACCGGGCAATCCAATGTTTGCTGCTGCTGCCAATGCTGCCTCTGCTGTCTGTGCCACGAGTTCTGTGCCCCAGCAATCCAATGTCTGCTGCTGCTGCCAATGCTGTCTCTGCTGTCTCTGCCATGGTTTCTGCTACCGGGCAATCCAATATCTGCTGCTGCTGCTGCCAATGCTGCCTCTGCTGTCTGTGCCACGGGTTCTGCTACCAGGCAATCCAATGTCTGCTGCTGCTGCCAATGCTTCCTCTGCTGTCTGTGCTACAGGTTCTGTGTCCCAGCAATCCAATGCCCGCTTCTCCTGTCTCTACTGTGCCATGGGTACTGTGCCATGGCAATCCAATGTCTGCTACTGGATGGCCATGTGATTCACCACTGGGCAAGACTTGACAAATTTGCAGAAGAGCTTGTTCAGATCCGGTGAGTAGGATACAAGTCCGCAATGCCCAGCCGAGCATTGTCTGTGAATGCCCCACCGAGGTCATCCAGCCTGCAATGCCCAGCCACGTAGGGGTGCCAGTCACCAAGCCCTGGCCGGGCCTCTGCTGTGCCATGGGTACTGTGCCCCAGCAATCCAATGTCTGCTTCTGGGTGACCATGTGATTCACCACCGGGCAAGGCTTGACCAATTTGCAGAAGAGCCTGTTGAGATCTGGCAAGTAGGATGCAAGTCTCCAATGCCTGGCCAAGCATTCTCTGTGAATGCCCCACCGAGGCCAGTCAGCCTGCAATTCCCAGCCACATAGGGGTGCCAGCCACCAAGCCCTGGCCGGGCCTCTGCCGCTGGTCCGCCAATGCCAGCCAGTCTGAAACGCCCAGCCAAGAAGGCACCAAGCCCTGGCTGGGCCTCTGCCACTGCTCCACTGAAGCTAGCCAGCCTGAAATGTCCAGCCAATCAGGGGTGCCAGCCGCAGTTATTGTGCCTGGGCAATCCAATGTCTGCTGTTGCTGCTGCTGCTGCTGCTGGTACTGCACATCAGTCATTTGCTCCCCCTTCTTGTAGACAGGCATAGTTCGGATGAGTGCGATGGCAGGTGGGGGCTGGGTGTCCATGAGATTCACCACCGGGCAAGACTTGCCCAATTTGCAATAGAGCTTCTTGAGCTCAGTCAAGTAGCATGCCAGCGTGCAATGTACAGTCAAGTAGGGGTGCCAGACACCGAGCCCTGGCCAGGCCTCTGCCGCTGCTCCACCAATGCCAGCCAGCCTGCAATGCCCGGCCAAGCAGGGGTGCCAGACATCAAGCCCTGGCCGGGCCTCTGCCACTGCTCTGCTGAAGCCTGGCAGCCTGCAATGCCCAGCCAAGGAGGGGTGCCAGCCACTCCAGTCCCAGGACCCACCATCAGGGTTCTGGGGCCTAAGTTACAGGCACAGGGGGCTGTCCATCCACATCATCTAAAAGCTGCCACTCTAGTCCCAGGACCCACCATCAGGGTTCTGGGGCTGTCATTCCACTCACGGGGGCTGTCATTCCACTGCATCAAGAAGCAGCCACTCCAACCCCAGGACCAACCATCAGGATTCTGGGGCCATCATTCCACTCAGGGAGCTGTCCATCTACTTCATCCAGAAGCTGCCACTCTAGTCCCAGAACCCACCATCAGGGTTCTGGGGACATCATTCCGCTCATGGGGAGCAGTCATTCCACTGCATTAAGAAGCAGCCACTCAAGTCCCAAGACCCACCATCAGGGTTCTGGGGTCTACATACAGACATGGAGGGCTGTCCATCCACATCATCTAGAAGCTACCACTCTAGTCCCAGGACTCACCATCAGGGTTCTGGAGCCTTCATTCCACTGCATCCAGAAGCTGCCCTCCGGTCCCAGAACCCACCATCAGGGTTCTGGGGCCTACATTACAGGCACGGGGGGCTGTCCATCCACATCATGTAGAAGCTGAAAGTCTAGTCCCAGGATCCACTGTCAAGGTTCTGGGGACGTCATTCTGCTCATGGGGAGCCATCATTCCACTTCATCCAGAAGCTGCCACTCCAGCCCCAGGACCCCCCCATCAAAGTTCTGGGACCTAAATTCCAGGCATGGAGGGCTGTCATTCCACTTCATCCAGAAGCTGTCACTCTAGTCCCAGGACTCACCATCATTCCACTCATGGGAACCTGTCATTCCACCGCATCAAGAAACAGCCTGCCACTCCAGCTCCAGGACCCACCATCAGGGTTCTGGGGTCTACGTTACAGGCAGGGAGGGCTGTACATCCATGTCATCATGATCTGGGGTGCGGGCAGCTGCCAAGTCCATCGGCAACTGCAGGATGTGGAGGGCAGCATGGCTTTCAACTGAAAGCCACACACATGTTGTGGAAAATGATTGAGCTCAATGGGAAGCCCTTCTCAGTGGTCAGGGACATGGGGTTTAGGTGCCTGATTGGTTTCCTGGCCCCCCAGTTTAAGCTTCCTCGCACACCACCCAGACTCAGGCTGCCACCGATGCCTGGCAGCCTGCAATGCCCGGCCAAGTAAGGGTGACAGCCACCAAGCCCTGGCCGGGTCTCTGCCACTGCCCCACTCATGCCTGGCAGCTTACAACACCCAGCCAAGTAGGGGTGCCAGCCACCAACCACTGGCTGGGCTTCTGCCGCTGCTACGCTGATGCCTGGCAGCCTGCAATGCCTGGCCGAGTAGGGGTGCCAGCCACCAAGCCCTGGCCAGGCCTCTGCCGCTGCTTCGCCGATGCCTGGCAGCCTGCAACACCATGATGGTGACTAGAACTGGAGAATCCAGCATAGAGCAAGCAGAACTGGAGACCTGCCAGTGTATCTGTTTAAGATATTAAACAGCCCAAACCCCCACTAGGCCTACCCTTCACTTCAGATGGGGCAACATCCACAACAAAGGATACATACCCGTCCAAGTCTAATTGACTCACATGCCACGTTTCTTGGAGCAAAATAATGTTAAAGGATCTAATGAAACAACCAAAATCATTATCCATTAATTTGGTTTTCCAACCTGAAATGTTCTGAGAAACTATAGAGATAAAAGACTTCCTTAGGGGGCCTGCTCATCATTCCTCCACTTCATCTGCAGTTGCAAAACCCAATTGATTTGAGGGGAGATCAAATTCCTCCATCCCCAATATTGAGGGAGAGAGAGGAGGTGCAGGCAAAGGATCCATCTTAAGTGGACATAATCCTGAAGGATCAGAACCAGTATTATCCAGCACTGTGCATGACCACTTCTCATATGCCAAAGCATCCAGGGAAGTGGCCTCATGCTGAATATTTTGTGACACAACTTCTTTTACTTGCTCTGTTACTAAGACCACTTCCCCTTGAGAATGGTACCCTTCTAAATAAATAGTCATTTCAGGCTGCCAGACATCGGTGGAGCCACGGCAGAGGCCCAGCCCAGGCTTGGTGGTGGCTGGCACCCATACAGGACTGGGCATTGCAGGCTGGCATCCTACTTGCCAGATCTCAACCAACTCTTCTGCAAATTGGTCAAGTAGCCTTGCCCGGTGGTGATTCACGTGGCCAGCCAGCCACCAGCTGCCATGATGGCGACTACAAATTAAGAACCCAGCATAGAGCAAGTAGAACTGGAGGCCTGCCAGCCTGCAATGCCTGGCCAAGTAGGGGTGCCAGTCACCATGCCCCAAGCCTTCCTAGCCTCTGCTGATGCTGCTGCTGCTGCTGCTGCTGCTGCTGCTGCCGCTACTGCCACCACTGGGTCTCAGATGGCCAGGGCACCCTCAGGGGCCAAGCGCCAAGCCTTCCTGCCCAGGCAACCTGGGGGTGCCAAGTGCCAATCTTTCCCAATCTCTTCTTCTTCTTCTTCTTCTTCTGCTGCTGCTGCTGCTGCTGCTGCTGCTGGGTCTCAGCCAGCCAGCCCTGGTGCCATGGGCACCCCCAGCAGCCAAGCATCGAGCCTGCCTGCCCTGGCAACCTGGGGTGCCAAGCACCAAGCCTTCCCGGTCTCTGCTGCTGTGGGGTCTCAGACAGCCAGCCCATGTGCCACGGGCACCCCCAGGGGCCAAGCGCTGAGCCTGACTGCCAGGGAAACCCAGGGTGCCAAGCACCAAGCCTTCCCGGTCTCTGCTGCTGCCGCTGGGTCTCAGACAGACAGCCCTGGCACCACAGGCACCCCCAGGGTTCCAAGCGCCAAGCCTTCCTGGTCTCTGCTGCTGCTGCTGGGTCTCCAACAGCCTGCCATGCTGCCACGGGCACCCCTGGGGGTCCCTGGAGTGCCCCAAGCATCCCAGTGGGACTGAACTTTCCGAACATTCGGGGGGGTCCGAACTCCACTGGACCGAACCCACGAATCCGAACTAAGTTTTTAGTCTAAACGCCCAAACGCCCAAACAGCCGAACTCCATCCTGTTCGCACATCCCTAGTGCAGAGTATGGCGCACAGGTGTAATGTGCTCACAGCAGCCCATCCCCGATAGGAGATGAGCTGCCACATTCTGTGCCAGCTGCAACCTCCGGACTGTCATCAAGGGTAGCCCCATGTTACAGTAGTCCAGTTGAGAGGTAATGAAAGCATGGATGCTGGTGGCCAGATCCAAGCTTGAGACATACGGCTGCAGCCGTCACACCAGATGTAATTGGTGAAATGCTCCCATCACCACAGCTTCGACCGGACAATCCAGGCAGGGCTGTGGGTCGAGGAGCACCCCCAGACTACGAACCTAAGCAGCCGGGGGGGCAGACCCCACCAATGACAGGAGCCACCACCCATTCAGCCCTACCCACCAACATCACCTCCGTCTTGTCAGGTTTCAGCCTCAGACGGCTCATCCTCATCCAGTCCCCACAGCTGCCAGGCACCAGGTAAGCACTGAGACTGCCGGGCCTGGGTCTCCAGAAAATGAGAGGTAGAGTTGTGTATCATCGACATACTGATGACATTGCATGCCGAACCTTCTCAGGACCTCACCCAAAGGTTGCATATACATGTTGAACAAGAGAGGGGACAGAATAGAACCTTGTGGGACTCCACACATGAGATTCCGGGGAGATTGCATACATTCCCCGAGAACCACCCGCTGAGTTCTCCCTGCCAGGAAAGAGCGGAACCATTCAAGAACAATTCCACTCACCCCAGTTCAGTCCCGCAGCCTCGCCACCAACATCCCATGATCAACGATATCAAATGCCACCGACAGATCCAGTAAGATCAAAATTGAGGATCTGCCCTGATCCAATTCACGGCGTAGGTCATCGACTAAGACCACACGTGCAGTCTCCGTGCCAAACCCAGGGCAAAAAACAGACTGCGAGGGATCAAGAAAACCAACCCGATCCAGATACCCCTGTAACTGCCAGGCCACCACCCGTTCAATAACCTTCCCTAAAAAGGGAAGGTTAGAGACTGGCCGATAGATGGCCAGGGAGTCAACATCCAAAGATAGCTTCTTGAGCAGAGGCCGCACCACTGCCTCTTTAAGACGACTCGGCACCCTGCCCTCCCTAAGGGAGGCATTGACCACCCCCACCAGCAACGGCCCTAATGCCTCCCAATGGCTGTGCTCCCCCTGGCCATCACCCCCCCAGATCCCGTCTCCCATGGCTGCCCTGCCAGGCAGGCGAGGGAGACACCTTCCCCCAAACTCCCATAACCCCCCCTTACAAAGAGATATATAACCCCCCCAAGATGATCAATCCGCCTCCCTCACTGGGGGGGGAAATCCCCTCCACCCTAATCCAGTTCCCCCACCCTTGCTTGCCCCACCAGTTTTTAGTGACAACCTAAAAACTTATAGGTGTTCCTACCACCTGGAAGCTGGTTCTACTGTCCAACCCTGTCCTTTACCAGGGCCTGGTGGTCAGCAGCCTTCACGTGCATGGTACAGTCTGTTGGCCAACAACTACTGCTTTACACTAGGACTGAAATAAATATGCCATATGGTATTTAAAGATTATTCCAATACTCATTTTTAATAAATAAGTCTTCACAAATGATGTGATGTTTGCATATTCATTAATTTGGTTAGTTCGCTTTGATAACTTTGTTATTCTTGTTCACACCCAGACACAAAACAATGCACCACCAATTGACGGATTTTGGGAGTAGAAGTGCCAGAATGCAGCTGCTCTGTCCTGAATTTCAAGCACTGCTGCAGCCATATTTCTGTGGCAAACAATGTGAGGAGGGGGCCTAGCCCACCCTCAGCCCCAATAAAACTTTGCCTATGGTGGCCTCTCAAACAGCTAGTTAAGCAAAAGTCCTACTTCTGGCAGCAGATGCCTTATTTTCTTTGAGGGCTTGCCAATAGAGAGCAATAGAGAGCCAATGTAGTCAGGTACATATGTTATTGGACATATGTGTCCAACATATGTGTGTTGTGTGCCTTGACTTAGGTTAGCCTAATTGTAGACCAGGGTTCAAATCCTATCTTAGCCATGATCTTGCTTAGGTCCCCAAACAGCAGTCATCAGTGAGAACAGCATTGGGAGCTCTTCAATCAGACAGCCCCCTACCCACAGTTTATGGGCTTGTGCCAGCTGCCACCAATAGTGCTAGCACATCCTCCCACCCCCCAACAGCTGGGCATAACCCTGGGACTCTGGGCCTGCTTGGGAGGAAACTGCCACCACCATCAGTCATCTGTTAGAGTGGCAGGGAGGTGTGCACCCTGGGCTGCCCACCCATCAGCTGTTGAAGAGGACCCCAGGGAGTAGGAACGGCAGCCCTGGTTTCCCCAGCTGGAAACCAGAAAGAAGCTCTAGTGTCCCCTGGCTGCATCACTGCACTGGTCTATCTTGAGCCTGGATCTGCTTGAAACAGACCAGTAAGCGATTGGGGAGGGGGGTGGTCCTTGTTCCAGGGAGAGCAGTGCTTCCTGGCTTGAAATTGACAATGGTGAGACTATCCTTGTTGGGGAGTGAGTGCTGGTTTGTGTCAATCCAGGAAGCACTTCTCAGCTTGAAATGGACATGGTGGAGCTCCAGCAATTTCACTGTTCCCAAGCAGCCCACTGCTCTCCTTTTCTGGTGGGAAATGAAAGGAGATGAGATCAAAGGGGAGCCCGGCCCAGTGGAGAACCCACACGGATCCTACAATCCCTTCTCCGCAAAGGTGGCTGGATCCTGGGGAATGGTTCTCCTCCTCTTCCACCTAGGAGCAGGCCTGGGGAGGGAACCTGAGGCAGATGCAGCGAAGGCTGCTTCCTGTCCTCCCTCCCCATCCTGTCACCACTCAGCTCCAGGTGGGACCGCCCAGCCAAAGCGCGGCACACAATCCCCCTGTGTCTGCGCTCTCCTCTCCCAGCCGGCTGTCAGCCGAGAGGGTCATGATCCACACTGGCTCTGATGGAATGGGGGTCACAGCCAGGGAAGGCTTCTTCTCAGGCTGTGACCCCTCTTTCCATTGAAGCCAGGCAGCACTAGCATGCCCTTCTCAGCTGACAACCAGCTGGGAGCGAGGTGCACAGATCACACCTCTGGGAGCCTCTGGGGACCTCTGTGCTCTCCTCTCCTGGATGGCTGTCAGCTGAGAAGGGCACACTAGCCACACCTCTATGGTGCTGGCAGACCCATCGTTGCGGGGGACCCTAACAAATAGGACCTGACCCCATGATTGCCTATTGCCCAAGTTTGGGCTGAGTTAAATAGCACAGGGCTGCCCCAAAGTGGCCCCAGGACAGTCTCGGTATAAACATCTGGTGGCCACTGTTCAGACAGACAGGTGAATCCAGGGTTACTGGGGGCCAGTGTGGGACAGCGTCTCATTTGTTATCACCCATTATCTTACACCCACCAACACTCGGTTCTTTAAAGCACTGCACAAATCTCACTGAAGCAAATGGAGCTTTCACTATCTCAGTGCTTTGAAGATCAGAGCCTTAGTGTGTACGTTACAATATCCCTTATACCTGCTAGATGCCTTTTCCTAGGTCATGATTTGGATCTCAATATTTCAGCATCTCATACTTATTGCCCAGGACATTTTTACATACAGTTCAGAAATGCCATATGAATTTTAGTAACCTCTTATCAAAATGGAGAGACAAATAACTTCAGACTTTATACACACAAATTATATTTCAAATTATGCCAAAGAACTCAATGTAATTAATGACTTAATTACCTCCCAAGTAAAGGCATGTTCCTAAAACAATTCTTTACATCAGTCCAAGTACCAATAAATGTGTTAAGATATTTCACATGGATACATTGCCATGACTAATAGAGAAGCTGCAGTATTTTCAAGATTGCATTCAAGATTAATTAATGACAGTGGATTTGGACATTTCACAATGTGACACACAGCAATGCATCTCCTTATATTTGGAGGGAAATCACGTTTCTCATGAAACAGACATTCATTTTTGCTTTGTTAATTAAACTACACTTACAAAAGCCCTCTGTTTTCCCTCTGATTTGTCAATTCCATTGCAAATATAGATCAATAAACTTTTTATACAAAAAAGAAACATCAAGGCATGAACTTAAACACCTTGGCTATAAAAAAAGAAAAAAATTTCTAGGGAAAAACAAAAGTCCTTCAGCACTCAGAGGTGGGTTGGAGTATTTTGCTGTCTAATTGTCACCAAGATTTAGTATCAAAGCCCTGCATGTTGATATAGCTTCAATTATAAAGCAAGAGAACAAAGGTTTGTGTTCCAGTCATGTGCAGAGATTAATACTTTTTCCTCCTATTGTGTGTGGTTTTAAATTTAAACAGGTTTCAGAGCAACAAAAAGGAAACTGTTGTGCAAAAAATGAGTTTAGTTTGAAAAAGCACCTCAGAATTCAGTATTCTTCAAATCGCCCAAGTTAGCATTGTACTTCAAAGGCACTGCTATGTGACAAGAGCATCTAAAGACTGGCCACCCAACAAGCTGCCAGTCAGTGGCACTGTGTATCTGTATAGGTACTTGACATGTGTTGTTAAATATGGAGCGTTAACAAACATGCAGCCACTGTAGCAGTTGAACGTCCCGGGGTGGGCGGGGCACCCCCAGTCGGGTCAGCTCAGGGAATAGAATACAAGTTCCTGCACCTGACCTGGCAGAGGAGGGGGGAGAAAGGAGTAGGGTTGCTACCTATGTAAATTTTTAAGGAACACTTATGAAAAATACATGTTGCAAGGTCTGCAACATGTATTTTTCATAAGTGTTCCTTAAAAATTTACATAGGTGGAAACCCTAGCAAGGAGTGACATGTGGCCAGTCGACTCCATCCCCACACTGTGGCTCGTGCCCCGCCCCTCACCCTGACAGGCAGCCATGGCTGCCAAAACAAGTAACCATGGCTGGCTAGTACCCTGGCAAATCCCCACAAGGGGCCTGGTGGGTGTGAAAACAGATGTGCCCACCCGGTTTGGCCTGGTTCGGCCCACTCTGGCTCACCTGGGCTGCACCCTGGGTCCAGTCCATGGGCCCAGAAGAAACCAGATCCACACTTCTGGCCCAGGCACCCTCTCCGCTGCGGTCTGAACCGGACCCACATTTGGTGGGCCTGGAACAGATGTGCAGGTTTGACGCTGGAGCAGGCGTGCCAGAGCGGGCCGAACTGGACCCCCATCACATTTGTTAACACCCATAGTCTGTGATATTGTGAGGAGGGAGGCTACCCCGAGGGTCATGTATACAGGAAGAAAAGAGTGGCCCCATAGTGTGAGTTGGAAAAAAACTGGGAAATTAATTTGTTTGCTCTTGAACTTTAAAGGATCAGAATGCAGGGTTGTGGTTCCCAAAAATGTTGCTTGTGTTGTTCCCAATTTGAAACTTAAATAGAATCCTGTGGCTCCAGAAAGCAAGAGAGACCTGCAAAGTATTTCAGTTTATCCACAGGAGTTGGGGATAAATAGATGAAGTGAATGCACTTGGGGAACATCTGATCTAGGGGTAGTAATGTAATACAAAAAGCAGTGTCTAAAAATGCATTGTATATTGCACAGATTGTGAACATCCCGAGTGTGAGGAGACACAGACTCAGACTCTGATTCTCCACTTCAGACCTCTCAGCCTCTAAACTCAGATATGGCAGTCAGGAACACTCAAGCGGAGATAAGACGGGAAGGAGGGGCAATATTTATTGTAGAGTTAGCTTTCTGTTGAATAACACACAGCAGAAGTTTCTTCAAAACAGAACTTTACTAAGAACTCAGAAGACATGCTTCCATACTGTACAGACTGCATGGGACAA
>QEPC01010989.1:852421-871233 GCA_003113815.1 Sphenodon punctatus | reverse complement strand
GGTCATAGCTAGGTGTAAAGCCCCAGTTATTGCGAATAGTCAGAATCCCCACCTACGAGTACCCCTAACCCTAACCCTCTCCTCACGGGTATCCCTGGTTATCTGGGCGCTTATAGATTCTGGGGCTTCAGGGAATTTTATTAACCACCACCTTGTCACTCGGTGGTCTATTCCAACCCAAGTAAAGCTCCCCCCAGAGGCCGTGCACTCCATCGACGGCTCCCCCTTAGTGTCCGGACCTATAACACGATGCACGCCAGCTCTGGGGTGTGCTATCGGTAATCACTATGAGCAACTCTCCTTTGATGTTGTGTGTACTCCGCTATTCCAAATAGTACTGGGGGCACCGTGGTTACGAACGCATGATCCTTGCATTATTTGGTCCACCAAGCAACTTCGATTTACCACCGATCGATGCGTCACCGCCTGCCTACGCTCAGCACCTCTGACAGTGGCCTGCACCTTAACGACACCCGGCGCCAACACCCAGGACGAGGTTCTGCCACCCATGTACCGAGACTATGCCGATGTCTTTAGTAAGGTCCAAGCAACGGAGCTCCCCCCCCACCGCCCTTATGATTGCCCTATCGACTTACTTCCGGGAACAGAGCCGCCATTCGGCCGAATCTACGCGCTGGCGGCACCAGAACTCCGCACGCTGTGAACATATCTGGATGAGAACCTCCGTCAGGGGTTCATTCGGCATTCCAACTCCCCCACGGGGGCCCCCATCTTCTTCGTGGCCAAAAAAGATGGGGGGGTTGCGTCCATGTGTCAATTATAGAGGACTGAATAAAATTACCGTCAAGAACCGGTACCCGCTTCCGCTTATCCCTGAACTCCTCAACCGCCTCCAAGGAGCCTGTTTGTTCATGAAGCTAGACCTCCGTGGAGCCTACAATCTCTTGCGGGTGCGACCGGGGGACGAATGGAAAACGACCTTTCGCACCCGGTACGGGCTATTCGAATATTGCGTGATGCCTTTTGGCCTCGCGAACGCTCCGGCCACTTTCCAACACCTGATTAACGATGTGATTCATGATATCCTGGACATCTATGTCGTCGCATATCTTGATGATATTTTAATCTATTCCCTGACCTTAGAGGAACACGTTATGCATGTCCGAGAGGTGCTCCAACGACTCCGAACCCACAAGTTGTACTGCAAAAGAGAGAAGTGCTCCTTCCATCTCACCACCGTGAGCTTCTTAGGATTCGTGATCAGTCCTGCGTGGGTGATGATGGATGCACAAAAGGTGGCGGCATTGCAAGAGTGGCCCCCGCCTAAAGCCGTCAAGCCCTTAGAGCATTTCCTGGGGAGCGCGAACTATTATCGCCAGTACATTCCAAATTACGCAGAAATTACAGCGCCCCTTACACAGTTATTGAAAAAGAATCAGCCGTACTCCTGGGGAACGGCTCAGCAATACAGTTTTGAATTCCTAAAGCAAGCCTTTATGACCGCTCCCTTGCTCCAACATCCCGACTTCGCAAAACCCTTTTGCGTGGAAGCTGATGCCTCTGGGAGAGCCACTGGCGCAGTTCTCCTACAACCCACAACAGATCCCGATACCCTTTTACCCTGTGCTTACTACTGTCGCCAACTAACACCCGCAGAACGGAATTACTCCATCCTAGATCGCGAACTTCTTGCGATTAAGGCCGCCTTTGATAGCTGGCGACACTACCTTGAGGGAGCCGCGCACCCTATTACCGTCGTTACGGACCATAAAAACTTAACATTCCTACAAACAGCCCACACTGCAAACGCGCGACACCCACGGTGGGCACTGTTCTTCGCTCGTTTTGATTTTCGGATCCGCTATCGCCCGGGCCGATTACACCTCTTAGCAGACGCCCTTTCTCGGTACCGAGAGGAACAGCCCTCCAAAACTCGGCCTCCCGAACCCATCTTAGACACGAAAACTTTTGCCGCAACCTACTTGTTGATTGAGGACCTGCGCCAAGCAACCACACAGGAATTGATGTCCTTGGATGAACAACCAGCAGGAACCTCGGACGGCCTTCAACGGCACCAAGAACGGGTTGTTGTTCCTCCCTCCTGTCAAGCGCAAGTACTCTGGGCTCATCATGCGGCCCCCACGGCGGGACACCCAGGCGTGGAAAGGACGCAGCAGCTCATTCAGCGCTCCTTTTGGTGGCCATCGATGCAACAAGGCGTCCACAAATATGTGACCAGTTGCGCTACCTGCGCCCGTACCAAGGTCCCCCGGCATCCCCCAACAGGACTATTGCAAATCCTCCCCTTACCAGGGGGACCATGGCAACGAGTAGGACTTGATTTCGTAGTGGACCTACCCCCCTCCCGGTGCTACACCACAGTCTTAGTAGTGGTAGATCATTTTACGAAGTTGGCGCACTTTATTGCTTGTAAGGGATTGCCCTCCGCTAAACGGACCGCGCTCCTATGTATCCGCCATGTCTTTAAGCTACATGGGTGGCCTCGAGAGATCTTTAGTGACCGGGGAACACAGTTTACTTCGAGATTCTGGCGAGCCCTGTTTCACACCCTTCAGGTCACCCTCAAGCCTACTACAGCATATCACCCCCAAGCGAACGGCCAGATGGAGCGCGTGAACCAGAATATGGAACAGTATCTACAATGCTATGTGAACTATCTACAGGATGACTGGTACACGTGGCTCCCCCTGGCCGAATTTACTTACAACAACACCCCAAATGCATCCCTCGGGACCTCACCTTTTCATGTGACGTATGGGTTCCATCCACAACTTGGCACCATGGACACTCCGTGTACGGAAGTTCCTGCGGCAGGAGCCCTTATACAACAAATTCGCGACACTCAGATGATAGCTCGCCGTGTCTTACAACAAGCCCGTCAACGTTACAAGACGCAAGGGGACAAGCACCGGCAAGATGAATCCCCACTACGCCCCGGAGATTTGGTGTGGATTGACCGTCGGCACTACCCGTCATCTCGTCCTTCCACAAAGCTCGATGCCCGTTACATCAGACCCTATCCCATATGCCACCAAGTGAATGATGTGACTTATAAGGTGCAGTTACCTTCCCACGTCCAGATTCACCCCACCTTCCATGTGTCCCTACTAAAGAAAGCTCTCCCCTCACAATTGCCGGAATTGATAGAACCCCCTGGTCCCATAAAATATTCGGCCGCCGGCCCCGAGTACGAAGTTCGAGCAATCCTTGACTCCAAACTGTTCCGGGGGCGCCTTCATTATCTGGTAGACTGGGTGGGGTATGGGCCGGATGACCGGTCCTGGGAACCTGCTTCCCATGTGTCAGCTCCCCGGATGCTTCGTACATTCCACCTGAGGCACCCCCTGAAACCCAGCCCTCGCCACGTCGGGGCCCGGCGGCCTCGAGGGGGGGGTACTGTCAGGGAGCGGCGGCAAGCCCCGCGGCGAGCCCTGCAGCTCTCCACTCCAAGGACAGCCTGGCCCGGCCCCCAACAACCCCAAGAACTAAGGGACTTGCCAGAGATCCGCGCCGAGTCGAGGCTGCCCCCGCAGGGGCCTCTGGCTCCGGTGATGGACTCTCGGAGTGTGTCCACGCCTCCAGAAGTGACGGACAGCGCAGGGATTCCCCCGCCGGCTCTGGCGGCAGAGGCACGTAGTGTGGCCATGCCTCTAGGAGGAACACGGAGCGTAGGGACGCCCCCGCCCCTGCGACGCCGCTCCGAGCAGCTGCGAGCACGCACGGGGGCGGGGCTTCAAGATTAAAAGCCAGCGCCGCCCAAGGAGCGGCGCTGGCGATTAGTGGAAACCGGTCCTGTGCGAGTTGGAGTGTGGAGACGATTGAGCAAGCGAGTGCAAGCGACTGTGAGAGTCCCGGGCGTGTGAATCCCCTGACCTAATCTTTCCCCCTTGAACTGCTAATTACGTGTGAGCAAGAACAAGAGAGTGTTGGGTGAGTGTGTGCGTGTCCCCCTTCCTTCCCCGCCTCGGGGTTCCCCGACCTTGGAGGTGAGTGCCCTGTGTACCCCCTACCCCTGGGCCCTAGTGTACCCCCTCTGGTGACCCCACAACTTATCCTTTCCCATGTTGTGCGAGTGTGGGACGGAGCGTGGGGGGCAGCCTTGGTTCCTCGGTCAGTGGCGCCCAATGATGATAGGGGCCTGTTCTCTTTAATTAGAGGTAAGGGCCCACTCACTATCCTGACGGGCATCGTACCACCGCTAGTTCCCTGCTCTGACCGAGCCCCCCAAGGCAGGGTGCGTGTGTGTGTGTCCCCATCCGTGACACTGTTGCACATTCCAATAATATTTCCATAGATGTGTAAATCTATGCAAATGTAAAATAATATATTACCTAATTTAGAAGTTGGACTGAAAAATATATTTTTTTAAATAATCTTAAAAAGTAGAAGAAATCACACTTCCACTTAACCTCTCACCCAACCCAAACTTAAATTCTTGTCCTTCTAATCTTTGTTTCAAATATCTCTTGCCCCAACTGCTTGGCTCCACTAGCCTGCAAACATCACTCCCTCTGCTGCAGGTATAGCTTCTCCCACACAATACACATCTCCTCCTGGATGGATGTCTGATAGACAGAGGCCGTTTTTATACGGACGGGGCAGCAGCGCCAATGGGTGGAGATGGGTATGGATGGGTGGGAGAGTACACCCATCGAACACCTGGCGCCGCCAAGCAGGAAGACATGTACACGTACACCGCCGTGGGAGGTAGTGGGAAGGGAAAGGGTGGAGCCGGCAAACACCCAGCGGCCAAACACCCATCCCGGGGAGCACCCAGAAAACACTCGCGCAAGTACATGGACAGCCAGGACCGAGAACACCGGGGAAGCCCCGCCCAGCACAGCGGTGGCACAACATGGCCGACCCCAGGCAAACGAAGCCGCACAACGTGGCCCCACCCCCGAGCTGCCAGGACCCATGTGGGCAGGGCAGGAGGGAGCAGGGATGATAGCCACTACAAAGGAGCCATCCCCTCCCAGCCCCAGCACAGAGCCCAGACAGCCCGGCGCCACAGAGCCCACCCTCCAACCAAGCACCCCACACACAGCAGCCAGCAGGAGCACACAGGGATGGGCACATGGGCCACAGGGGGAAAGGGAGGAGAAACACCCACACCAACCAGGCAACCCCATAATACCCCACAGAGGCGCCCGGACAAGGGGAGAGGTCAACACAACGCACAACACACACACTCAGGGAAGGAACACAAACTTTAATAAGAAAAATGGGGAATGGAAACAGGGAACATCAACAGGGTAGAGCAGGGGAACGGTGTAACAGAAGGGGGGCAGCGCCAGCAGCGGCAGGCCCAGGACAACACCCGGTCAGTAGGGCCAGTGACCCCATGCTTGCCGCCAGTGCGCAGCCTGTGTGCGGTCAAGCCGGACCAGCAGGTCGAGGACATGCAGGAGGAGTTCCAACATGGCCCCCTGCTCCTGGGTGCACTCCTCGATCATGGCTTGCACTGAATGGGACAGAGGGAGAGGAGACAGCCATCAGAGAAGGCCCCGGGCCCCGAGGAGCAGCGCCACCCACCAAGGAACATGGGGACAGGGCCCAGCACGCCGGCAGCACACTCACAGATAGCATCGTAGTACCACCCGGCCACCCGCAGGTTCCATGCCGCCCGCTCCAGCTGCAGGGCCAGCCCCCCAGGCATAGGATCACCATCAGGATGACAATGGTGGCTGCAGAACAAAAGGGACAGGGCAATGGGGAAGAGCAGCACCAAGGGGCCATGGATGGGCCGGGGGCAGCAGCCCCACCAGGGCCACACTGCACACGACGACGGACAGCACCCGGGAGGGCACCCCGCAGGCCCACACCAGGGGGATCGGAGGGCCAAAGACCAGCACCAACACACCCCATACTCACACTCTTCCGCCCAGCGCCCATCCATCGTCACCACCGCATTCAGACAGCACCAACAGGGGGTGACAGCAGAGGGTTGCAGAGGGGTGGGGCAGGGCAGGGACCACACCAATGGACAGGGGGGGACAGGAGGTGCCCACCGGACCACCCAACACCAATACCACCGTTAATCACAAGCATCCAGCGGGGAGACCACCCAGGGAACAGACACCACACCACCAGCGCCCACCCCACAGGCCTGGGGCCCACCAGTACACACCAAGCATGCCCCCAGCACACAACCAAGGTGTTAGTATTGATTTACAAAGCCCTACATGGTCTGGGCCCCTCATATCTCGGGGACCGCCTCGCCCTCCACACCTCAGAGCAATCCCTTCGGTCCACCGGGGGCGCCTTTCTGGAGGTCCCCCATGTAAGACTGGGGGCCACAATGGAGAGGGCATTCTCAGTGGCCGGGCCACGGTTGTGGAACTCCCTCCTGGAGGAGGCTTGCCTGGCCCAAGGCCTGTTGGCCTTTCGATGTATCTGTAAGACTTGACTATTCGCCCAGGCCTTTGGAGGGCGGGGGGGGGTGTTTAATTTTGTTTTGTGAGGGGTGTTTTAAATTTGTTTTAATTATGATATTATAGATTTTTTTTATGTTTAAAAATGGTTTTATATTATGTTGGAAGCCGCCCCGAGATGCTGTAGGCATGGGAGGCGGCATATAAATATAATGAAATAAATAAATAAAGGGGGCAGGAGGGCCACCAAGGGAAGGGGGCGCCCAAGTGGCAACGCAGGCAGAGAAGCAAGGCAGGACAGAACAGCACACAACAGATCTTTATTAGCGATGGGGGAAAGTGGTCCCCCAAGCAAAGACATGCAGTGTGGGGTGGGGGGAAACAGAGCCCGGAACAGGCACCACAACAACAGGGCACAGGTGAACGCGCAGCCAGTGCCCAAGGCTGCAAGGGAAGCCCCAGTGAGACAGAGCCGTGGGCACCCGGAGGAGACGACGGGGTCCGGTGAACAACGAGACTAGTGGCAGGGAAGCAGATGACAGCACAGAGGCCACGCAGCAGCACAAGGGGGTGGGAAGTCAATGCACAATTGACAGGGCAGCAGGGAGTGGGCAGTGGCCCAGCACAGCTCACGGAAGGTCCAGAGAGCACTCCCGCGATGGGGTCCCCTGTGCGAGACCCTCCCAGGTGAACAGGCCCCATCGGAAGCCCCGGGAGCACATGTGAGCATCCACAAGAAAGCGGGGAAGGAGCTGATCCGCACTGGCGGCTGCATCCCACACAGCTGGAAGGTCCCTCACTGATCAAAGGGCAGCGAGCTCCGCAGCGGTAGGGTCCCCAGTCAGGAGTGGACCACCAACATTGGGGCACAGCAAGCCCATGTGCCACAGGAGGGACCCCACGTCTGAGGGCAAGTGTGGGACGCCGCGGGCATGCCTAAGGGCGCCGGTGTACAGTCCAGCCACTGGGGGACCCCCGGACAGCAAGGTGATTCTGAACCCGGGTTGCGACATCAGCTGGCAAGCGGCCGTCACCTCCTCAGTGGTCCATGGAACAACAATGGCGGGAGGGTGAAGCCAAGCTCCTGGGCATACCCTGACCTAATGCCCCATCGTCCACATGTACCGCGACAGGAGCCAGAAGCCATCCGCCACCGACAGGGGGTCGCCCACCAACAGCTGGACATCGGGGCTCAGCCAGAGGGCCCCCAACAGCATGTCCACACAGGGTGACCACCACTCCCCATCTCCATCCCTGCCTGAGGGCCCCACACAACGACCAGCCATGATAGCAGAGGGGTCCGTCCCAGAGATGCAGCAGGTGGGAGATGGAGGGTTGCAGTGACTGGGACGAGCTTGGGGTGGGAGGCCCCCCCGGCCACAGGCAACCTTGCATGCCTTAGATAGGCCTGCATGCTGGGAATGGGACTCTGCAACCCGCACACCAGACTGATGGGATCCAGCACAGGCGATGACAGATGAGCGAGGCCAGGGCCAGGCAGACTGCCAGGGTGAGCATCCGAGCTAGGCACATGAACCGCCCCAAGCCCAGCTGCAGCACAGAAAAGTGGCCCATGGCAGGAACGGACGGTGGGCAGATGCGGGTGCAGTGGAGCCCGGGGAGGCATGTGGTCCCAACCTCCCCCCCCCCCCGGCAGTCAGGCATGCAGTGCAACTAGGGGGCTAATCGGTCGACCGGGGCACCTGGTGGTGGTGGCTGCACACCCCTCCACCAGCACCAATTGGTGCCCAGCAAACACGGGGCTACACAGCACGTAAGCAAGCCAAGGCAGAGATGGTTGGGCATGCTGTGTAGAGGCAGGTGCAAGGTGTTGAGCAGCAAATAGCAAACGGTCACACAGAGGTCAGAGACAGCAGAGGTGGAACAGGGAATCAAGGGCAGTGGGGGCCTAGGCCACCGAGAGGTGCAAGCACAGACCGGGATGAACGGCAGCGGGGGGCACCCAGGATTGGGGGGCTACAAAACCATGCAGGTGGAGGACAAGTCTCCCACAGCCCAGGGACATGCTGCAGAGGCTCCTGGCCATGTCCTTCATGCTGCTGCGCATGGTGCTCCAGCAGATGGCCCTGCTCCACCTGTCAGGGCTGGGTGCCACCCTCCAGAGAGCACGGCGTCAGAGGGCAGCGAACCTGAGGAGGGCGGCAACCGTGCGATGGGTGTGGCAGACAGCGGTGGCCCAGCAAGGCCATCTCGTCCTGGCCCTGTGGTCCCTGAACATGTACAGCCACCGTGTGACCCTACTGACCCAGAGACAGCACTGGACACGTTCCCACACCAATGACTGGTGGGAGAACATGCTGGCCACCTGGACAGATGAGGAGTGGACAGACCATTTCCAGATGACCCACTCCCTCCTGACCCAGTTAGGGGAGCTCCTGAACCTGACCCAGTTAGGGGAGCTCCTGAACCTCCATCTATGGAGGCTGGAGACCAACATGAGCTTCCTGCTACTGCCAAGGATGCAAGTGGCCATGGCAGTGTGCTGACTGGCCACCCTGGATTCGTGCCGGAGTGTGGAGGAGCAGTTTGGGGTGGGGACGGCCACCGTGAACAGGGCCCTCCATGATGTGTGCGACCTGATCGTGGAGCTCCTCCTCGAGCAGGTCATCCAGCTGTGCGATCCCAAGGTGGTGATACAGGGCCTTGAGGAGCTGGGGTTCCCCCCACTGCATCGGGGCCATCGACAGCACCCACATCCCCATCATAATGCCCCTCCACGCAAAGATCGACTACATGAATAGGAAGCAGGCCTTCTCCATCAATCTTCAGGTCGTCGTGAATCACAGGGGCCTGTTCATTGATGTGTACATGGGCCAGTCCAGCCGGAGCCACGACGCACATATATTGCATGCGTCCCCATTCTACACACGTATGTTCAATGGGGAGATCGTCCCCAACCTCTACTGTGTAATAGAGGGCGTGCCCATGGCCCCCATTGTGATCGGGGACCCCGCCTACCCTCTCAGCCCATGGGTCATGAGGGCCTAACCAGTGGCGCACAACCCCGCCCACCGCCTGTTCAATGAGCGCCTGTCATCTGCACGCAGCATGGTGGTAGCTGGCCCTCCCGTGCAGGGCGGGTATGCACCTGTTCTGGGCACCCAACCAGGCAGCGGCCATGCTGGTCTGCCCCTCAGCGCATTGGCCTGGGCAGGCACGCAACAGCAGACTTAACCAACAGGTGCCCCCCTGCACCCACCCACCCCCGGCCACCCATACCTGGACATAGAATGCGGGACAGAGGGTGCAGGTTAACAGATTTATTGGGGGGTTATGTACAGTGGGATAGGGGCAGTTAACGTCTGGGGCACCTGCACCCCCTCTTGGCTGCACCACCGGGGCTCGCAGGCTGTAGAGCTCTCCTTGCAGCCTATCTCAGGGACTGCCGGCTGGACGGGCCAGTCTCCCTGTCCTCCACGGGTTCTGCCACACCTATCTCCACTGTTGGTCCCTGCGAGCTGAAAGGGGCATGGGGTTGCACAGATACCTTTCCCGCCCCCAGACACGGCTCCCTGTGTGCGCCATGTGGGCCGACTGCTCCCCACAGGAGCTGTGCACGCACCACGGGGCAGCCGCTGGTGAGCCTCGCACTTGTACTGACCCAACCATGGTATTCTGGACCGTGCTCTGTTAGGTGCTGC
Source organism: Sphenodon punctatus (assembly GCA_003113815.1). NCBI lineage: Eukaryota > Metazoa > Chordata > Lepidosauria > Sphenodontia > Sphenodontidae > Sphenodon > Sphenodon punctatus. Next base: position 861,215 of record QEPC01010989.1, on the reverse strand, counting down.
CTTGCTGTGCTGTTACCCCTGCTGTGGCCAGTGGCGGTGGCTCCCTGTCTCATGTCGAGGGTGTGCTAGGTGTGGGTGGTACCTTTGCGTCCCCTCGGGGGCCCTGTCCATTGTTGTTCCCCCTCATTCCTGTCGCCCCTCCCCCTTGGTGTCCCCCATGGGCCCTGGGTGCTGTGGCTTTGCCGGAGGGAGTGGGACAGTGGCCATGGGCAGTTGGTTGTGCAGGGGTGCCTGGTCCAGGGGTGGGGGCATCGCTTCACAGTGGGGGGGTTGGGCATGCAGCTGGGGGGAGACCAGGAGGAGTGCAGACTGTACGGGCGGCCCCACTGGTGGCTCACCTCGCCCTAATTGTGGGAGGGGGAGCCCATGGAATCAGCCTGGGAAGGGATGCTGCTGGGGGAACCATGGGTGGCCGAGGTGCAGGGGGGGGACACCGGCACCAGTGGGTGGGTGCCTTGGTGGTGGTCGGCTGCCAACCATCCATCTGCGGCATGGCAGGGCCTGTTCCGCTGGGGGTCCCGCCTCAGGGCCTCCATCCTCTCCCCCATGAGGTCCATGAGGCACTCGGCCTGACTGTCCAGCCTGTCGCCGGTGCACCGCTGCTCATGTTGGAGGGTGGCAGTCTGGCGCCTGTCCCAGAGGTGCTCGGTGTGGGACCGGGCCATTATGGCCGCCAAGATCTCCTGGTCCCTTTCCCCCTCCTCCCTGATGAGTTCCCATGTGAGCACGAGCTCCTGGGAGTGCACCTCGGCTAACCTCCACGATTCCTCCAGCAGCTCCCTGCTGAGGTCCTCCTTCCACCACTGGTTCCTGGCCTGCATCTCCTGGTTCCTCTCCACGCTGCTAGCAGCTGCACGCCTCCCTCGAACAGGCCGCCAATCTGTGAATGAGATGTTGCATGCCGTGTTAATGCTGCTGCCCGGTGCGCACCCCCGCCCCCTACCATGATGCCTCTTGTATCTCAGGGGGCAGCCCCCCTATGGTGGCAGCACCGTGCTTCCCTCCCCATGGGAGCCACCTGCCCTGCCCCCTTGTGGGATGGCCCCCTGGCTGCGCCTGCCTGCGGATGGGGCTCGTGTCTTCCCTTTGTTCCTTGGGAGCCTCTTCCACCTCATCCTCCGCGACCTCCACCTCCTGCACCTCCAGGAGACCCTGGGCTGCAATAGTAGTGGTATCCCGTTAGTGTTTACCGACACCACAGCCCCTGGCCCTGGCCCCGGTCAGCGTGACTTTGTCCAGGCCTCCCTCCCCCCTCCCCCCAGGCCCAGTGGGCCAACCATACCTGGATCCAGTTCCTCCACCTCCTGGGGTCATCCCGAGTCTCCACTCGCTCCACACATGCCTTCCTTCCCTGTGGCCTAGCAGCCTGTGGGTCTTGTGGGTGCACGCGGAGGGTGGTGGTGTTGTGCTTGGATCCCTGGGGCGCCTCCTCCCCCTGCGGGATGGGGCCCTGCCCTCCTGCTTCCTGGCTGGCCTCGCTGGGAGTAGCCTTCCCCCCCTGCTCCGTGGGGCCTGCCCGGGTGTGTGTGTGTTGGCCTGGCGCCTGCCCCTGACCAAGGCACTGCTGTGTGTGCGGAAGGTCACAATGTCCCCATCCATGCAGAGGAACTTGCCCAGCTCCTCCTGGAACTCAGCTGTGCACGTGGCCCGACCGGACTTGAGATTGTTGTCCTATCTGGACCTCAAGTCCTTTGCCTGCTGCATGCACTGGGTGACATCCCTATTGTACCCTGCTGCTGCATCTCCTGCAAGATGGCTTCATAGACCTGTCTGGTCTTGTAACGGTGCACCAGGTTGTGCTGTACCCTTTCAGACCCCCACACGTGGATGAAGTCCCTGAAGTGAAGTCCCAGGGCTCCCCCTTTTGGGACCCGCGTGTGGGGGGCCCTCCGGCTTGACGGCATGGGGCCTGCCCCGTGGCTGTGGCCGCTCTGGTGGTGGTTGTGTCCTGTTGGGGGTATTGCATTGGGGTTACACTGGGTCCCGTCATCCCCCTCTGCACCCCCCTGGGGCCTCCCCTCCCTTCTCCCCCCTGTGGTGCCCTTCTCTTCTGCTGTGAGAGGAAAGGACTGACACTGTAGGGTATGAATTTACTATCAATACTAAGCAAATGTTCAAAAAATGAACAACATTTTTTGTGTTGGTGCAGTGCTCTGCTCTCGGGGTGCTGTCCTGGGGTGTCGGGGACACGGGTTATGGGGCTGCAGCCTGCCCTGTGTTCCCTCAGCCGCTGTGCCAGGTCTGGGGCGCGGCCTTCCCATCCTGAGTTGGGGGGGTTTCCCTCTCTCTCACCTCGCTGTCACTGCTGCTCCTGTGGCCGAGCCCTGTGGATGTGCAGGGCTCGGGGTCCTCGGTCACTGCCGGGGTCACTGTGTGCCCTCAGCCCTGTGCCAGGAGGCATGCACATTTGGTTAGCCATGGTGCGCCCCCCCCCGCACCACCTGGCCTGGACCACCTCCCCCATTTGCCCACTCTCCAGGACACACACACACCCCGTGCCTGCTGTCCCGGACCTCCCCCCTCCCTGCCCCCTGTCCCAGCCCTTCCTTCTTCCTGCCCCCTGTCCCGGCCCACCACCCCTGTACCTCCTGACCCTACCACCACCACCCCAGACCTCCTGTCCAGGGCACCGGCACCCCCGCCTGGCCAGGGACCACCACCACCCTGCCGCCGTGGCAGGGTCCCCGTGCTCACCCGGCCCCAGCCCATGCCTGAGGTGGTGCTGGCTCCCTTGGTCTTGTCGCGTGCCTTCCTCGCGGCCATCGTGGGAGCCCACGCATGTGTGCTATGGATCCGTCCTCCTTTACGGGCTCTCGACTGGGCATCCAGTGGGCGTGCCTGTGCGCATGTCTGCGTGGGGGCATGTGCGTGACCTGCACCACTGGCACGGTGGGGCTCCACCAGTCTGGACCGCATGGGAGTGGGTGCTTTCACTTTTACACGGACACTCGGGTGTTGAACACCCGTCTACACCCATCTCCACCCACGAAGAGTGCTGGCTCCCTCCCAGCTGCTCTGTGGGTGTTGGTGGGTGAGTCAGGCACGCGTGCCCCCCCCCCGTTCATAGACTTTTACACAGACGCTCTCCCACCTATCCGATGGGTGTTTCCGGGTGTTCGTGGGTGGGTGGTGTCTGTGTTAAAGTGGCCGGACTCTCTGTGGATTCTCAAATGCTCCAATGCTAGGCAAAAGTACATTGCATTGAGGCTGCCCTGAAATTCTTTGGTGTTATTTTAAAAATCAAACAGGGGTGGGGTGGGGGACTCCTACCAATCACCTTTTAAAGGCCCTATTGCCTCCAGGAGCAAGCGCTGGTTACTGGTTTTCACTGAACTACTAGTGAAGGACTCTACATATTGTCTGTTAAGCTAGATAGTGACTTTATAGGACTACCACAACAGCATTAAGTGTGTGACTCAATAGCTACACTTTGTAGCTGTTGTGATAGCAGCCATGGAATCCCATCTGCCCCGGATCCTTGTGTCTCCTCTTTCTTAGCGTCTTTAAAAATGAAGGAGCAGCTCCCTACCAGTTTCTCAGCAAAGAGCTCAGAGTATTGGTATGAAAAAGGCTGAGAAAAGCACAATCAGGGGAATTGAGATTTAAGCTGTCCGCTTCCTGTTGCTCCCCAAGGCCATATTCCCCAAGGCTGTAGAAGTCTCTCTCTCATTTTGTCAGTAACTCCACAGTGCAGGGTTTTGCACTCCCTGCCTGGGGCACCTGTCCCAGTCCCTGCCAAACAGGGGACATGCCACACAATGAGCAAAACATTAGAGCTACTATGGCCATGTGGGGAGCCCTCAAAATGGGAATCTCCCAATCACTCCAGATCATCATTTCACTGTAAAGCAATACTCCCACTCTGGCTCTCTCAGACCTGAGAGCTCTGGGAATCAGGAGACTTATCAGGAAAGCTAAGTTCTGATCAGGTTGATCTGATTCAGCAAAGGAAGCTATGCCTAGTGGCAGGAAAGGGCCATTGCAGACAGGGGGTATGGGCACACGATGCATTTACCATGCCTTGGGCAGCCTTTCCCCACTCTGGGCAGCCTAAACATGCAATGCAGTGCATAGTGTGCCTGGCGGTCACTGGATATTCACCTCACCACAGGGCACGGCGGGAAGCTGGCTGCTACATGCTACATCCTCAGAAAAAGTCCAGGGATACAGCATGTAGCAGTTTTACCCAACGTGTACGGCTACTCTGATCCCGGTCTGTCCTGCTGCACGGCGAGGTCTACTGCGGGGCTTTGACCAGCGGGTGCTAGCTCCAGTCACATGCGGCCATGTCATGGCTGGGTGGGGTGGGAGAGGGGTGGGGTGGGGCAGAACTGGTCACCCACTTGTGTGGCTAGTGCCTCAGCCTAGAACAGGGCATGGTGGGACAGCCAACAGCATCCTGCCCGCCTGGCTGCCCCATGGGGGGGCTGACCACTCTCTGTGCTGGCCCTGAAGCATGGCAGCAGCAATTGCTCCCCACAGGGTGGCGGGCACGCGGAAATCGGGCTCATCCCAGCTCATGTGGCTGCACCCAGGGTAATCCACATAGGCACAGTGCCCTGGGGCAGCATCAACTTTTATAGACCAGCAGCATATGCTGCAAAATAGAAATTTGCTGCAAGAGAAAACACCCGCGACTGTAAGAGCTACCTCTGGGAACCCGGTCATACACGAGTATTGCCACAGGAGAAAAGCGAAATTGTGCATTTCTACGTGCACTAATTCTCATGACATGGATGTTACTCCTCCACCAGGTAATGTGTGCAAGTGCCCTCAGAGTCAGTCAACTATCACCTTATATTTTACCTGCCTCTGCATGAGCTTGAGGAGGAAGAAAGGGTGCTGTGCAGTGTTGGTGCAGTGCTGCTCAGAGGAAGTTCCTCCTTTGCCTTTGCTGAGATTGGGGGTGGGAAATTAAACTGAAATTGGCAGTGGGGCGGAGTCACTGCCTCTTGTGGTAGCAACCACACTGCCCTGTTCCTCCTTAACCCTACTAGTGTCCCATCCTGTGTCCTCATGTCCCACAAAGGTAAAGGGGAGAGGAGAAACAGCCAAAAAAGGCGCAGATGCCTGTATGCCTCCCTGGTAGCAGCTAGGGCTTCAGGGAGTTGGAGCAGCATGCTCACAAGAGGTAAAAGTGACAGGTGCCAGTGATCCCAGTCCAACATCTCGACTACTTGCAAGACAGCCAGGAGGAAGCAAGATGAGTTTCCTTGCCCTTGGAGTCCTCATAAATGGGAGCAGCCAACATATACTTACAGCCCATGCCTATACCCCCAGTCCCTGACCCCATTCTCCTGCACCTAGCCCCATATATCCTGTCCCTGCTTTTATTAGCCCAACCTAAATAAGCCTTTAAATCTGCATAAATGTACATGGTTTGATGCACATAAATTTACACAGCCAGGATTTCTTATCTGGGAGAGGTGGAAACTCTACTGGGAACCACTTTGTGTTTTAAACCCAAAAGTCCATAGGTACTTTGTTTCTATTACTACAGGACAGAGAAGTTCACGAGGCTTTCAGAGTGCTATGGGGCTGTGCTTCTGCATCCCACACAGCCAACTGGGTCCTGGTGGCTTGGCCCAGAAGTGCAAAAGAGGAATCCTAAAGTCATTAGGCTTCAGCTTCAGTCAGGCTTCAGCAAGACAGTGGGAGAAAACATGGGAGAAATCTGATTCTATTCCCTTTTGTCAAAAAGTTCAGTTAAAGTCTCTGTAGGAAGCACATGAGTCATTTCTGTCTCTTCTTATGGAACAAGGCATTACTGCTAATTCTGTTGGCTGCTTTTGATATCGTCGATCATGAGATGTTGGTGACTCACTTGCGGGACCGAGCCGGGGTGGGCAGGATCGTTCTTGAATGGTTTCGCTCTTTCCTGGTCAGAAGAACTCAACGTGTAGTGCTCGGGGATTGTTCTTCATCTTCTCAAGACCTCACGTGTGGTGTCCCACAAGGTTCCATTCTGTCCCCTCTCCTGTTCAACGTCTGGATGAGAGTGGATGAGGGTGAGCCAAGTGAAACTGAATTCTGATAAGTCGGAGGTGATGATGTTGGGTAAGGCGGTGGATGTGGCGGCTCCCGTCATCGACAGGATTTGCCCTCTGCTGGTTCCCCATGTTCGCAGTCTGGGCGTGCTCCTCGACCCGCAGCTCCGCATGGATCTCCAGGTGGAGGCAATGGCGAAGAGTGCATTTCTCCAATTACATCTGGAATGTCAGCTTTAGCCATATGTTTCAGACAGTGACCTGGCCACTATCATCCATGCTTTCATTACTTTGAGATTGGACTATTGTAACGCACTCTACATGGGGCTACCCATGGTGACGGTTTGGAGACTGCAGCTAGTGCAGAATGCAGTGGCCCATCTCCTTATGGGTCGGACCACTGTGAGCACATTACATGGGTGCTCCAGGCTTTGCACTGGCTGGCTGCCTATAGACTTCTGGGCCCAATTCAAGATGTTGGTGCTGACCTATAAAACCTCAGGTCTTGGCCCGACTTACCTGTGGGATTGTCTCACCCCTGTGCTCTGAAGTGACCCCTGCGGTCTGCCGGGAGCGCTCTTATGGGGGCCACTATGGAAAGGGTGTTTTTGGTGACTGCACCGAGGCTATGGAATTCCCTCCCAGCGGAGGCCCAGATGGCCCTGGACCTCCTTTCCTTCCGGCACATGAGTAAAGCCTGGCTGTTCCGCCAGGCATTTGGTGAGAGAGATGGGGTGGGGGGGGAAGAGTGGGGATTTACTGTTTAGTACCTTCTTTTTTAATGTATTTTAATTGTGTTGTTTTAGTTTTCTATGTTTTATTTATTTTATGTTGTAAGCCGACCCGAGCTGCTGGGAGCAGAAGGGGTGGGATAAAAGATTTGTTAATAAAATAAATAATAATAATATAATACTATCTACAACAATTTCAGAGGATTATCGGAATGGACTGTAGCCCCCATTCCCAACCCAGGCAATCTTGGCTCCCATAGGCCCCCTGTCCCACCCTCATGTTGTATTACTGAGGGTGTGAATATAACCCCATCCTAGAGGGGTCAGCCCAACAGGACTAGCACAGCAGGGCTCTAGAGATCAGTCTCCTTTATACAAAAGTAACAACGGGAAGATTTTCTCTGCTGCTTCTGCCACAAAGACTCATGCCTCCCACTGTTAGCCAGAGCATTGACCAGACACAGACCACTTGCCCGGGCATCTACTCACAGAAGAGTCCTCTCTGGCCAGTGCCCAATCTCATCGAGTCTGTCCCCTTAAATCTGGCAATTCCTGTTCTTCCTCTCCATCAGCTTCCTCCCCCAGAGAATGCCGTGAGTGAGTAGCATTGTGGGGAGATAAGGCAAGGCCTTTAAAGTGATGCTGATAAAACCAGCAACATCCCATCATCCCCCAAATAAACCATACAAAGATCTGGGCTGGGGACATACCAGGCCCCTTCCTTGCTCATTGTGTAAGCTTGAGAGTCTCCCTGGGCAACCTTTGACCCAGGGGCTCGCATGTGTCTCACTTTCTCAGCCCTTCCCATTAGTCCATGGTTAATGGAAGAAGTCATAACCAATCCAATTATGGAAGCTTAACCCAGGAACCTGGGAGCTGCCCCTCAGTAACCCAAGGATCATACCAGATTCTGACATCAGAGGGGAGTCAGTCAAACACTAACCTCTCTCCTGTAGTTGCACGTTGCACTGGGATTGTGACATAAAATGGAATCAGTCAGTCAGTCAGTCAATCACCAGCTTCCCTGCCTCTCAGTTTTGAATGTGAAATAATGTGACACCCACATCAATAGCAGGAATGGGCTCCAGGAGCCACTTGCTCATGAGCAAAGGGTCTCACTCACCTTGCCAGAAATGATAGCAGTGCCATTACTCTCATGCTTGTTGTAGCAGGAGAGCAGGCTGCTCGGGTGCCTGGTCCTTTAAGAAGCCCAAGATGAAGGGCTAAAAATAAGGCTATTGAGGGCCAACTGGGTGAAGGCGTGACAAAGACAGCCTAGGAGCCAAAAGCACTGAGCCAAGCTCAGTCAAGCGAAACTGTGGGAAGGCAGGAGCTGTGTAGGAGTTCTGTCTCAGAGCGAAACAAGTTGTGAGACAGCTCCAGGAGACAGAAGATGGAGAGAAGCACTGTCTATAGCATGGCTGGGGAACTTCAGGCCCAGGGGCCAAATGCGGCTCCTGGTGAGTTTTTATGTGGCCCCTTTCCACTTCCTGGATCTGGCCCTTGGATCCAGTTCTTACTTCCAATCACTGAAAAACTGAGCTCAAGGGAAGGGAGCAGAGATGAGGTTATGCAAACAAGGACAGGAAACAGTTCCATGACACAGATCCATGATTTGGGCCCTCCTTTCCCTAAGTGCATCCCTTAAGCAATCCCACCCCAACTTCTGTGTGGCCCTCTGAGCTTGTGAAAGCTTTCAAAGTGGCCCCCAAGAGGGGAAAGGTTCCCCACCTCTGGTCTATAGGGCTGTGCCTCAGGCTGCCCTGGAGGTAACAAAGACTTACGGGTTGTAGACATAACCAGAGAGTATGATGCCTGGTCTTTGCCTGTGAGGACTGAGGACCAAAAGGCCAGAAGTTAAGGTGTCTGGCTATCTGGACTTGCTGTATGGACTGTGTATACATAGTGACGGATAGGGGTGGGAAACCGGTAGAATCCGGTATCCGATAATGCCGGTATCGGGCGTACCGGCATTATCGGATTCGGCCCGGTAATCCGGCCCCGGTACCGGATTTCTGGGTACCGGTTTTTTTTACATTGCAGCCATTTAAAAATGGCTGCAATGTAAAAAAAATT
>QEPC01010989.1:836347-846431 GCA_003113815.1 Sphenodon punctatus | reverse complement strand
GGGGTGGGTGCAGGGTGGGGGGAACAGCCTAGGGGTGGGATGTAGGGTGGGGGAGGATGCAGGCAGGGTGGGGGGGAAACAGGCTTAGCCTAGGGGGGATGAGTGGAAGGGGGGATGGGTGGAGGAGGGAGGCCCCCTCCACCCCCACCCACCCCTGGGGGTGGGGAGGTCAGGTACAGGGTGGGGGAGGTAAGGATCAGTCAGCTTACCTGGCGGTGGATGGGGGGAGCCGAGCGGCATATGGCAGCGGGACCGGCAATGCCGGGAACTTGCGCGTGGTGACTCTCTCTCTCGGGAGACTGAGGCAGGGAGGAAGCGTGCATACACGCCGCTCCCCCTTCCTCAGTCCCCCGAGCCAAGCTATCTCGCCAGGGCTGTCAGCGCGACTGCCCTGGCGAGATCTTCCATTGCGCCCATTGAGCACAATGGAAGGCTGTAGCCCCCCCTCCACAGCATGTCCCATATGTGCTGTGGACGGAGGAGTTCAGTCGCCCAAATCGCGTTTTCCATTGGAAAACGCTTTGGGCGGCTGAGCAGCTGAACCTTTTTGTCCCTTCGGGAACCCACCCACTCCGCTGGGAGAACGAGTTCAGTGACAGCTACATCAGCCTCTGCAGCAGCTCAGAGGCTGCTGTAGCTGTCATAAGCGGCGGCGCGGTTTTTAAAAAAAAACTCTTAAAGCCACGGTGGTGGCCCCCGCAGGACTTTTGGGAGCACCGCCCATAACGCCCTGCAGCGGGGGCCGCAGCTGCTCCTCCACAATCTCTCCAAAAAATTATTTATAATATACTACCCAGACTTCCTCCTCCAGAGTTGTGCTTTCCATATTAGTGGAAGGACCTAGAGCATGATTTATTAACTACCAAAACCTTCTGGAGTCCTTTAAAAGTGATGCTACTTTAAGATTGGCCCATACTCTACGTTCATTCTCTTGCCTCTTATACTTAATCAACTTCTTATACATCTTTCTTACCTCCATAAATTGCCTCTTTGCCCGCTCTGACTGGCTTTTGGCCCATGAAACTTTTGCACGGGCCAAACAATGTTTGGTTTCCCTACATTCCTCATCAAACCATAACCTACCTCTACTTCTGCTTCTATCTTGATGACTATTTTTAGATAATATAGTCCTTAGCCTCCTCACCAAGGATATATACCATTCACTAAGCTCTTCCAATTCCCAGACTTTATTAGAGAGTATAGAATCATGAAGCTCTACACACTCTGGAGCCCATATTGTGTCCAGGAATTTTATCAGTGTGACATTGGTCCATCTCACTCTAATTCTACCTACTTTCTGGTCCATCTGCTGAGTCTTCTTCCCATCATTTCTTTCTCCCTTAGCCCTAAGGACCGAATGGTCCAACTCAGGGTGGATTACAACCTCAAACCTATCCCATCTATCCTGCTGCATACTCCTGACTACAAAGTAGTCTACAGTACTGCACCCATTAGCATTCATGAATGTAAAGTTCCCTTCAGGATCCAACGTCCCGCTCCCATTTAATACCGTCAAGTCCATTGAACATAATAGCTGGTGCACATAGGCACCAGCCTTGTTCGTCACCTGATCCCTTGATCTATAACCTAGTAAACCTTCTTCCTTTCCTTGATACCCACCCAGCCTAGCATTCCAGTCCCCAGCCATCATTAATATAGCCGCTGGATACTGGAGCACAAAGTTCTCAATATGCTCCTCCAACTCTTCCCAGATGGTTTTGTCATGGAATTGGGAATTGACTGGGGGAATATAGATATTAACCACAATTATCTGTTCTCCCATGGCTTCCAAAAGGCCAACTTGCAACTCTTGTCTCACTTGGGGTAATGCTGTGAACACTCCTTCAATTTTAGCAAATTTTAAAACTGCTAGCCCTCCTGAGACACGACCTTTAGATTTTATCCTAATTCCGGGCACTGTAAATACTTGAAAGCCCTGAATCTCCACCTGATCCTTCTCTTGACACCATGTTTCATGAAATAGGATAATATCGCAACTCTGAAGGTGGCCTATCCACTCAGGGTCCTTACATTTGTCCGAAAGACCTGCAATGTTCCATGAGGCTAACCTCAATAATCCACCTCTGATCTCACCCCCAAGTTTAGATTCCATACTACACCCATCATCTACTACCCCGTTCCTCTTGTCATTTGTCTCTCTGCTGTGACCCAAGAGTTGGGCGGGTCTCCATATCTCTTTGCCCTTCACTACCACTACTAATCGTCTGAACCTCCCTCCCTTCCATGACATCTATAGGGAGATCACTTAACTCTGTGGAATTTACTATCACCTCTGCTTCAGGTTGTATTACCACTGCTGAGCCCAAGTGGTACTGATGCGGGACACAGATAACTTCTCTAGCCAATGTCCCCCTGAAGCAGATCGGCTCTCCCAGTTCTTCCTGAGATAAAAAACGAACTGCCGTCCAGTCTATATCTAGTCTATTCTTGAATGGGTAGCCCTTACTGCTTAATTCCTTAGCCCTATATTCCATCGTAGAACAAGTAATACTATTCCTAACAGCATCTATCTTTTGTACCAGAATATCCTGATCCACCACAGATAAATCCTTGAATGAGGATATTATTGGCAAGTCCCCAATACTGACTTCCTTATCTTCCAATAATTGCTTCATAGCATCAGGAAATAGACATGGGATCTCTGAGCCCCGATCTTTGGCTACTTTTTGCACACCGGGGCTAGGTTGCTTTATCCCCTCAAGCTGTGTACTCCTTTCCTTAAACCCTACTATTCCACTAGCTTCTATTGCAGCAGTAACTTCCATTTTCTCTTCATGTTCCCTATTCTGCCCCTGCTCACAAACATTGTCCTTAACCTGCTTGTTCTTTACCCTATTGCAATTGAGGTTCGAAATATGAGCTAGCCCATAGGAATCCCCAGGGGATCTATTCCCTTCTTGTTCCTTATCCTGCTGTAAACAAGTAGGGGACACCAATCTACCCTTACCATAATCTTTAACCATAAACACCCTATCTATAGAGACACCATAGGATTTCAAAAGTTTCCTATCTGAAAATAATTTCCATACCCACATGCTAGAGGAGAAAAAAATCTTAGCACAGTTACTATAAGGCCCTTGATGCAGCTGTTGTACCTCCGTTATATCTACCATACCGCTATTGACACCCAAAATACGGGATATGTGATTAGTTACATTAAACACATTGTCCCATCTGGGTAGAGATCCATTGCATAGCGGATGTGCTTTAACCCATATAGCACGTTCATTGAACCTTATGGATTGGGGACATGTGGGATGTAATATATTCCGAGTTCCATAAGTTTCTATAACAAAAGATCTCTTCTGATCTTTCTCTATCTGAGGATCCTTCATCCATGGCACCTTTCCTAAATTCCCATTAACCTTTATAACATACATGTCGTCAATTTTAGCCGACAACTCCTTCAATTGTGCCCCCATGCACAGTACAGACTTCCCCAGGTCTGTAATGTTCCCAAATAACAATGAAACAGTTTTAGCGATTAGGTGATATTGAGTCTTAAGCATAGTCCCCATATCCGAATCACAATGTTCACCATTATCTGTGTCCAAGTCAGGGGGCTGTGAGGGAGACCTTGTGACCTGACTCCCAAGGCACAAGGTTGCTTCGATAGCTCCTCTTGTAGCAGAGTCTCTCCCAGTCCATTTGCTTTTGAACACTTACTGCTGGGTATTCCAACTTCCAAGGGTGAGTCCACCAAACGCTACCTTTTTTCCCCCATAGTTTGACCTTAACAATTTCTTCACAAACGCAGGGGGTTCGTCCAGCCTTGGCCCGCGCCTAAGGCCGTGCGCACAAGGGTGCACCCTTGCGTGTGCGGCCCTTAGGCGCGTGGCCCCTGGTGCGCACCTCCGGCACCGCTGCAGGCACCTAAGAGGCTTTTAAAGGTAGCTTGTGTGGGTGTTGTCTCACCGGCGCTGCTGTAATCCACCAATCCTCTCTCCCCGTTTTCTCTCAGTCAATGTGCGTCTCTACACCTGCCCCGTTGCTGTAATCAGCCCGGGGATCTCTGCTTTAGCTCCCGCCTGCTACTCAATGCTGGCGGCCGACTCTCCTATGTTCCAGCATCAGCACTCCGCTCCACCATGCAGTGTGGGTCTCGCCGCCGCAAGCACCTAAGAGGCTTTTAAAGGTAGCTTGTGTGCGCATTGTCTCACCGGTGCTGCTGTGATCCACCAATCCTCTCTCCCCGTTTTCTCTCAGTCAATGTGCGTCTCTACACCTGCCCCGTTGCTGTAATCAGCCCGGGGAATCTCTGCTTTAGTTCCCACCTGCTACTCAATGCTGGCGGCCGACTCTCCTATGTCCCAGCATCAGCACTCCGCTCCACCATGCAGTGTGGGTCTCACCGCTGCAGGCACCTAAGAGGCTTTTAAAGGTAGCTTGTGTAGGCGTTGTCTCACCGGTGCTGCTGTGATCCACCAATCCTCTCTCCCCGTTTGCTCTCAGTCAATGTGCATCTCTACACCTGCCCCATTGCTGTAATCAGCCTGGGGAATCTCTGCTTTAGCTCCCACCTGCTACTCAATGCTGGCTGCCGACTCTCCTATGTTCCAGCATTGGCACTCTGCTCCACCATGCAGTGTGGGTCTCCACCTCTCCCATATAGCCCTCCTACCAAATATGGCACTAAGTTTCGTTTCCTAGCTCAGAGATGCTAGGGTCAACCATCTGGGTCACTCCAGCCATGCATGAAATCATGCCAGTATTCAACTGAGGTTTCAGAAGTTTTCCAAAGTTTTCTGGGGACTGACTGTGGTACTCAGAACTTCAGAATTCGGAACTGGGGAATGGAATCCCCAGTGAATTCTGAAGTTTTCTGAGGACCAAGTTTCATCACTAATAAAGAGCACTGGAAATGCCAATTCCTGTGTGGGTCTGGGTCCTTGGGGACTGGATCCTGTAAGCACGTACCCCAGGACCCACTGCCCTTCTACAGTGGTGGAGAATGCAGGCAGCACTCGGCCTTACTAATGGTGGGCTGTTCCACTAGGAGAAGGACTGCACCTGAATCAGCTCTGTGGGAAAGGTCAAGCAGGGTGCTATGGCAAAAAGCCCTTTGCCTCAGAAGGCACCCTGGCAGGACAGCACTGAATTCCTCAATAGGGTGAAATCTGCCCTCTTTTCTCTGTGACAACATGGCAAGCTAATTACATTCCTGGCTGGTGAGGTTATCATGGCTTAGATATCCACAGGCAACTCCACCCTGATTGGCTAGACTCTCTGCCCCCTGACTGGAACATAGACCAGGTGACCTCCCATTAACCAATCCCAGCAGAGATGGGATAGGACCTTAAAAAGGAAAGAGACTGCCCACTAGCTCGCTTGCCTCTATTTGCCAGCTCTCTACATCTGGCCATCTTGCTGCTGGAAACTAAAGACAGTGCCCCATGTGGTCTCTACTCACCAGGCCCAGGATGTGGAGAAAGGAACTGTGAGTAGAAACAAACTATCCGCCTAATCTGTAACTAGCCAAATTTTAGACAGACACGAATTCTGTACCCCAAGACTAGACTCTGGACTTGCTCAAGTGCTTATCCTACCCTTTCTCCCTAGCACTTGTTTGTACCCCTTTTTTCTTACCCTTACCAGTAAAGCCTACGCTTGTTTTCTTTTTACCCCACTGGGAGTGTGTGGTTCTGGGTGATGGCAGCAATAACCAAAGATTTGGGGGGTTGCCAACAGGTGTGGAAATAGCTACAGTCTTGCCCCTGTTGGAGCCTCAAGGTCAGAGTTTTGGGCTGGTGCAGTGAGGTGGGTGGCTCAGCTGTATAGCGCCCCTTACCGTGCTGCTTCAGGTGCCATGTAGAGTGAGTGAAGAGAGAAGCTTGGAAGGAGGATTGCTCCCCGCAGCCCCCAGGAAGAGATTGAGCTGCTTGGTCTACAAGGAGAAGTGTCCATGTGAGCACCCTGATGACAGAAGTCAAGCCAGGTGCAGGGATCGGAGAACTGTGCCCACATGAGCTCCCTGGATAAGCTGAGACGGCTGTGGGAAGATGGAGACCCAGGTGAATCCAATGGTCTTGTTTGTGCAACAATAGGTTGCCCGGGTGGAAATGATATGAGACCAGTAAAACAGGTTGACAGAGTGAGGGTCCTAGCCCAGTGGGAAGGCTACACTCTGCCAAGAGCTGGTGACTATTTGCAAAGTCAGGATACTGTGCAGGAATGAAGGGTCCAAAAAAGACCCTGAAAGAGACTACAGGAGCAGCTCATTGAGTCTGGAGAAATGCCGGGACATCCATAAGCAGGATGGAGGGGACAGCGGAACTGTCAAGACTGCTGATTTGGTGATTTCTTGAAATAACCTAATTACTAGTTCAAAGACACTCTCTGTGGTAAGTAGGGCAGAGGTACTGCACAGCTACTGTGAATCATAACCTTCTCTCAGGA
Source organism: Sphenodon punctatus (assembly GCA_003113815.1). NCBI lineage: Eukaryota > Metazoa > Chordata > Lepidosauria > Sphenodontia > Sphenodontidae > Sphenodon > Sphenodon punctatus. Next base: position 840,014 of record QEPC01010989.1, on the reverse strand, counting down.
CAGGAACTGTGAGATAACAAGAATGTTGTGAAGTTAGACTCATTTAAGATAAGGACTAGGGTACATTGTCTTTATGCGGTCATCTTCATATAGCCCCAGATCTAGTCGGAAGATAAAGAAAACATCTATCAGTTAAAGAAATTGTTTGTACAGTGAATGTGTGTTAACTACATAAAAAACATACTTTATGGAATGTTTCCAGGATGTATAAGGATATATAACTCTTAATGGAATTCAGGGTCTTTAGCTCCTGACTTGTGGTGGTCACAATCTGAGTTGAAGTACCCATTTTGCAAGAGGTTTTGTAACTTTCTTCTGTAACTTTGTTTATGCTTTACTCGATACCATATCTTCATATGGCCATATCTGTATTAATTTTTATTTTGTATCTCTGTTCAGATTTTCAGTTGTATTTCTACAAATAAGTTTGGATCCAGATTTATTACTTTGTTAAGTTCTTTTCAATTTAACTTGTATTCAATTTTAACTTCTTATAGTAAAGTCATCTAAACAGAACTTGGACTTTTTGTTCATTAGGAGAAAGGTTTTCCTATCTCCTCCCTCTCTAAACAGCCTTCTAGCTAGAGTGGTCAAGGTAAAATCTCACTATACCTCTATCAATTCCCCTAGGGCCGAATTCTCAGTCTACACTGCAGTCTCCTAAATTGAGGTACTGGGTTTTGTCAAGGGGTGGTTCTATGAAAGCTTGCCACAACTGTGAACAGTTTGGACATTTGTGGAGAGTTTGTCCCTTGCTAAGAAGTGGAAGACAACAGACTCTGAGTTTCCAGAGAGGGAAACCGCTGTGGAGCTGGGGCCTGTCACTTTCAAAGGCTGCTTAAGTTAAAAACTGACTTCAAAGCTTTGTTGAAAATGTTTCCATCTTATCCAGTACATCAGCAGAGCAATGCTTACCCAGTAGTTACAACCTGAGGGCTCAATGAATACCCAGAGTATTAGCATTCATCTAAAATAATTTTGAGAGATTGTGGCAAGTTGAAGTCTTAACACAGCTCAGATGAGTGAGAAGAAATTTCAGCGGGGAAAAGAGTTGCAAAAAATGCAATTTAATTTTAAAATAGGTTGATTAAACAAAAACCCTTTACAACTTAAATATTTAATGAAAATAAACACTTAATGTGAGTTTTAATTTTTTTTATCATTCATTTTTCCATCACTGCTCAGCAATACTCAGTGCCTCTTGTCTTCCACCCCACTCCACCTCTCATGGCTGGGCAGGTTTGAAGGGATCTGTCTGTGCCAAGCTACACAGACATACAGAGTGAAGCCACATGAGATGGGGTGGGCCTGCCACACTTTGGGCCAGTGAGGAGAGCAGGTCACATGATCTGCACACACACACACACCCTTGCCCTCCCTCCCTGCAGGAATCCCGAGTGAGCTGGTCACTGTCAGAAGTCCCACTATGCCATGGAATGGACTGAGGAGCTGGCCACACGTGCAGGCGCCCACCCCACCCCACTCACTATCCCTGCCCTGCCCCCAATCCTGCCCCCGGCTGTGACATGCCCACACAGGAATGGCAAACACACGTTGCCACATAAGGGTGCCAGTGGACCTTGCCGTGGGACTGAGCAGCATGGAAACAGGCCACACAGGAGGCAGCCCGTTAACCCAATTTTGGCAGTGTTACCCCACTTTCGGCAATGCTACTATGCACTGTTTCTCCAGCCTTCTCTGGCAGATGCATTACATATCCGTCATTGAATATCTGGCAGTGACCAGCCATACGAACTGCTGCATTGTGGGGTAAGGCTGCCCAACATAGGGTAACGCTGCCCAAAGTGGGTTAGTGTCTCGTGTGGCTCACACACTGCCTGCTACCTCTGAGCTGGCCCAGTAGGGAAGGAGAGGACACTGCTTGGCTCAGCTACATACACCCCTGGGTGGCTGTTCCTCCTTTTTCCTAATTCACGTTTTGGGCCCCTGGACCATAATTAACTGTTTGTTGCTGGCAAGCCTGGGTCTGGAAGGACAAATGAGCTCAAACACAATATGCTGTTCTGCCACAGGCCCGATGGACCCATCTTTCCTATTTAATTTCAGCAGCACTTTCACAGCTTGTCATGCCAACAAAATATAATTTCTACGGGGGAAAAACAATCTCCAGAGCCCCTTGGAACGCCCTTTTCTCTCTGCCTCCTCAGCCAAAACCCTTGTTCATGCCATGGTCATCTCTCGCCTTGACTACTGCAACCTCCTCCTTACTGGCCTCCCCCCTCTCACCTGTCCCCCCTTATCTCCATCCAAAACTCCCCTGCTAGGGTCATCCACTAAGCCCATTGCTTCAACCACGTGCAGCCTCTCCTCTCTTCACTGGCTCCCCCTTCCCAAATGCATCCTTCACAAACTCCTGGTATTCACTTATAAATGCCTTCACAACCTTACCTCTCAGCCCTAGTTTCCTTACACGCTCCTGCACGCACTCGCTCTTCCTTTGTCCCCTCCCTCGTCTCCCCTGCTCCCCTAACCACCTTCGCCCCTTCTCCCTTGCTGCCCCCCATGCCTGGAACTCCCTCCCTGCCCACATCTGCCTTGCCCTCTCCCTCTGCACCTTCAAATCCCTCCTCAAAACCCACCTCTTCCTTGCTGCCTTTCCTGATGCCTGCTAGAACTTGCCTTCAATATTTACTGTCTGCCCTCCCCGCAGACTCCTGCCTAACTGCAACCAAGCCAAGCACGTGCACCTGAGACCTCACATCCGCGTGAATGTTATTTATCCCTTGTCTTTCCCTATGTCCCCTCTCCTTGTCTCCCCCCTCCGTGTCTATTTAGATTGTAAGCCGTAGGCAGGGACCATGTCATTCTTATTGTTCTGTAAAGCACCAGGTACACAGCTGGTGCTACACAAATGCTAATAATAATAATAATTAATAAGCCCTGAAAATTGGCTAAATTCTGGCTCTGAATGCTGCTAAGGGCTTGCACAGACCTAGTTTCCATCTCCTTCCCACCCCCCACGCCTCAAATTGGTTTTATTCCCAGACTCAGCCTGAATTCCTTCAGATTCAATATTCCCAGAAATAATAATCCCACTCCTGACACCACTTGTGGTGAAGCAGTGAGATTTGGCCCTCACTATTCAAGGCTCTTGAGGTGGTTACATCATCTCAGGGACTCTGATGGAGAGATCTTTTACTCACCAGGAGCCAGACTGAAACAACAAAAGTCTTTATTTTAAAATAACAGCATACCCAATAAGGGCATTAGAGGAAGGGAAAAACAGGGAAACATGGGATGAAAGAGTAATAAAAGCAATTATATGAGGTAACTTTACTGGGTTTCACATGGGGTGTTTTTAAATGTGACAGTGGTAGGGGCGGGCGTGCCGGTAAATCCGGTATCCGATAATGCCGGTACTGGGCGTACCAGCATTACCCGAAATCCAGTCCCGTTACCAGATACCCAGTACCGGATTTTTTTTACATTGCAGCCATTTAAATGAATGGCTGCAATGTAAAAAGTCCCACCAAAAACGTTTTTTAAAAAAACCCTCCCCGAGTCCAGGCTGCACGGGTGGAAGGGGGGACACCCCCCACTCACCCTGCCCAGCCTGGATTTTTTTTAAAAAAAGAGCCCCCCCCCAGCACCAGCGGCCGCGGCATCCCCGCAGCCGCCGGTAAGTATAGACCCGATCCCTGGGGGG
>QEPC01010989.1:806773-823875 GCA_003113815.1 Sphenodon punctatus | reverse complement strand
GGGAGTAGACAACCCGTTCAAGGAGCTTGGAAGCAAAAGGGAGGAGCGAGACAGGACGGTAATTAGAGGGTTCAGAGGGATCCAGAGTGGACTTTTTGAGGATGGGGGAGACAGTGGCGTGTTTAAAGGAAGAGGGGAAGGAGCCGGTAGAGAGGGAGAGGCTGATGATATGCAGGAGGGGAGGGGCGACGGTGGAAGCAATAGAGGTCAGGAGGCGGGAAGGAATGGGGTCCAGGGGGCAAGTGGAAGGGTTGGAGGAGGAGAACAGGGAGGATATTTCCTCAAAGGAGGCAGGAGGGAAGGAGGACAGGAGAGAGGTGGGGGGGAGGGAGTAGTAGGGGGAGAGGACTTGGAAGCTATTTTCAGGCGGATCTTGTCGATCTTGGAGGTGAAAAAGAGAGCAAGATCCTGAGTGGAGAGAGAGGAGGGAGGAGGAGGACAGGGGGGGTTGAGAAGGGAATCAAAGGTGGAAAAGAGGCGGCGAGGGTCCCGGGAGCAGGATTCAATGTGTGAGGCATAGTACTGCTGTCTTGCAAGGGAGATAGCAGAACTGAGCGAAAAGAGGCAGAATTTGAAGTGGAGGAAGTCAGCGTGGTAGTGAGATTTGTGCCAGAGGCGTTCAGCAGCCTGGGTGCAGGAGCAGAGATGGCGAATGGTGGGGGTGAGCCAAGGGTGAGGGTTACGGGAGCGAGCTGGACGGGAGGAGAGGGGGCAAGGGAGTCGAGGGTGGAGGCGAGAGAGGAGTTGAAGGTGGAGATGGCAGAATTGGGAGGGGAGGAGGAGAAGACTGAGAGGAGAAGAGGAGAGAGGGAGGAGGCAATGTCCTGGGGGACAATGGCCTGCAGATCACAGAAGTGATGGTGAGATGGGGAAGAGGAGGGGGAGCAGTGGGAGAGGTTGAAGGAGGCAAGGAAGTGGTCAGATATGGGATGGGGCTTGAAGGAAAGATCAGAGACAGAACAGTTCCTAGAGAACATGAGATCAAGGGAGTGACCATCAGTGTGGGTGGGGGAGCTAGTCCAGAGGTGGAGATTAAAGGAGGAGGCTAAGGAGAGGAAGCAAGTGATGCAAGGCTGAGAGGGTGCATCAACATGAATATTGAAGTCGCCAAGGATGAATGTGGGGATGTCATCAGAGAGGAATAGGGTGAGTCAGGACTCAAACTCGGAGAGAAAAGAGGAGAGGGAGTCAGGGGGGGCAGTAGATGACAGCAATGCAGAGGTGGAGAGGGGAGTAGAGGCGTACGGAGTGAGCCTCAAAGGAGGGGAAGGAGAGAGAGGGAGGAGGGGTTGGAATTGGCAGGAAGAGGCGAGGAGGAGGTCTACGCCACCCCCCCGGCCTTCGGAGCAGGGCTGGTGGGAGAAGGAGAGACCTCCGAAGGAGAGGGTGGCAGGGGTGACAGAGTCAGGGGAGGAGATCCAGGTTTCAGTAAGGGCGAGAAGGTGAAGGGAGCGAGAGAAGAAAAGATCATGGATATAGGGGGCTTTATTACCAGAGGAGCGACAGTTCCAGAGGGAACAAGAGAATGGGAGTTGATCAGGGGAGGCAGGGAATGGGATAAGATTAGAGGAAGGGGGGCAATGGGCAATGGGGCAGTGGAGCAGGGGAAAAGAGGTGGGAGGGAGGAGGAGGAAGTGTGGGGACATTGGAGAGAGATGACAGGCTTAGTAGAAGACAGGAGGAGAGGGGAAAGAAGTAGAGGCTTAGTGGGAGGCAGGAGAAGAGGGGAGAGAAATAGAGGGAGGAGCAGGAGAGGGAAGGAGGAGAGGGGAGAAGAGGGGATGAGAGATAAGGACAGGCATCTTGGTGGTTCAGTTACAGGCGGGGGAGATAGAATGGATCTTGCAGTTGTGGATGGATCTTGCAGGAGTGTGAAATATTTTTGGCTTGCTGGTCGACGGCGCTGGGGGAGGCAGAGAGGCCAACCCCAGGAAGGTTGTGGCGTCCTCAGGCGATGACAGCCAAGGCAGCTGGGAGAGTATGCAGATGAACTGCAACTTCACCAGACCTGACATTAACAAACCTAAGCACCAAAAAGCATAGAAATTAAGCAGGGCCGGATTTATAGGATTTTTGTGGCCCTAGGCACTTCTGTGACTACTGTCCCCCAAAGTCATGTCCCCAGGCCACAGACCCCAAGCCATGACCCCCAGGCCATGCCCCTCCCCAAGCTATGCCAGGCTCCCCTCTTGGGGGGAAAATAAAGAAAAGAAAAAATAAATAAAATAAATAGAAAAACATAAAATTAATAATTATTAATAAAATCCTACTCACAGAAATTGGAAGTGTGGGGCATCCCCAGTTGCTGCCTGGGAATCCAGCTTGGCACCCCTGGCACCACCTGCTGCCTCTGGCTGGCTGGGATGGGGGCGGGGGAAGAGGTGGATGAACGATCAGGTTGGGGGAGTGGACTGGGGAAGGCTGGGGAGCAAGCAAGTAGGCAGGGTGTGGGCTGGGGAGTGGGCAGGCTGGGGCAACTAGCAGGCCAGGGAGCAAGCAAGTGGGCCGGGGTTGGGCTGGGGAGTGAACAGACAGACTAGGGGCAGGCCAGGGATGAGCCAGTAGGCATTGCAGGCCAGGGAGTAAACGGGCTAGGTGGCCCGTAGCATGACACCCAGCTTCCCTGTGCGCACCTCAGGCATGCGGGGGCCCTCCTTGGAAATTCAGAACTCAGAAAAACCGAGTCGAGTGCATCAGTCCTCGGGACCGAGTTGCAGCACTAGATTACATTTATGTTTGTTTTGTTGTGTTTATCTGGAAGGTTTATGAGGAGGGCTGTAAGAGGTGTGTGAAGGCCTGATTCCTAAATTTAACCCCCTTTTGAGAGGGGTTAACGCTAGTCCTAAAGGGGCACTATATATAGAGAGAGAAAGAGAGTTGTTTTGGATGTGGTACGGGAGAGCTAATTCCCTCATAAACTGTTTAGACCACTCCTACAGAAGAGGGCCAGACCCATTCATGCTAAAGTGTTGGAGAACATGGGCATCATGCCGCTACTAATGAATAGGAAAATTACTAATGAACTAGGAAATAGCGGGAAGGTAGTGTAAGCCTGTCCCAGTTATTGTTGCTGCTTGCTAAATTGAAAGGAAGCCATTTTGATTTGAGTAGTCATTTGGTAAGCCACCATTTTGATTTAGCTTTAGGAAAACTAGTCCAGTGATCGAGACTACGGCAACAGGCAGCCTGAAGATTCAGTCCTGGGATTGCTTGCTGCAGTAGCCGAGCAGCAGACAGCCATTGTTCAGCTGTTAAAACAACACCAGGAGGCTCATAGTACAACTATTGCAGGCTTTAACTCAACAAATGACAAAGGCCCAACCCCGAGCAGAGGTAATGGTGCAGGATCAGGGCCCTGGGGAGCTGGCACTTACCAAGATGGGGTCCGGGGATGACCCAGAGGTGTTTCTGGTTGCTTTTGAGAGGGTTGCCATTACAGCACAATGGCCCTGTGAAACTTGGGCAGTGCACTTGGGCCCTTTCCTAACAAGGCAGGCTCAGGCTGCATATCGAGCCATAGAGGAGGACTTGATTAATAACTATGAGGCAGTTAAACAAGCCATTCTTCAGTGATTTGAAGTCTCCAAAGAGACCTACCATATACATTTTAGGTCTATGCACTATGGGGCACCTGGGAATACTCGAGTACTAGGACAGAAATGAAAGGACCTGGTAACTAGGTGGTTAAACCCTAGTGCGTGAACAAAAGAACAAATCATAGATCAGGTCACCTAGGTCTCTTTCTGCATGTTTTACCTAACGAAATGCAGGTGTGGGTACAGAGACAGAAACCTCTGACATTAGAGCAAGCAATTGAAGCTGCTGAAAATTATTTAATCTCCAGCCCAGAGGGTAAGGACCCCTAAGTGCCTATAGGAATGAATCAAGTTTCTAAAACCCCTCACTGACCATCATATAGGGTAAGCCGACACACAGCAGGGGAGGAAGGGGCTATAGACCATCAACAACCAGGGAGACTCTTCACCCTGATTCTGTGAGCACATTCTCACATCCAGGATCTCAGCACATTTTTCTTTCCCCCGCATATTTTAACGCCATGAGATAGAGCGCATTCACACATACGTTAAAATGCAGGTTTTTCTAAATGCAGTCAATTTCAAAATGCGCTTAAATAAATCAGTGCGCTATTCACACCATCCTTTTTTTGCACATTTAAGCTGGGGCACAAGGGGGCTTTGCTGCTTGGCTCCCGGGGTGAAGAAGACACAGCCTTGGGCGGCGCAGCTCCCCTCTGGGGTGGAGCAGGGCCGGGACCAGCTGAATTGCAAACAGCCGGTTTGCAAATTGCAAACTTGGACGGTTTATCCTCACCCCCACCCCCATCTGCGATGTCCAGGACTCACCTCCCCCCTATCCCCCGCTATGGAGAATGGAGATCTCTGGCTTCAGGCAGCTCCGTCCCGCTGCTGCTGCCCTGCCCGCACCGCCTCTCCAAGCGGTGGGAGCCTTCCAGCCAGCCACCGAACCCAAAATATGCACTTGTCTAATGATTCTCACAGCAGGATTTATGCAGTTCTTAACAGATGCGCTGCTGTAAAGGTAGGTTTTGGCCGCTCCCCAATGTGCTTGAAGCCCACCCCCCAAGCACTGCTGAATAAGCGCATGGAGTCTTTGATGGCGTATCAGAATGAGACAAGGACAACTGTGTTGGATTTAAAACAGCCGCACTCTTTATTCAAATTGGAATGTATGAATCAGCCTAGTGGGGGTAATTGCCCTCATAGAAATTCAGGACCAGTGCCGGTACTATAACTAAACAGCTTAAAAACTACTAGAAACTAGGAGATGGCCTGGAGGTGCACCCCAATGCCATCTTAAATCCTCCCTTCCCGTTTCCCTCGCGCGTCGGTTGTTTGCCGAGGCACGAGAGGGTAGGAGGGAGGCCGTGTCCTTACCAACATAAGCAAGGGATTGATGTGCCGCCGGTTTGGGGACCGTGCCTGTCCCTGCCACGTGTGTGCTAAGCACCCTTCCCCCAGGAGGTTAGCCTGGTGCTGGCCGTGCCATGCCTGTGCACCTGCTTGTTCCTCCCCATCTCTTATGGAGATGACTTCTATACCCGTTTTATTCTTAACCCAACTCTATGTACCGCACTGGACCCCTGCCACTAAGGGCCAGCCTTCTCAAAAGGACTGGCGCGACCCCCACCTATACCTAACTCATACCTCCAATAACTCGACCAAACAGGCTTTCAACATAGTCAAATAACAATAATTCCCTTCCGGGGATAAATGGACTCCATCCGGGCGATACAACTCTGGAGACTTGAAAGTAATTCCCGTGTGGGCAACCGTCCTGCCCCCTCCTCCTCTAACCCATTTGCCTACTTCTCTGTTTAATTTCCTCCTAGAATGGTCCACTTTCCTCTGGCTAACAGCACCCTTCCATTTCATTCTCCCCACTAACTCCGTCCAAACGAAACCTACCCCAGGAAACATTCTCTCCACTTCTACCAGGTCCCCTTTTATTTGAACCGTGAGGCCAACACCTGTTGTTTCCGGCAAGTCATTCTCACCCAAGTGGATTACCACCACCCCAGGCAAGGACTCCCTCGCCTCCCGATCCAGTACCGGAAGCAGCTGACTCCATCTCATTCCACTGCGGCTGATCCATCGTATGACCACCCTTGCCGACAAACCTAACTGTGTCCCCCAGGATGACTGCCCAGCTGCTTTTGATGCCCATCGCACCAAACTGTGCCCGACAATCCAGATAATACACCTACCTGGGAATCTTGCTGGATGTGGCGTATAAACAAAAGTTAATGGGTCAAATTCCTAACGTACTTTCTTTAGGCTCGGGATCTCCACCTACCCACTGCCCTAATACCCTCAACTGGCATGCCGGCCGCGGCTGCAAAGGACACCGCCCCGATCCTGAATGAATGTGAACCAATCTCGTGCGTGGGGAGGCCAATGCTTGTCAATGCCTGCCGCAGCACAGCGTAAATTGGTGCCTCGTGAGTGGGGACGTGTTTGCGTGACGGAATACTCCCCTGCCTATTGGAGGACGAATACTGAGATATTGCTCCATTGCCAGTACTGGGCACAAGACTGGCCATCCCGCTCTGGCAAGTGTTACAACCTGACCCCTACCCCTCTGATCTGTTTTGGAATACCTAAGCCGGATATACAAGCCCTGCTGATCCACCCTGATGTCCTCAACAGCTATAGCCCGATTGGAATTATCCCTTGCCATCTCGGCCACCAACTCACTAACCCGGAATGCTCCAAAGAAAGCTATCTTAAATGCCGTGGCAAACAAGGCCACTTCAAATGCATTGAAGCATAGCCCGGGTAGGGCTTCACATATCCGAAGCAGCAGGTGAGGAGTGATGGGAACCCTAGCATCCCCCGACTGCTGACCCTCACGGGCCCAACTTTTCAACATCCGACGGGCAAAGAACCCTCTGTCTGGTGGGGCATGCCCAGCCATCCTGCTCACAAATCTCAGTGCTGCCAACTTGCTGGCAATGGTATTCACAGCTGCCCCACTCTGCCGCAATTGCATTGCAAATTGCAGCATCTGTCCCTCTGGAATCAGGAATGACAGTGCCCACCCTAGGCTTGCCCTAAAATTTTGGAATTCCGTGAAGGATCGGTCGTAGGTGACCCAAGTTATTGCTGCTATGGAACCCCGAATAATGTTGTATAATTCTAAAATCCAAGGTTCCACATATCCGGTGGGAGGGAATCCGATGTCCGTCTGGCTCCAGGAACCAAGGAGCGGAACCGCTCCATCTGGAAGTGAAAAAGGGCATCGGCTGCACTGTTGTTCACCCTGGGAACATGCCTAGCGGTAAATAATATATTATACCGCAAACATGTCAAAACAAATGCCCTAACCAGCTTCATAACTCTCTGCGATTTTGATGATAGTGAATTTATAATATGGACCACGGCCATATTGTCGCACCAGAACAATATGGAATGATCCGCCAATTCCTCTGCCCAGATCCGGACTGCCATCACAATGGGGAACAGCTCCAAGAAGGTAAGGTCCCTAGTTATGCCTGATCTCTGCCACTCCTCAGGTCTCGGCACAGCATACCACCTCTGCCGGAAATACACACCAAATCCTAAACCCCCAGCTGCATCGGAGTGAACCTGGAGTTCCGTCTCCAGCAACAGATCCTCCCTCCAGAAGCTAACTCCATTGTATTCAGCCAAAAAGGTGTCCCATACCCCAAGGTCGTCCCTCATCTCCCGTGTTACCCGGATATGATAGTGAGGTGCAAGATTGCCCCGCAGTTTGATGTACAATCGAGACAAAAATGCCCTTCCCGGGGCAACTACCCTACAGGCAAAATTCAGGCTTCCCACCAGGGACTGCAATTCCCTGACTGTAATCTTCGCTGCTGCCAAACATGCGGCTACTTTTTTTCTCAATTATGTAACCTTATCCCTTGGGAGCCGGGACACCCCCTCGACTGTATCCAACTGAATGCCCAGGTAAGTAATCACTGTATCAGGCCCTTCCGTCTTTTCCGGTGCCAGGGGAATTCCCAATTTGTCAGCAACCCTCTGAAAGGTCTGCATCAGCCCAATGCACTTCCGCGTGCCCGCGTGGCCGATAAAGAGGAAATTGTCAAGATATTTTTTGATCTCGCTGCCCGACGCCTGCCGCCCGACCACCCATTCCACCAATGAGCTAAAACGCTCAAAGGCGGAACATGAAATAGAACACCCCATGGGCATTGCTCGATCAACATAAAATTGCCCTTGAAAATGAAATCCCAGGAGGTGAAAGCTATCTGGGTGCACGGGCAACAGGCGAAAGACCAATTTGATGTCACACTTAGCCAGCAGGGCATACCTGCCGGCTCTCCTCACAGTCTTACAGCCACATCAAATGGCACGTAATGGACCAATGCGAGCTCCCTCGGGATGGCATCATTAACTGATCTACCCCTGGGGTAGGATAAATGGTGTATCATCCTGTATTCCCCTGGGGTTTTCTTAGGAACTATACCCAAGGGGGAGACTACCAGGTTTGCCATAGGGGGGGTTAAAAATGGGCCCGCCACCCTACCTTCCTGTACCTCCTTATCTATCTTTGCCCTGACGACATACTCCATACCATTCACTGATTTCAGATTCGGAGGGAGGAATTTCTCCGGCTGAACCTCACACGCGGGTATCCTAAAACCTTCCCTAAATCCTTTAACTATATAACTCAGTCCTGTCGGGGTATTCCCGCAAAGTAGCTTCTAACTCTTCCGCTCTAACTGGTGTTGGGGCCCTTCGCATTATTCCCCCCAGGTTGTCCTCCTTGTCCCCCTTTTCCCACTCCAGGCGGGTTGCCAAGCCCCCTAAATCCCGCCTGCCTTCCCCTCGAACAGGCCGACGTTGGGTGGCTTCCCACACATATGGAACACACATGCTTGTACCTGCAGTCACTGCGGCCGCAATGCCCGGACCGTGCGAATTCCCAACATTGGGCGGCACCCGCATTCTGGGCCCTCTGGCCCTCCTTCTGAAATGGCTCATTCGACGGGGCTACCCCACCACATGTCAACACGTGGCCACAATCAGTTCACGGCCCACTCATGTTACCACACATGCTATCGAGCCACAGATCGTTGGCATGCGTGTCCCACCTGAGGCCTGGTGTATATGACGCCCTGTGCCTAAAGGCTTCATCGTAATGCAGCCATGCCCCGGACAGGCCGGTATCATATGCCCGGCGTATTAAGTCGGCATACTTCATCATCGCGTACGCCCTATCCGGGTATGCCTGCACCACGACTCCCCTGGGGTTGCCCCAAAGATTGTGACGTCACCCCAGCCACTACCCCGCGAGAACCGACCGGGTAATTAACCCCTGCACCCAGCAGCTGCCCCATTGCCCTTGTGATTTGCGAAGGGGTTCCAGCTAATGCCCCGCCCATACTACCCTGTGGATCAGCATATCCAGCCTGCCGCAGCACCCATGCTGTCCCAAGGATTTGCCCCATCTGATAGCGTCCCGCCATGCCAGCCACCCTCTCTGCGCCACTCCTACCTCCGACATACTGGTACGGCTGAATCTGCTGTCCCACGCGCAGCTGTTGAACTGCATTCAGCTGCTGCCCCTGTGCCATGGCGAACAAACCCTGCTCGAGGGCTGCTATCCTCTGGAGCACTTCCTCCACTCCGGGTCCTGCGCCGTTCCCTTCACTGTCCAGGCCAGCCACCACCTGTTGCTCACTTGCGCAGATGTGTGTGGGGGGGGTGGGGGCGGGGATAAACTGTCCAAGTTTGCTGTTTGCAATTCAGCTGGTCCTGTCCCTGCTCCACCCTTCACCCCAGGAGTCAAGCAGTGAAGCCCCCTTGTGCCCCAGCTTAAATTACTTAAATGCACACAAAAAAAGATGGTGTGAATAGTGCAGTCCATGATTGCCCAGTCATGGCGTATGGCCAAGCCTGGGGTCAATACGTGCTAGCTGCCCGATCAACCCCTTCTGAAAAACAACTTAGAAAATATACTAGGTTATGGCTAGGTGGGGGCAGAGGAGGAGCAAAGCGCCCGGGCAGTAGTGCGATGGGATACAAGAGCAAAGAGCTATGGGGAAGCGAGGCCATGAAGAGCCTTGAAGGTGAAGACCTGGAGCTTGTGCTGAATGCATCCCACTGAGTCTCCTGTTCAGCTTGAGGCAGCATTGTTTGTGTCATGCTCTCGACTCCGGGTTTGTGTGGCTCTTTCACTATACATTTTAATTTCTGTTTGAACGGCGGCCTCCAGTAATGGGAATTTTCCTCATGTCTCCAAATCCCAGCTGTGACTTTCATCTCCCATTAGAGTAGCCTTTATTTTACAAGATCCGCCTCATGGCATACACAAAGGTTTTATCACCTCAGCTGCTAGTTTTGTTCTTGCCCCATGGTCATGGCCTCACCTTGTACTGATTTGGTCGTTGTTTATCAATCCAGGTTCTATGGGGCCCCATATTCCAAAAGCTTCCTAATTGCGGCCTAAAATCACCAGCCAAGATCATTGTGGGACAACGCCCACCGGAATGTTATATCTGCATAGCCCTAACTGAAGGGATACCCAGGCCGTACGGTATTCTCGGGTGTCCGCATGTACAGATGATAGTTATATCCTGTCTGCCCTGGTGAGCCACTTGGGTCTAGCCAAGTCTGCTTGGACTAAGGTCTAATTAGACCCAGAATCTAAAGCTGCTTTTAAACGAGGGCGCGCTGAAGCGCCTCCCAAACGCCGCATTAAAGCGAAGCCGCCGGAAGTGACGTTCTCCCCGTTGCCGGCGGCGGGTGGGGACACGGGGCTTTGGAGCGGCGCGTTCTTAAGCCAGATAATTGAAGTACAATTGATTGTACAGCACCAGGTACACTGCTGGCACTAAATAAATAAAAGAATAAAAAAATAATCATCTAACTTGGCCCATTTCAAATTGTGATGGAGAAAGTGCGTTCTTCAAATTATCCTTTATTAAAAATGAATTATGGTCAACAACGCTGCTGTCAAGATTGTCATCATATCTGTTCTCTCTAGAATGGGATCTTCTGAGAGAAATTACTTTACATTATCTCACATCTAAATTTGCTGCCAAGAAAGCTAGGAAAAATATGATTTGATCACTTTTGCAATAATTTGAATATAGTTTGTATCATCTGCAAATATTAACTTTGTATTTGATGTTTACATTAGTAGATGAAATATGAAACAAAGATCCCAGGCGCAGAAGGTGCTGTATATTGCAAGAGAATCCAATAGTGTTGTGTTTATTTCAGTTTTTGAGACATAAAATCTTAACATACTGCTGTATTGAATACTGATGTCAAATATAGGTGGTTTTCAAAAAGATTATATGCATCTCTAGATTATTTTTTTTTCCCAAGTGAGAAAAAAAAATAATGACATGGACACCGGGTGGTCCTGTGAAGGAAGTGTGGGGAGGGGACTCAAACGAACATGCTGCCCCCTGGCCTTTCAGTCTCAAAAAGGCACTAGCAAGAAGCAGGGCTCTAGAAACCATTTGAAAATGTATGGAAGAACCTCTGTTATAGGTAAGTAGCCTTCCTTTCCCTCTCCCTGACTTGTTTTGGTCGCAGGGAACCCAGTGACCCAGATCAAGCTGCTCCGGATCTTTCCTCCCCTCCCCGGACAGTGAACAAGATGATCAATTCGGTCTCGCGCAGCAAAGAGCCGCTGCCGGCCCAGGATCCCGGATCCTAGAAGGGGTGGAAAGGAGGGGGGGGCTTGGCGTCAAAGCGAGGGGTGCCGATCTCCTGGTTGCCGCCAGGGAGCGCCGCTGTGGGAGTCTCACGCGTTCGCAGCCAGCGGCTCCTCTTGCTCCGTGCGAGATCGGCGGCCCAGCTCTTCCCGGGCACGCCAAGATAACAAAGGGGCCTGGTGGGCAGGGCCGCCGGGCCTAGCGGGACCGGGCAGTCATGGGGAAGAAGCACAAGAAGCATAAGTCGGACAAGCACCCGTATGAAGGTACCGCCCCTCCCCCGCCAGAGAGCGGGGCCGCGGTGGGGGTTCTGGGTTGAGAAAATGGCGGCGGCGGGGCCGGGGGGCGTTCGGGTGAGAAAATGGCGGCGGCGGCGCCCGGGGGGGGGGGTCGGTCTCTAGGGTGAGAAAATGGCGGCGGGGCCCGGGGTCTCGGGTGAGAAAATGGCGACGGCGTCCGGGGGGGTGTCTCTAGGGTGAGAAAATGGCGGCAGGGTTCGGGGGGGGTTGGCTTGCGGCAGCAGGGTCCCCCGGGGCTTCCTCAGGCAGCCCTCGTTGCGGTTTGCTGGTCTGACAGGCCACGGCTTTGCCGGCGGCGGGTCAGGACGGGGTTGTGGGCAGGGGGCAGTCGGCTCTATCTGTCCATCCTAGGTGGCTCACAGCCTCAGGGGTCAATAAAGTAATTAGCACGGGCTTGAGTTCGGTTGAAGTGAATGGGATTCGCTGCTCGTGCACCTGGTATCTACGGGGTGTCGGGGCGAGCGATCCCAGTGCCGCCAATGAACGCCGCGATCCGCAAACCCAGAGTAGCTCCTATTGGCTTCAATGGGACTTCGCTGGAGCATGCGGTTGCATCGACTTGACAGGCTGCCTGTCTCCCTTTTCTCGGTGGGCGCCTGGGAGACTTCAGTTTCTCCCTCCAATACCACCCATCCCTCCGCCCCCAAGGGCTGTTCTTCCCATTGGGAAACCGAGGAGAGTGTTAGGGTGCCCTTTCGGTCCCAAATGTAAGAGAGTGGGACCAAGTAGTTTAAATGATCTCTTAGTGGGTATGCTTCTGTTGGTGAGAGCATGCGCCCTGCTGGACCTTGCTATAAGGAACATAGCCACTTAGAAGGGAGTTCTGAGACAAGCCTTCTCCCCTCCCCCCCTCCCTTCAGCCAAGCATTTGTGCTTCAAACATTTAAATACAAGGTGATCATTGTCATTATAGAGAAAAACGCAAGGCAGATATAAAAACATACAAGATCCCTTATCCAAAATCCCTTATCCAAAACCTCTCCAAACCCTATCCCTGCTTGCCAATTGCCTGCTTCAAAAGTCTTACATAGCGTCCGGAAGATGAGCAGGCTCCAGCTCAGACAAACCTCTAGGGGGAAAGAGTTCTATAATTGTGGGAGTCACTGAAAATGCCTTTCTGCTCATCCTTACGTGCTCTCTCTCCATATATATGTGTGTAGATATGTATATATATATGTGTGTGTGTGTTTCTGTTTGATAGTATGATATACTATATAATGCGTTCATCACTTTAATTTGAAACATCATTTTTATTTGTTTGTGTAACAGCTCTCTTATGAGTGATTGCTTTCATTAAATAAACCTGACTTATGTTTTTTCAGTCCGTAGTTTTGACTTATGTACCCAAGGAAGGGTTCCGTGTGGCCCAAAAGCATCATACTCTCACCAACAGTAGTTGGTCCAATAAAAGATATCCTCTGAACTACTTTGTCTCCATCAGGAGCCTAAAATCTCCATGAAAGCCAATCAGTGTGGGATGCACTAGACTCAGTCTGGGACCAAATCCAGCCCCAGAACTTGTATTCACATTCAGTTTCCTCGTACTTTGGCTAAAATCTCCTCCAAAACCAGTTAATTAGTGCAGTGTAAATTAATTTAGCATGTTCTGTGGATGCTAAATTTCTTGTGTAACAGGAGTTCCCAAAATTTTGAAACTTAAATATCCTGTGACCATAGACAGTATTGTTAATATCAATTGACCCCCATCCACAGCACAACTCCACTTGTCCTGCTACAGAGATTGGGAACCTAAGTTGCACTGCTTAAAGGCAACTATCTCATATGGATACTTTGGAGGCCTGTCCATAAACCACTGCACCTGTCAATGGTACAGTGAAAAGCAGTCTAAATTATGAGTGAAATCTGGGAAGGATTGCAGGTGTGGATGTGGGAAGATCTGCTCCTTGAAATGGTTTAAAGATATACCAGTACAACCTTTAATGTACACAAATCCAACAAGACTCCTGTGTCTTTATCATTTTTAGAAATCTGCCCAGGGAATAACCTGAGAAACTGTTGTATTTGCAAGTATATTTTATTGTCTGAATCTAAAGTGTAAATGCTGTTTTGGCATTGTTACAAAATGGCAGTCAACCAACTCCATTAAAAACTAACATCATAGATTTAATTCTTAATGTGGATCTTATGTAGCTGCTAATTATCTTTCTTTGGATGTGTTGTAGACGTATTCAGAAGGACTGGAATACAGTACAACCTTGTTCTGTTGCATATCGTTATAGCCTGAATTCAGTTGTAACTTGTTGAAAGGCATGGTTCCCAATGCATGTTGTTATTATTGATGGAGTCACCATCCTGCCTGTCCCCCAAGCCCGTAGCCTAGGCTTCCTCTTTGACTCACCCCTTTCTTTTAAACCCTACATTGACTCTGTTGCTAAATCCTGTCGCTTCTCCCTCCATAACATTGCTAAGATTCGCCCTTTTCTCTCTGTCTCGTCTGCCAAAACTCTTGTTCATGCTCTGGTCATCTCTCGCCTCGATTACTGTAACCTCCTTCTCACTGGCCTTCCCCGGTCTCACCTTTCTCCCCTCATCTCTGTCCAAAACTCTGCTGCCAGGGTCATCTACCTCGCCAGTCGCTTCGACCATGTGCAGCCCCTCCTCTCTTCGCTTCACTGGCTTCCCCTTCCTGAACGAATCCTGCACAAGCTCCTAGTCTTCACCTATAAAGCTCTTCACAACCTTGCTCCCCCCTACCTCTCTGCACTTATCGCCCTCCATACTCCAGCCCGTGCACTTCGCTCCTCCTCTGTCCCTTCTCTCACCCTTCCACGCCTTCCCTGCTCCCCTAAGCGCCTTCGTCCCTTCTCACTTGCTGCCCCCCATGCCTGGAACTCCCTCCCTGTCCACATCCGCCTTGCCCCCTCCCTTCATACCTTCAAATCTCTCCTTAAAACTCACCTCTTTCGCTCTGCTCTGTCTGACTCTTTATCCTGCTGAGCCACTATTCCTATACCTACGATCGGTTTACCCTTTTCCTTGCAACATGGACCTGCCTGCTGTCATTCTCATCGTAACCAAGCCAAGTACGTGCACTTGAGACCTCGCATCTTCATGAATGTTAGACCCCTTGTCTCTCCCTCTGTTCCCCTTCCTAAGTCTCTCCCCCAGCTCCTGTCTCTCAGATTGTAAGCCCTAGGGGCAGGGACCGTGTCTATTTTATTACTTTGTAAAGTGTCAGGTACACTGCTGGTGCTATATAAATGTTTGTTAATAATAATAATAATATAATATTGTTTTTAAAAATACAGTACATTTCATTATTCAATTAAAATGACAGTGCGAGAATTCACTACATCCAATTCCAAACCCACAAGATTTAAGCATGCTTGTTATAATGTGAATTAGGTTATCACATGGTGTGAGAAATGGCTTCAAATATTGTGTTATAAAAAGGTTGCCTTGTGCTGTGCAGTGCGAGGTGACTAAATAAGTGCATATTCTCTGTCAGTCAAGTTTTAATCCTATTCCTCATTTCGTTGTGGCTTTAAGAATATGTAGAAAAACCCTTAAAGCTGGTGCTGAAAGTGGGAGGAAATGAAATTGCTGAACTCTCTACTGCAAACTCAGGACATGATTCAAACCTGTTTGAAGACAAAACTGACCATGAAAAACACAAAGACAGGAAAAGGAAAAAGAGAAAGAAAGGAGAAAAAGTTCCTGGAGAGGAAAAGGAAAAAAGGAAAAGAAAAGTAAAGGTAGCTATAGCTGTGCATTATCTATTTTGGTACCAGAAAGTTTCATCTTGTTCAAATCGGTAGGGCATGTATGTAAACAGTTACATTTGAAACTATTTGCCCTTGCTTAGAACGTTTTGAGATCATGTAGATACTGTTTTCTTTGGATTACTAGTCATTTGCTTCAAGTAAGCAAATTTTAAAATGTGCCATTTTAGCTAATTTTATAGTTAAATGCAAAGACCAAGTATATGAAACTATTTTTCTAACCTGCAGTAAAACATTGTACAGCATAATGAAATAGACAATGAACAATTGATTATCCACATACAGGTAATATTATTTTGATTATTTATATCACACTTTGGCATACAGTGCTCAAAGTGCTTTACAGTCCTCCTCTAATTCACCCTCTCAACAACATCATGAAGTAGGCCATATCCAAGCAAATTCATAGGACAATATTCAGATTACAGGAAATAATAAAAGGATCTTATTAAGATATCCATTTCCTAAACAAAAGAAAGGAAAGCGTTCCCAAGATGTTCCAGTCTGGCAGGTCCTTGAGACTATTCTAGTCCAGACGATGTAGATTTTAGATGTCTTTGGTCATGGAATTTAGCATTTTTCTGTTTTGCAAGAGAATTCACCATTTTGGTGATGACACATGCTTCATATTTAGTTGTGTCCGTGCTCTACACCAGGAGTGGGGAATCTCAGGTCCAGGGGCCAAGTGTGGCCTGTGTTTAATTTTTATTTGGCATGTTCCAGTACTGGATCTAGCCTCTGGACCCAGGTTCCTACCCTGAAAGACTGAGCTCATGGAAAAGGAGCAAAGATGTGCACACAAGGATAGGGGAAAGATTCATGGTACAGGTCCATGATCTGGACCCTCCTCTTCCTTAGTGCACCTATAGTTGCCATCTTCCTACCTGCCTGTATTGCAAGTGGGTGGATGCTCCCAGATCAAAGTATTGAGGGCCTCTGAGTCAAACCAGGATATAAAAGAGATTCTATTATGAACAGGACTGAAAATTTTCTTGCAGCGGTGCTGAAGTCCCAATATTGAGGAAACTGCTTGAGTTACAGTTCTGAAAATTTATCCGTGGTTTATATTTGTGGGTACTGTCATATGTGCAAAGTTTGAAGAAGATCCAGCTAGAAAATAAAAAGTTAACTGTTTAAAAGTTAATTGCTTGCGGTCAAAATGCACAATGACCTGACTATTTTGAATCATCGATATCTCTTCCCCATCCCCCAACGAGCTGAGCCCCCAGATTTCAAAGCCTTGGAGCTTGCGATCTAGATTAAGTGTTGGTGTAGTGTGATAATGATTGGTGCAGCCAAAAACAAATTATTAAACATTAAAAAATCAGTTCTGCTGGCTGTCGCATGCACAGTCAAGCAGCTGCTGACCGCCATTTGTGGTGGTAGAAAAAACAGCATAAGGAAGGTTAGTGACTGCTTTTTAAAATAATTTCACTTTATCGGGAGCCAGCTCTGTCACAAAGAGGGTGATTTCAGACGTTACGAGATCACGCTCAACCACACTGAACCACGCTCAACCCCCCCGTGGGGCCAAAGGGCCCTGAACGTCTGAACGGCGTGCGCCAGATGTTCATCACGCTCAATACCCACATGGGGTTGGTTTCAACCACGCTTCCCGGGCTAGCCGGGGGAAGGTCCCGGGAAGCGTGGTCAAACGAACCCCCACCGGGAACCAAGGAAAAGTAACGTCTGGACGCCAATCCCCGCGCGGAACCAAACCAAACGAGCCCCAGCCGGGGACAAGGCACGCAGCGTCGCAGCCAGGCAACCAGCAACAACACAACCACCGGAGGGAGATTTAAAGCGAGAGCACCAGCAAGCAAGCATGGCGGGATGGAGCGAGGAGGGAAGCGGAAGAGAGCG
>QEPC01010989.1:750065-798548 GCA_003113815.1 Sphenodon punctatus | reverse complement strand
GGGCTCGCCTCTGAGTCTTTTTTTAAACAAAAATCCAGGCTGGGCAGGGTGGGTGGGGGGTGTCCCCCCTTCCACCCGCGCAGCCTGGACTCGGGGAGGGTTTGTTTTTTTAAATTTTTTTGGTGGGGCTTTAAGTTTTTACATTGCAGCCATTTTTAAATGGCTGCAATGTAAAAAAATCCGGTACCCGGACCGGATTTACCGGGTCGAATCCGATAATGCCGGTACGCCCGGTACCGGCATTATCGGATACCGGATTTACCGGTTTTCCCACCCCTAAGAGGCAGTGTTAAAGTTGCTGAACTGTGAGGGTTTTTGAAATGCTTTTTTCTTTTGTTTTAAAGACTGACTTACTGGACTAATAAGTGTTTCCCCAAACGTTTGTGAGATTTGCATCCTTACTGTATCATTATAAGTATTTGTATTGAGGGGATGGGGGGAATAATTTGTGTACAAAGTGGTTCCTGTCATGCTGTAAGATTTCTGTTCTATCATAAACACAGTATAAAAATCTCTTTAATACATCAGTACAGATAGCTGAATTATTCATATGTCCAGCAGGTGGAGACAGCACATGATGATTTCTTGCTCATAAAGATTTAATGTAGATTTTTTGTTTAGTAGTGTGGGAAACTTGTGTAGTGAGACACAGACAGCACCCACAGCTTTGCTCCTCCTCACACCCGGGTAGCCCGTTGGTGTAACGGTGGGTCACCAGATGTGCAGGCTATGCCTGCTCCACTCAAGACCTGCTAGTGGTGCTCCGGAACGTCTTGGAGTGGGCTGCCCAAATGTGAGGCACTGACTGGAGGCAGAGCTGCGGTCTGTCTACTCGGTGGACAACCGCTGCAGCTTCATTCCTGGCGGGGGGGGTTGCCCCGGGTAACGCCATTAGACTGCCACCCACAGCAGTCTAGAGTGTCAGGCGATCTGCCCACAGCTCTGTGGTGTAGGAGAGGGGGATGCCATGTGGGTGGACTGGCCCGTGGTAGCTGCCAGGGTCCTTTATGAAAGAAAGGAAAACACAGGCAGATGCAGGGGTGGCCACCCCCAGGTCTAACTAAAGTAACTCAGTGTGGCCACCAGTAGTGTTGTTTCTACAGCTTTATCCGGTTTTCTTTTTCTAGGAGGATAAAAAGAAGCGAGATCGGGACCATGCTCCTGAAAGTGAAGGTGACAGAGAACTGGACTGCCAGAGTCCTATCAGACTGGAATTGCCACTTGAGAAACCATTGGCGAGTAGTTTAGCAAAACAAGAAGGTAAAAATCATTAAGAATTGATCACACTGAGGTGCTTTTGAAGTTGAAATTGGGTCTTCAAAAATCATGTCTTGTGAGAGTGAGACTGTTGAGTGCACTGTTGAGATTTAATGCACTTTTTTAACTTTAATATTTAAAATGGAAATGGGTAAATGTTTAACAATTTGAAGTATGGTTCCATTAGGAAAAAATAACTGGGCAATGAAGCACTATCATCCAATACTGGCAGCTGCAAAACAAACCTATTTTCTTAACCTAAAAGTCTTCGTGAGGTTTGCTTAACTTGGAAAAGTTGACTTCTACTGAGTGTGTGTTTAATTGTGTTTTTAGAGCAATGAAACAATGGGTGTTAACAAATATGATGATGGTCCACATGGACCCGTGGGCCGATGTCACATTTGTTTAGGGTCATCGAGATGTTTTGGTCTGGAGTTTTCCCTGGACATGGTGGCATCTAGCCCAGGCTAGCTGCCACCACACCCAGGGAACGCCTTGTCCAACCAGGCTACAGCGGGCTATCACGTGTGATAGCCCACTGCTCCCAGTCTGGAGTGGCCCCCATAACCATGGGGGGAGGGGAGGGGAGAGGCAGGCTGCTTGGTGGGTGAGCGGCCTGGCCCCCATGACCATGGTGTGGGGAAGGCAGGCTGCTTGGCGTGCAGGCTGCCAGCCACGCGTTCGTGTGACTCTCCACACACCCCTGGGCCCAGCTACATGAATGTTTCTTCTGTGGCCGGACCCGATCCTGACTGGAAAGCAAGCGGCCAACCCTCTGCCGTCATGTTTGTTAATAATCATTATTTGCTGCGACATCATACAGTGTAAGCTGAACATTACTAATTTTTGTCACATCTCTCTGGCTAGAGGTGGAACAAACACCACTTCAAGAAGCTTTGAATCAACTTGTGAGACAGCTGCAGAGGTGAGTACTCTCTCATTTTCCAGCATTATGAAATGGAGATTATAATTTGGGTTGCTAATGGGTATATCCGATTAGAGCCTTTTTAAAGCGAGGCGGCCTAGTTCTGAGCTTGATCAATTTTGAAGTGTTTGATAAGTATTTTGCTGACAGCAGCAATAGTACAAGCTTCCAAGCGTTAAGAAGTTGCCTATGATTAACTTTTATCGGCAACATGTATAATATTATATAAAGAACAGTTAAATTAATAATCTACTTTTTTCTCACATGGTTACAGCTAAATATTTATTTATTATTATTATTATTATTATTATTCACTTTTACCCTACCTATCTCTGCCTCTGACAGCTCACAAAACATCATAAATACCATATAAAATTATATCAAAATTCAAAAATAAAACCCCATTCTGGTGTGCAAATAAAATTCAAACAAAACACCCTTCCACCCTTAAACCTCCCCATCACCAAAGCCTGGCAGAAGAGTCCTGCCTTACATTGGCATCTGAAGGCGAAACATTTAGGGCTGAGACAGACACCCACTGGGGGTGTGTTCCACAACACAGGTGGCAGCTGCCGAGAACGCCCGCCTGTCAGTCCCCACCAATCTATAGTGGGGAACCTCCAGGAGGGCGCCCCCAACAACTGCAAGGGCCACCCCAGGTCGCAGGAAGTGAGGCAGTCCCTCAGGCTCTATAGGTTAAGTCCAGCACCTTGAATCGGGCCCGGAAGACAATAGGCAGCCAGTGCAGAGCCCAGAACACTGGTTGAATGTGCTCCAGGCGGCCCGTCCCTGTAAGCAGATGGACCATGACATTCGGCACCAACTGCAGCTTCCAAACCATTACCATGGGCAGCCCCATGTAGAAGGCATTACAGTAATCCAGCCTCGAGGTGACAAATGCATGGATAATGGTGGCAGGATCAGAGTCCGAGGAATAGAGTTATTGAAAACTACAAATATTATCCATGTAAAAATGAAGCTTGTAAAGTTGCTCATGATCTTATCCACCAATAAGAGTCCCATATTGCTGTGTATAGTCTCCCTTGCCTTAGGCTTTCTAACAATCTTTCACCGTTTAATTTTTAAACCAGAATATTAAAATTTAATAGTAAAAAGGAGACATTGGAAATAAACTTAATTTATATGTCCCACATGCATAGTAGTCTGTTTTCATAGGGATTTGTGGGGTTTTAGAATTAAAAGCCTGCCAAAATGACTCCTTCACCTGATCTATAGGGATTAATCTCTTAGTAGTATTTAAAATAAAATGTAAACATGCATAGAACTGCTTTTGACGTTTACAGTGCATGGCTACTCTTTCAGCAAGGGAATATTCTATAAATAAGAAATTTCATAATCCAGTAAACTTGAAACTGAGTTTTAAAACAGCTGTAGACACCTCCACCCCCTTTTTGGAGGGCCATTACTTTCACATAGGGCTGCTTTTTGGGGTGTATTTAGTAGCCCCTTTCATTAAACTTTATCTGATATTCTATACATTTTAGTTAGTCTATGAAAGGGAAAGATAAAGGTTCACTGCTTATGGCTGGTTTAAAAATATTGAAAAACTTCTGAATATTATAATAGCTCTTTTTTGGCAGGTGGGTCTGCATGTAGTACCTCTTCAACTTTAAACAAGTACAAGATTGTATTGGCACAAGCCGTTTCTTGTTTCAATTCTGTGGTTTCTTTCAACTTGGAGTCTTCTCTTCTCGTTAATACTAAGCGCTGTATGTTCTTTGTTATAAAAATGAAACATAGAGTGCTGCTTTTCATTTCTTAACAGAAAGGATCCAAGTGCTTTCTTTTCATTTCCTGTGACTGACTTTATTGCTCCTGGCTACTCCATGATCATTAAATACCCAATGGATTTTAGTACCATGAAAGAGAAGATCAAGAACAATGGTTACCAGTCCATAGAAGAATTAAAGGTGCTTTTAATTTATATTTTAGCTGTGGAGAGGGATTAAACAGTGACACTTGGTGGTACTAGAAGTTGCATTGTACAGGTTTATTCAATCTTTTATTCATTTTGGGCTTGAACTTTCATATTCTATGAATACACAAAACCAGAAAAAAGCACAGCTGGCTTCAGGAATATTTTTATTGACCTTCTGCTGAGAAAACACATCCTTATTTTGAAAACGTTTTATTTACATTAATGCACAATCATCTGCGTAGAAATTAGTGTATGCGACCAGAATAATAAATTAGATGGAGAAAACATAAATTGGCGTAGTGCAATGGAAGCTCTTCTGTCTGAATGCCTTGGGAGATGTAAAAATATCCCCAATAAATGACTGTTCCTATTAAAGGAGACACAACCTTATTTGCGATTACATTGGTATTTGCAGTTACATTGATATTAATAATCTACAGTATGCACACAAGAGGTATGTTACTGTTTTTATTTCTAAAAGAAAAAGAATAAAATATTACAAAGAAATATGAAATGCATTATTTAAAATATAAGTCAATTCTGTGTTGTTTCCATAGCAGGGTTGCTTCAGACTAAAACTTTCTCTTCCACCATCCTGAGAAGGGTGGGCACAGCTTACATTCCACTTTGCCTCATGAGTTGTAGAAGGTGGTTCACCATTTGCAACTTATGGTGATCGCTCTGAAAAGTGTGCTCTTTTCATCATTTGAAAAATGCAGCATCACAATTAAACAAGGTGATGTCCCCATGGAGTGACATAAATAGCAATAGGGAAAACCAAATCCCTGAGTTGTGACCCATTTAAACGATTAGCCCAATTATTAGTGTCTAGATTAACTGGCACCAAGACCAAAAGAGCAACTCCAGTAGTACAGAATTTAACCACAAAGCTCAGTAGTAGCTGTTGGTTTGTTTCGGAATTCCTTCCTCTCGTATGTCATAAATAAAACTGGAGAATTTACAATGGGCTGTATGTTTTAATTATTACACCTAAAACATGTTAGAGGCTAGGGAGATGAATCCTCTTGCTGTCTACCTACTAGTACTACATCATCAAATTCTCCCCCCTGGTGCCCCTCTACTTGCACATTTTAAAGGAAAACATAAGACATACATGGTTCCTTTATTGCTTTTCCTATCTGACAAGCACAGCCCTGTGATCTCTTACGAGAGCTGTCTATTTCTGGCATTGCCTTTACCTCCCCATTAATACTAAAGAGTTAGTCAAATGTCTGTCATAAATGTCTTTGGCCTCAGGAACAAACCTGTCACCTCAAAGAAAGCTCAACTTGCTGGCCTTGCTGCCTTTCAAGCTAATGTCTAGGGAGCTGTGGAAGAACTGTTTCCTATGTTGGGGCATCTTTCAGCATGCTTAGTAGAATTCATTGATACCACTCTTAACCCTCCAAATTTAAAAAAAATCACTTTTATTAATCTAGTATTGGGGTATAATAGACCCCAATTAAGTCAGTTGAAAAAATGTGATTGATTTGAAAATGAGTCCAGTTTAATGTAGAAATTCTTAAACTTTATTAAGAGTTGTTTGTGATACAGAAATACAACCCTACCACACAAAGGTACTTGGGGTCAATAGTAGCCACAGTGTTAAGCATTCCACAATGACTGTACTGGGGGTTGAGTTTTTGGAACATATTTTCAACTAAATATTGAACAGTGCAATTACTAACCATGAACAAAAGGAAACAATAGACTTGCAATAGACTTCCTTGTGTCAGGGACAGCACCTGCTACAATCCAAGCAACCTCTTAATTGGGTTAGGGAGGGTTTGGGAATGGGTTATTTTAATCTGGGGATTTTATGTTGTTTTAATTGTATATGAGTTATGTATTTTAAAATGTTGTTAGCCGCCCTAGGATGCTTATAGCAGAAGGGGCGGCATATACATTTTAATAATAAATAAATAAATTGTGAGCTACATTCGCGCAAATACAGCAGTTGACTATTGCATGTTCAGAACGGACAAAAAGTTTACAGGTAGCTGTGATTTCCTGACATCGTTCCTTCCAAGTACAGACATGACACCTGCTCCTTTTCCTGGTGTCAGTGACAGCGCCTACCTCATTAGAAGCAGCCTCTCTGGAAGGCCCTGGCAAGCTAGTATGTTACTGGTATGAATCCAGGACATGATCATTTCTACTGCCAGGACTAGTAGAAACAAATGTCTCCTACTGTGACTGCCCTCGTTCCATTTTTGATTCATAATTTATTTTATTTATTTATTTAAAAAAATTATACCCCGCCCCTCTTGCTAGGCAGCCTGAGGCAGCTAACAAAACACACACCCATTGCCTTGCTCATTTGAAAACACCCTATGAAAGGCATTTGATACCTTGTGAATGTTACACTCCTTGTGTCTCCCTCTGTTCCCCTTCCTTCGTCTCCCCACCCCCACCCCCATCTCTCAGATTGTAAGCCCTAGGGCAGGGACCGTATCTATTCAATTACTTTGTAAAGCGCCAGGTACATTGCTGGCACTATATAAATGTTTGCTAATAATAATAATAATAGGTAAGCAAGATAAAGTATGTGATAACTTCATTCTCCCGAGCTCCCTGGACATGACTTCAAAACTCTGGGGAGATCTCCATCTCAGCCGCAAGATGGCAGAAGAAGAAAAATCTTGTGCTGGAACATGCTCAGTGGGGAGCGATCCCTTGAGATTCCAGTTCTTCTGCCTCACGCCGTGAGGAGCAAAGCTTAGAAGCTTTGCTCGTAGTGACAATTTTGTCTTTAATTTGAATAGGGGCCGTCCTTATCTTCGACCCGAGCCCACTCAAGAGAGCGAACCCCACAGTCTGTCTTGGATTTTTCCCCAACCCCCCACCCCAACTGATGTGGGGCCAGGGGCAAAGCAGGCATGACAGGGCCTCTGCGGACACCCTGTAACGCACTATAGTACCGCTGCTGACTACCGGACCGGAGAGCAATTCCAGTCGCACAGAACCCGCTCTCCACCGAGGACTGGAGTTTTTCTGTGTAAGCCTCCCACCATCGAGTTGCACCCGGAGGGCCCCCACCTGTCCCTGGCAGAGACCCTTCAGAAAGACATGCTGGGACAGATTATCACGTCCCTAGACAAGATAGACGCGGGGCAGTTCTCTAGCAGCCCGCCAAAAGGAAAGCATCAGAAAGCGCCACGAGGCACAGCGCCCGCCAAAAAGTCTCCCTTTAAGGGAAAGTCTTAAGTCAGCTAATAAAGGGAAGCAACCCCATGGGGCACTTAGGCGCTCCAAATCTAGAATTTTCCTCAGGATTTGAACCTTTCTTCCCCTTCATCTGAGGAAAAGCAGGGGGTGGGGAAGGGATAATGGACTTACAAGTCTCCTCGGAGGAGAAAACCCAAGTCCCCTCCCCCATCCAAAAGAGAATGCGCCCCTCCGTCCAATCTGAGGGTGTGACGTGGGAAGACTGGCAGAGAAGCTGCTGCAGCAGAGGAGGAAAGGGAACAGCCTCTCTCTCCTCAGGCTTCTGAGTTCCTCTCCAGAGGAGGGAGAATATTCAGATATTGCCCCAGAGGTAGAACTCGCAAGGAGCCAGGGAAGACTTTCCTTTAAAAGTCTGGACCTGTTTGTATAGGCAATTCCATAAAGCATTAAGGAAAAATCAGAGAAGGATTGCTTCCCTGAGTCTTCAGAGGATGCCAAAAATCCCAGATGAAGGGCTTCTAGTAGATCTTTTCCCATCTGAACATACAGATAGGGGAATAGAATCTGCTCTCAGGCGCAACCTTGAGGCAGGTTTAGCGATCCTCTGAATGGCCCTTACATTCACTTATTACCTTCTGCGTGGTGACAAAATGACTGGAACAGGGCAGCGATCTGGAGGCCCCCCCCCCCCCCGAGAGAGATAGGGTGTTGGCCTCTCGCATTACTCTGGCTATGGCCCTGATGTTTGACACCTCTTCAGACATGATCTCTTGGGCTTCTCGAGTCATGGCCTCAAACATTGTAGCCAGAAGGTTATTATGGGCTATGATGGTGGAAGAGGGATGAGAACCGATCATACCACCAAGTCTGACTCTTGACTACTCCAAGACTATTCCCCTGTCCCGCTCACCAATAGGTGAGATGCTGCAGTTTTTCAGAGAACGGTGGGTAGAAACATGTTCAGTCAAATGGGTGTGTCACAGGATTCCCCTTTTCTGGAGAATTAGCTCAGGGTCCTGTGATGACGGGGGTGGGGCGGGGCCCTGCGTCCCTCTGTACCTTAGGGTTTCTTTAAATTTGATAGCTGGTCTCCACTCTTGCACCTGCAGCCATTCCACTTCCACCGTATCAGGACTTCTCCAATCAAGTGTGCGTCCTCGAGTTAAAGTCCAGTTATACACTTTTAGCCAAGTCCTTTACAATAAGGTTCTCTCCCACCTGGGTGTTGAGGCCTTCTTGCTAGGCCTATCCCTCTCTGAAGCCTGAAGGTAGAGTTGCTCCTGAAGGGCCCTTGGTAAAGCCTGGCTGGCTGGACAGCTGCTCTCTCAGGAGGTCTGCTTCCTTCAGGTGCCTCCTGCAACTGCCAAAGTCTTCTTCTTGCCTAGGCCTTTATATAAGCTTCTGCCCGAAGTCCTCCAATACATTTAAAGGGCCAGTGTTTTATTTTCAGATTAACCATAACATGTCCAATGCCAGCTTGTTTCTGGCCTCCATTTTGTGGCTTCTGTTGGCTCTGTAGCCATTTTGTGGCGCCACGCTGCCACAGGGTGCTGAACATCACCAACCAAGGATATCTCATAGAACTAAAAAGGTATCCTTTCAACTCATTCACCCTCTCTTCAACTTCAAAGAAACCAGAAAAACACAGGGCAATGCTCACCGAGATCTCACGTCTACACACCATAGGGGCAATAGAATCAGTACCTCCAGCACAGCAGGATCAAGGTCTCTACTTACTGCTTTTTTTTGTCCCAAAGAAAAACGAATATTGGTGAGCAGTCCTAGATTTGAAGAAGTTGAACCGATTATTAAAACTAAAGAAATTCAAAATGGAGAGTCAGCTCAATTTCTGTGACTATTTCTCCAGAAGATTGGCTAGCATCTTTGGATTTGAAAGAAGCTTATCTTCATATCCCGGTTCATCACAATCACAGAAGCTTTTTCAGATTCCAGTATGAAGGGTCACATTGGAAATACAAGGCTCTCCCCTTCGGCCTGTCAACCTCCTTGAGGACATTTACAAACGTCCAAATCATTCTGATAGCCAATTTTCGATCGGAGGGAGTCCACATCCAGCCATATTTAGATGTCCTCTTGATCAGGGCATCCTCCAGGGAAAAGGCTCGAGCAGATGTTGAGAGAACGATCCAGTACTCGGAAAGTCACGGGTTTGTGGTGAACTGCGAGAAGATTGCCCTTATACCAACGCAGTCACTCGAGCACTTGGGTGTGAGGATTGACACCTTACAGGCCAGATTGTTCATTCCAGCGGAGAGGCAAGAAAAGATCAGGAACCTGATCAGGCAGATCCAGGCCCAGCCTTCCTCACCACTCAAACAGCTGGCAAGTCTTTACGGCCTCATAGTCTCCTGTTTTCCTCTCACTGGGAGAGGATGCACTCCAGGACCCTCCAGAAGTTCCTCAGGCCTTTTCAAAAGTAAACCTCTCAGGGTCTCAACCAAATGGTCCTCGTTCCACGAGAGTCATGGTCTTCCTGGACTGGTGGTATAGAAATTGACTTCCAGGTAGGGATGCCACTAGTGGTGCCCAACAAAGTGGTGATAACCACAGATGCAAGTCTCTCCAGCTGGCAGACTCATTTGGAGAGGAGCTATGTGCAGGGGACTTGGTCCAGAGTTGACTCAAAAAGAAGCATAAATTGACTGGAACTAAGGGCCATCCACCTTTCACTTCGAACCCAAGGTGAAAAATAGAGATGTCCTCAGCCAAGTCATATGTCAACAACCAGGGCGGATCAGTCTTCCCTTCACTGCATCAGGAGGCAATGAAAATCCTAGTGTGGACAGAAGCTAACCTCAACTCTCTACAGGCCCGGCCCCTTCACATCAGGGGTGGTAGAGAACACTGAAGCGGACTGGCTCAGCAGTCCAGGGGAAGGGTCCTTGAGTCCAGAGGTTTTCAAATTGATAACTCAAACCTTTGGAATTCCAAGCATCAACCTCGTTGCTTCAGTAGCCATCGCAAAGACTTCCAGGTTCTTCATTCATAGCAGGTGCCCCAATGCGGAGGGGATTGACACCCTGAATCAAGATTGGCCAACGGTCCTTCTCTACGCCTTTCCTCCCTTCCCCCTGCTAGGAAGGTCAGTAACCAAGACCTCGAAGAGCAAGGTGATCTTGGTGGCTCCAGCTTCACCCAGGAGGCCATGGAGGTATTCAGATCTGAGGGTACTGAGTGTGGTCCCTCCTTTGAGATTGCTCTTGCTTCTGGATATACTGACCCAGGGCCAGTTGTCACCTGCAACACCTGAGGTTGACAGTATGGCTGTAGAAAGGAGAGCTCTTCAAAGCTTAGGCTATTCAGAACAAGTTTTGGACACTGTTCTGGCCTCCAAAAGAGATTTAACAAAGAGAATATGCCAGACCACCTGGAAAGTATTTGCAAAGTGGTGCTCAGAGTGGAACTTTGATCCCTGTTTGACTGATATAAAAATTATCTTGGAATTTTTACGAGAGGGCTTACAGAAGGGTCTGAAACCTAGCACACTCTCGAGGCACGTAGTGGCCATAGCCAGTGTCTTAGGGGCTTCTACAGGGTCTAAGATCATCTTCACATTTAGAGATTTTTGGCAGGGACAAAATTGATTTCTCCTCCTGTTGTACACAGATTCCCTTCATGGAATCTAAATGTGGTCCTAAAGGCGTTCCTTTGGCAGCCTTTAGAACCTCCGGAGCAAGTGTCTATTTTTTTTACCATTAAGGTTTGCTTTTGCATGGCAATTATGTCAGTCCATAGAGTTTTGGAGTTAGGAACCCTTTCCATAGATCCGACCCTTTGCATTTTTAAAGAAGAATCCATCACTTTGAAACTAGACCCAACCTTCATCCCAAAGCTTAATACCTTGTTCCATAGGGCTCAGGAAATCTGTCTTCCTTCTTTTTGCCCCAGACCATCTCACTCACAGGAGGTGCTATGGTACAACCTAGATGTTAGGCGATTTCATAAAATTTATTTAGAAAGACTGAGGTTTTTAGAAAATGGTCAGTTCTTTTTGTGAACTACTGTCCCAGTCAAAAAGGGAAAAAGGCTTCCAAATCGGTTATAGCCATATGGGTGACAACGGCCATTTCTGAGGCCTGCATGACTCCAGATCACCTGCCCTCTCAGAGCATAAAAACTCACTCCCTGAGAGGAGCTGCTACTTCTTGGGCGTTTAGTTCCTGAGCTCCTTGCGAGGAGGTGTGGAAGGCAGTGACCTGGGTCCTGCCTGCACACATTTGCCAAACGTTATAAAATCCATACTTTGGAGTCAGCTGAAGCAGCTTTTGGCCGCCAGGTGCTACAAGGTATTCTGGAATAACAAGGGAATGTTTTCCTTTTCTGTACATAGTTTTTTATTCTGCTGTACATCTCCTACTTCCCTTGCTTGGGTGTTTTTTCCTGGGGTACTGCTCTGGTACTTCTCCTGAGTTTTGAAGGTCATGTCCTGGGAGCTTGGGAGAAAGGAAAATTGGGGCTCTTACCTGGGAATTTTCCTTCTACAAGCTCCACTGGACATCACTTCAAACCACCTGTACAAGTTGGTGATGTTTTTTCTTGGTCGTATGACTTTAGGTTGCAGAGTGTGTTGGCTTCACTCTTCTGTATAGCCTACTTGGTTTAATCTGTTTATTTTGGAATTAGAGTTCTTTATTACAGGTTTGGCTCTGCTACTCTAGAGTCTCAAGGGATCGCTCCCCACTGAGCGTGCTCCAGCACAAGATTGATCATCTTCTGCCATCTAGCAGCTGAGGTGGGGATCTCCCCAGGGTTTTGAAGTGATGTCCAGTGGAGCTCGTAGAAGGAAAATTCCCAGGTAAGAGCCCCAGTTTTCCTTTCCCTAATCCCTTCACATTACATGTAGGCTTTCCTGCCAGTCTGTTTCAGATTTCCATCAAAATGATAACTGCTGAATACACACAACACTTTGATGTTGTTAAGGGTACTGCAGATGGATGTGATGAAAAGAACAATATTGAAGGTTCACGCTATGGACATGTTAACTGCTGTGTAAACGAGAAACAAAATTGGTAAATGTCAGTTTTCACCATGGGGCATAATTGACCCCAATGCCCTTGTAGTGATATTTTTCTCTACACACAGAAAATGGCATTTATGAAAACAGACAAAATGCTAATTTGTTTTTATCCTACTTTGAGAACACTTAACAAAAAGAACCGGTTCTGGTTTTAAAATATTGTTTTCACAGTATGTGTTCGGGGCGAATATGACCCCAGTACCCTAGGCATGTAATGCTGTCATTTTTCCATTCATTACAGTTGGGGCCAAACTTACCCCCAGTACCATTTTAGTGAAGTTCTCTATTTTAAAAAAAATTACAAAGGGGGG
Organism: Sphenodon punctatus; assembly: GCA_003113815.1. Lineage (NCBI taxonomy): Eukaryota > Metazoa > Chordata > Lepidosauria > Sphenodontia > Sphenodontidae > Sphenodon > Sphenodon punctatus. The sequence continues at coordinate 785,910 of QEPC01010989.1, read as the reverse complement.
GGCGTGTAATGAACCAACACAGGACAATTGACCCCATTACTGTTGAAGATTACATGAACTATGAAGTGGTACAAGTTTGCTTTAAAAGTTTTATTAATTTTTTTGTACCTCTTTTGGACTATCCTTCGGAGGATTAAGATACTGGTTATGAATGCTCCTTTTGATAGTAAATTTGAGTTTCACGTTGACATACTGACGTTTTGTAGCCCTCTAGAGAGAGAGATGGGATCCCCAAACATCCCACAATCTTTAGTGAGCATAGGATGGTGGCAACTATAACTAGCATGCCTGGGCTGAGTAAAGTTGAACTTTCTTCCAGAGAAGGGGTTGCAGCGTCACCCTGTCATTCCTGGTCTTAGGTTTTTCCCTAACAGGATTTCCCCTGCAGTAGCATAATTAGTCTACATGGGCCAGCAGTTACGGAAATTATTTTTTCCTGATCTGAACCTGGAAGGCTTTACTCTGCATTGTTTGTGCACTAAAACTCCTGTTTACATTAGAAGTTCAGAGTGTACAAAAAATTCAGGGTCATACTCAAACTGTACTACCATGCCTGCTCCTATAAAAGGTACTGCATTCAGCAGGAGCATAGGTATTCATCTTGGTGTGTTATGGTGTGAATTTTGTTCTGGCCCAAAGATACCATTGATGCATTATTACTGTGATGAAGAACACTTTGATCTTGACTAAAGTTAAAACAAATGTTCGGCTGGCACAGCTCAGGGTGGGAAATTGGGGCACCGGACAAACATGCCTGTGGCTGGAGAGCCCCCACCGTCCGCACGGCCACCATTACATCTGTTTTTACCCTAGGACTGCTCCATCTTGTTGGGTTTAAGTGTGAGGCTTTGGATGTGTAATTTTTGACTAAACGTGTGCTAATGCTGTTAACCTTTTTGAATTGTATTTAAGTTCAGATGCGTACTCGTATGAAGCCAAAGGAAATATCCCCTGTTTTTTCAGCTGTTACAGATCAGTCTGGCAGACAGCTATAGGATCTGTTTCTTGCTGCTTTTCTGGCTTGTTTTTCACATACCTCAGCAACTGTTTTCTGGTGGAAGCCATTTGTGCCAAAAAAAATCACTGTACATTCCAACTTTGCCACTCTGAGTATATGTTTTAGGGTGAGGTTTAGCATATCTGTGGAGAGAGAATCTGATGTAGTTCATCCGTTCTCTCATGAAGCATTTTGATACTGCTTAGAAGGGGCTTTGGTTTCTATACTATTTTGAGATACTCTACTTTTAAATGGCTCCTCAATGATTAACAAATGCAATTCAGTCAAGTTGGGTGGGAAGGACTTGTGGTGGGGGGTATATAGAAAAGAATTCTAACTATAACTATTTGGCAGATACAATGCTATAATACAGAATTCTGCATTTTTAGTCTTTAAAATCTACTTTCTGTGTACTTTGAGTTATTTTTCATGTTAAGGTTTATTAACATTTTTCTTGGTTTCAAGTACTGATTTCACAAGCAGAACAGCTCAGCTAAGAGGAAAATATGTATAAAAGTCTCCCTCTTACTTTCTGGAAGTAAACTTAAACTAATTAAGATAATAAGGATGCTGCCATTAGCAATTGGGTGCTTTAAAACTAAGGGTGTCTTTACATGAAACGGGCACAGGGGAGGGTCCGTAGCTGGTACATGGGAGTCATGCGTGGGGGAGCGCTTCAAATGAGTGCCCCCACACATGGCCAATCTGTCCACACACAGCCCACATAGGGCACCACTCTGGCTTTTTTTGGAGTGCCCCATGTGTGGAGGGATGGGCGGTGTGAGGGTCACAGGAGTGCGCACGCACACACACACACACACACCACTGTATTCACACGACCACTCCTCCATGTGGACATGGGTGTCTCGTGTAAAAATAACCCAAAGACTTATCTCTGTTTTGTGTTTTAAATTACAGCTTCTCTATATTTTGAAATGCCTGCAGATATTGAAACCAGTTGTCACACAGGGTGAAAACAGACATGCACCTTAACTCTGCTTTAATACAACTTCAACATTTCTTAAGCATGTTGCAGGGCTGTATAGGGTGCCGATACAGCCCTGCAACTGTTAAAGCGGAATTACGTGGATGTCTGTTTTCACACAGAGTTTTGTCAACCTAGATTTGTAAGTCTGCTTGTTATTTTCAGCTCAGGGAACTAGTTGCATTGCAGCCAATCATTTTAGTATAGCATCCCATATGGCACAAGCCACTAGCATCTCGTGGAATTTCCATTGATTTCAGTTGTGTGTATGTGATGAGAACTGGAAGCTTGCTTCATCGTAATTTATGAAGTTAACAAAATTAATATTATATATCCTGACAGGATAAAATAAAGGTACTGAGAACTTGCATTCACACAGAAAAATATCCTTACCAGTGGGGGGGGGGGGGTAGTGTGTCGTATTTTACCCAAGAGGTAAAGTTACCATAAACTGTTTGTGACTGCTTTCATTTGACTTCATTCACCAGAAGATAATTTAACCCACAGGTAGGATCTGCAGTGCATGAATAAACAAGCCCTGGGGCAGCCTTACCCAAGTGTAATTACCATGGGGTTAAGTCTTGTTTTGTGTGAACGGGGACTTGGTAATTTAGTTTTATTGTTGCATCCCCTGATCATTAGGGAGGTTAATTTTTTTCCTAGTAAATTTTTCTCCTCATTTGCCAAATTTGCTTACTCTTCGTATAGGAAAACTTCAAACTGATGTGCACAAATGCCATGATCTATAATAAACCAGAGACAATTTATTACAAAGCTGCAAAGAAGCTGTTGCACTCGGGGATGAAAATACTCAGCCAGGTAATAGAAAACTTCAAACTTGCTTTGGTGTTGTTGTTTTTTAAACTGAAAAAGAGAACATGAGTGCTCATTCTGATTTCTTTTTAAATTGTAAACGAGTTAATATTCATGAAGCTGTTGTAGTGGTGGATAAAACCAAAAGACCTATATTCTGTTCCTTGCTTTACCATTGACCTTATTCACCATTTGTAAAATGGGGAATATACACTTAATCTGTATTAAAGTACTTTGAGACCTATGGGTGTTATGTGTATTATAAGTGCTAACAATTACTTTTGTACTTTTTCAGCAGGGGCATGGAAATCCTATTATGTTTTTCTTTTGAAAATGGTTTGAAATAGTATATGAAAGATGTACTAGATCTCCAAGCCATTTCATGCCTGAAATTTCTCCTTTGACCTCATAACCTTTTTACTGTTGCCAAATATATTATTCTTTTTATAAGGAATATGTATTAGAATTCCATACTTACACCCATAGTATGAATAATTATGATAAATACTAACTAGGGTTTGACTTTTCAGCAAAAAAAATAATCTGTTGATGAAAACTTTCCACACTCATGGAAATTAATGTAGCATCCGTATTACATATGATAAAGTGTAGAATCATTGCCTTTTAAATCTAATTAGGGCAAACCAATGTATGATTCACACATTTAAAATTTGACTTTAGCTGGAAGAAAACTAAACTTCCAGACCAGTAGAATCTTTATTTACTGCCTTAAGAAATATAAATGGGGGCACTGAATCATCTATGCTGAGAAACTGCTTCTTATCTGTCTGGCTTTTGCAAATTAAAATAGTCAAGAGAACTATCTGTACTAAAAGAGAGGCAGTACTGCGTTACTGTATTTTTACAGTAGAGGGCATAGTTCTACACTTAATGAAGTATGATGTACTTTTGAACAGTTTATATGTGCTCTTTAGTCTGACAACAGCATTCCCCATTGCCCTTCACTTTCTCAGACCGTGAGTATAACTCAAATAATACTTCATTAATAAAGAAAGGAATCTGCAAAAGGAAACTGACTTACCTCATGCTGTCCTTGTCAGTTGTCTTCTTCCTCAAAAAAGGAGAGGACAAGGAGTAAAAAAACAAACAAAAGGAAGAAGATGGGCAATGTGAAAGGGAAGGAGGTGAAAACAGATTTATTGAGGAAGGGAAGGAAGAATAACTAGAAATTGTGTTACCAATGGTGGCGCTAGACACCCTGTTCTGTTTAGAATTCCATATTTACAAAAGCCACAAATGATATTTCTTGCTACAGTGGAACAACTGTGTTACTCCTGCTGTGATTAATCAAAACAAAGTTTGGAGAAGCAAGATATGTTTAAAATAAAATCTTCCCCTTCTGTCTGTGTCTAAAAAGTTATCTAGCTATTACGTCCCCACTCCTCTCTGAAATATTATTGCATTGTTGACGCTCAATTGTTGTTTACATTTGCTTTTTCTTACAGTTTTGGGGAGGACTTGACACTACAAACGGACTTTTACTTGGAAAAAATATGGGGTATCTCTCATCATTGAACCCTAGGCCCTTTTCACACAGACACGCTAACACTGGATAAAATGGGTGTTACATTTTATTATACATGTTGCAGGGCTGCAGGTGTGCTCTATGGGTGCCCTGCAACATGTATAATAAAATGTAACACCCATTTTATCAGTGTTAGAGTGTCTGTATGAAAAGGGCCCTATTGTGCTAGGCACAGAACAATCACATGAGAGGAGTTCCTTCTCAGAGACCTTGCTGTCAAAGGGGGGAAACACAAGGGGAAGAAGGGGAAAGGAAACATTGAGAAGTGAAGTGACTTGTTAAGGCCATGTAGCAAGAAAGTGGCAAAGTTGGGAACTTTCTAAGTTCAAATTCATTGTGTCATTCATTAAGCAACTGTCTTTCATGCAAGCAGAAAGTGTAGAAAACCTCAACTACTACAGTTGTTAAACATATGATTAAAACTTTGTACATTTGTAAACTCACAACAGTGTTCTGAACAGTGCAACATAAAATTTGCTTTTATTAAAACAAAGTTAATTTACAGACCAAAGCCAGGAAATTCAGTGTTTTATACATCATTTTACTTTCTCTTTATACATCGCTTTATTCTCTCTTGTTGATGCTTCACTTTTAATTCTTTAGGCTTTTTGTTTAATAACCCTTTTAAATTATTTTCCTATGCAGACGTCCAACCCTTCCTGTGTAACTTTCCACTCTCCTTCCTCCCTGTAAGGGAAGGTTCCTCACACACAATGAAGATTTTAAAAGATAAGAGACTTCTGTTCTCCTTTCGCAACTCTTTGGTGTTGTCAGGAAAATTCAGATGTCACAATTAAGTGACTGCTATTTCTCCTTTTCATTTGTCTGCAAAATGTTGCAATTACACTCATGGCAGTACAATACACACTCTGGTGTTTACTGCTGTAATGTGCAATGTTAAGTTTGGGAGATGTGTTCCGGTCTCCCTTAAATTAGTGGGTGAAATTTTGCACACATGCCCCACCAAAAAAAAAAAAGAGTTGGAAGAGTTGGTGTTTAATTGAATGGAATTAATCCAAATATGTTACTTTTAACAGCACATGAAGTTACATAGAACTCTTACTGTTCATTTGCAGTATTTTGTTTGTTAAACATTTGTTTTCTAGTTGAGAGTAAAAGATAGCTATGCTTTTCCCTACTCTGAACTAAGAACTTGGATATTTTTATTGACATGTTGGATTGTTTCTATGGGTAAAAACAAACGTGTAGGCGGTGACATGGCGGCCCGGCCCAGGGTGGAAAACTGCGGTCGACACTGTGGGTCGGCAAGCAGCATGAAACAAATGCGCCTAACGCTGGGAGAGCTGTCCCACTGCCTGCACAACCAGGGCATGTGTTGGGAACAGATATGTGGCTGGCTGGCCTCACCCCTGCTCCACTCCCATCGACCCACTCCCTACTACGACATGCATCCATGGTGCACAGCTATGACTGTCTCTGCCCTGTACCCAAACAGATGCGCAGGTTCATGTTGGCCCAGGTGGGTGGCCCTTGGCCTGGGATGCATCTCCAGAGATTTTCTGGGGACGCGTCCTGGGCCAGCTGCCTACCCGCCCTAAGGCCCTAAGGCAGAAGCAGCTGCACATCTGACAGCTGCACATCCACCACACATGCTGGTGGATCCCGGGCCGACACCTGGTATTAACACCCTATGTTGACGTTGTATTGGCTAAGTCTCAGTTGCGATATTAAGAATGGTCATTGTCTTAGTGTTTACTATTTCCAGTCTCAGATGTAGCTAATAAAAAAGTAAGGCACTATAGGCATTCTTTTGTTTTACTCAGCTTGTTTTGTTTTTAATTGCTTGAAAGTGTAGCCTTCTGTAAAGAGGTCGACTTCAGAAGAAACTAATTTTTCCTGTTCCTTTCCACTCAGTTGCACAACTGATTTCATTATGGAGAACCTTTGAATCACATTCCATTATGGTACCATGCTTCAGTACTAGTGGGAAAGAGCTTATGAAATGCAGTATCTATATTAGTTTGTTTAGTATTTAATTTTGAATTCTAACAAAGAAAATCATTGTCTTAAAAGACTAGTCAGATGTGGAATGAAAGCCTGCCTTCTTTGTTTGTAGGAGAGAATTCAGAGCTTGAAACAGAGCATAGATTTTATGGCAGACCTGCAGAAGACCAGGAAGCAGAAAGACAAAACAGACCTACTGCCAGGTGGGGAAAACGATGGTGGTTTTGGGAAAGACAAGGAAGATTCCATGGAAGCAGACCTGAAAGTTTTCAAAACTCCCAATAAGGAGCTCAAAAAGTAAAGTATTTTCTAAGTGATGATTGATTTAAAAGTACATCCACTTCCCTAATTTTGATGAAATTATGAGAGACCAGTGGACATGACCTAATCAATTTAGAGTCATAGATCTGGAAAGGGACCTCAAGGGTCATCTAGTCCAGCCTCCTGCACCATCGCAGGATTCACCATACCCAAACTACCTGTACAGAAAATCTATCCAACAAGATACAAAGGCTCTTAAAACTAGGGCTGAAAGAAGAAGCATTTTCGCTTCTTGTGAGAAATACAGCGAATCTGAGAATTTTCAGCCAGCTTACGCATGTGCAAATGGCTGCTGCGCATGTGCGGACTGGCTGCCGTTTTCCTGCTAGCCATTTTGTGCATGCGCATTTATTTTAATTTTTTTGTTCTCATTGGACTTTTTTACATGAGACACTCCCATGCATGGAGACTCATTGTCCACATGGGGGAGCGTCTTGTGTAAATGCTTGGGTGTATGCTCCTGTGGCCCGTGCATTCCCCCCCTATCTCCCATGCACAGAGCAATCGGCAGCAATGCAGGTTGCTCCATGCGGGGGGAATTGGTGTGCGCCTGTGTGCACCTGCCCCCCTCCTCCCCCCCAGCAGCGCGCACACCAACTGCCCCCTCTGCTGCAACCCATTTAAAAAGGACCATTGAGAATTAAGTCGAGAGCCTGCCTGTTCTTGGTTCATTCTCAGTTCCTGGAACGAACTGAGAAATGCCACTGCATTTCCAGCTCATCGGTGGTGTAATAAAATTACAAAGTTATGTTTTTTAAAATGTTTGTTTATGGAAATATCACGAAGCGTGGTAGTGCTCTTGTGGGTAGCAAAGGTGTGTATATACTACCCTCAAATTGACAAACCTTCATAGCTGGAAAAATGGCAGTGTAAGCCATCTCTCATGTGTAATCATTGTACAGAACCAAAATATTTCTGGATATATGCCCATTATATGTCTTACGAAGATACATCTGATTAAGACATATTTTTCCTTGTTTAAAATTTATACTGAACTCCTTTGTATTTATTAGCTACGTATCACATAATGGTCTAGTCTAAACATCTTTGAATGCTTCCCTTCTGTACCTTGACAGTAATTGTAACTGACCCTGTGACTTGGCTAGTGTAAGGCACATACAAATACATTAAGGTTCCCCCCCCCCCCCTTTATTTGCAGGAAAGACAAAGATCTGCTTGAAGAAAAACTAAGGATCAATAATTTAGAGAGGGAACAGGAACAGATTGAACGTATCGTTAGAGAATCTGGAGGAAAGTTAACAAGACGACTTGTGAATAGTCAGGTGAATAGTTGGATGGGCGTGGAGATCTACTTGTGTATAAGATGCTTTTGTGGGTATAGTCACACGAGATGGTAACCTGATTTGGGCAGCATTACCCCACATTGGGCAGCCTTACCGTGCAATGCAAATGTTCACCCTCCTTGGGACGGAGTGGGCAGCTGGCTGCTACACGCTGTGTCCTCCAAAAAAGGCCGGGGATGCAGCGAGTAGTAGCCTTACCCAAAGCGGGGTAAGGCTGCCCAAATCGGTGGTAGTGCACCACCGCTGGTGGACTCAGTTCCCGTCTGCCCTCACTGCGGAGCTTTGAGCAGCGAGCACTGTCGCCAGTTGTGCATGGCCATGTCACTGCGGGGGGTGGGATAGTGGGCGGGCTGGGGGTGGGTGGGACTGGGCGCCCACATATGTAGCCAGCACCTTGGCCCGTCCCGAGGCATAGCAGGACCTCCGACAGTGACCCGCCCACCCAGTTAGCTCTAGCGGGGGGTAGACCATCCGCACTGGTCCCGATGTGTGGTGGCTGTGATTGCCTGCCATGGGGTGCGCAGGAAATCAGGCCCGTCCCAGCTCGTGTGGCTGCACCCTGTGACCTATGCTTTTGTGACCCACCTGTGTCTGCTTTTGTGACTAGTTAGGACTCTCCAGGGGTTCTGGTGGCTAGCTCCTGAGAAAAATTCCAAGTCCCTGAAGGAAGAGCTGATGGTGCAGGCTCATTATTCTGTTTGCTGTTCGTTTTAGGCTCTGACCCTCTGAAATTCATAATGAAAAATATTTGACCATTTATGGGACAATTCTGAGTATCACTGATTTAGATACTTATTAGCTTTATGGACTTGGTCCTATGCTTAGAGGTATTGTCAAACTGTCAAGTTGTCATAACATTAAAATCAGAAATCAAATTTGATACTGTGATACCTCTTACTACAGTTTTATAGAAATAGCTTAATTGAGAAAGATTGTATTTAAGTTTAGTTTTATGAGTTAATTTGATTTCAGTGTGAGTTTGAAAGAAGAAAACCTGATGGCACAACCACCCTGGGACTTCTTAATCCAGCTGATAGTAATGCAGGAGGTACGTTAATTTCTAGCAGATTCCCCAGGTGGCTTGTACCTAGCTAGCTACCACTAAGAAGTTACTTGTCGGCTGTTCTTACTTGCCAGAACTGTCCATTAAGGGAAACACACAGATGAAGTAGAGTCACTTTCCTGGCATACTGCATTTCTGACATCCCTCTCCTAAGTCCTCCCCTTCACTAGTTTTTTCCAGGAGTATTCCCATGGAACCAAAAGAACCTTTGGCTTTCCAAGCTGAGCTGCTTCCTGGCTGGCCCAGTACTGGGGGAAGTTTGAAAGTGATACAGAACTGTTCCTCCTTGTTTCTGCCCCAAAGCAAACTTAGGAAGAATGGGAAGTTGAGTCTAAGTTCTTAAAAAGTTCAATGTGAATTCTTCATGAATATCTCAGGAAGGGGAGGGAGTGTCATTGTATGAAGAATTTTGGGGCCTGTCTACCCTGTAATTTATCTGATCGTAATGTCTTTGCCCACTCAGGTGACTTGAACAATTCTGTGAACAGTTTTTTCATATACATTTAATTACACACTTAAATATGAAATTGCAGTAGGTAGAAAGCAAATGTGCACTAAGTTCCCTGCTACTAAGCAAGCAAGGTTGTTTAAAAAAAAAATCAAAAAAATCTTGGTTATCCAATAGTAATATTGGTTAATATTGGTTATCAAAAAAAATATTGGTTATCCAATAGTAATAGTAAAATCTTAGTTATCCAATAGTAATAGACACCTATTACTTCGTCTAATCGATATTGTGTTATGTAACAGAATCGTGTTATGGCTCTGTGAAGTTGGGTATTACAGCTGGCAGACTTCAGTCAGGAGTTAATACATTACAAGGGTTCAAAGAAGACAAAAGGAACAAAGTTACTCAAGGTAAGTGCTTCTTTTTCTTTACTCTTAGCCTTCCTTCTACAAAAGAGCAGTGCTTCATCTAAAGTAGATATCTCAACATTTCCAGCCCACAAAAGAGCTTAGAATTGGGGTTTGTGCTGTTTATGCTGCTGGTAGAGCGTATGTATTCTCCAAGCACAGTGGCACGTGCTCTCTTCTGCTGCATGTACTGCCTATTAACTGTTACAGGTCTATTTTGCAAACACACGGGTACTTGTACGTGCAAGTAGCAAGATCCAGCTCACTGTCCATTGGCACATGCAAATGCCATATTTACTTTCTGTGGCATACATTTTTACAAGGAGAGCAGCAAACAGGATTTAGAATGAAAAACATACCAAAAAAGATTGAAAGATCTGAGTGTTTTTAGTCTGAAGAAATGAAAATTAAAGGTGGGACATAAGTTTTCTAATATTTAGCAAGGCTACCACAAAGAAAATGGAGAACAGTTGTTTTCTATTGTCACTGAAGATAGCAAGTGAGGCAATAGGTATAAGTCAAAGTCAAATTTATTGGGATATCATAATCCAGACAGGTTTTATATAAAATTATAAAACCATACATTGCAAAATTTTCAAAGTACAGAAAATAAAAAGAACTCCTCTTCACATCACAAGATTAAAAAATTATTAAAACCAACATAAATATCTTCCTAAATTTCTCCAGGAATAGCGCCAAACCACATCATCAGAAAAATATATAGAAATCTAAAATACAAAATTTTGAATTATTTTCAGTAACCTCCCTGCTGCCACTTTATTTTCCTCTCTCTGGAATAGGCATAAGTTGCAGAAAGACAGATGTAACTTGGGTACTGAGGAAAGCTTCCTAACTCTAGGAACAGTTAAACAGTGGAACAAGTTGCCTAGAGAAGTTGTAGAATTACCTTCATTGGAGGTTGATAAGAGAATATCTGACAAAGATTGTTTAGGTATTGTTAGATATATAAATCACTGCTTTAACACTTTATGTAAACCAGTTTGATTGCATCGGTTTTCTTGATCCCTCTCAGTCGGGCCTCTGTCCAGGGCATGGCACTGAGACTGCACTTGTGGCTTTGGTAGATGACCTGCGCCAAGAATTGGATCGGGGTCATTTGACCCTACTGATTTTGTTAGCTCTGTCGGCTGTGTTTTATACCGTTGATCATGAGATGTTGGTGACGCGCCTGAGGGACTGTGCAGGTGTGGGTGGGACTGTTCTTGAATGGTTCCGCTTTTTCCTAACCGGAAGAACCCAGCAGGTGGTGCTCGGGGGTTGTTTTTCATCATACCGAGACCTCTTGTGTGGAGTCCCGCAGGGTTCTGTTTTGTCCCCTCTCCTGTTCAGCATGTATATGCAGCCACTTCGTGAGGTGATTAGGGGGTTCGGTGTGCGGTGTCATCAATATGCTGATGACCCCCAACTGTACCTCCTCTTTTTCAACAGACCCAGGCCCGGCAGTCTCGGTGCTTACTCGGTGTTTGGCGGCTGTAGGGGATTGGATGAGGGCTAATCGACTGAAGCTGAATCCTGACAAGACGGAGGTGGTGATAGTGTGTAAGGCGATGGAGTTGACGGCCCCCATCATTGATGGGGTCTGTCCTCCATTGACCTCCCAGGTACGGCGTCTGGGGGTGCTCCTCAATGCGCAGCTCTGCCTGGATTCCCAGGTGGAGGCTGTGGCGAGGAATACTTTCCGCCAGTTACATCTGGTGCGACAGCTTCAGCCATTTGTTTCAGACTCTGACCTGACCACAGTCCTCCATGCTTTCATCACCTCAAGATTAGACTATTGTAACGCACTTTACGTGGGGCTACCCATGGTGACAGCTCGGAAATTGCAACTGGTGCAGAATGCGGCGGCCTGTCTCCTAGTGGGACTAGGCCGCCGGGAGCATATTACACCAGTGCTCCGTTCTCTGCACTGGTTGCCGGTGGTTTTCTGGGCCCAAATCAAGGTGTTGGTCTTGGCCTATAAAGCCCTAAACGGCCTGAGATCACCTCATTCACCGGGTCCTGGATTGGCCCCTGCGATCATCCGGGAGTTCCCTGCTTGAGGTCCCCCGAGTTTTTTGGGGGGCCATGCAGGGGAGGGCATTCTCGGTGGCCGCACCACGCCCGTGCAACTCCCTTCCCATAGAGGCCGTGCTGGCCCCAGATCTTCCTTTCTTTTGGAGAAGTTGTAAGACCTGGCTATTCCGCCAGGCGTTTGGCAGGGGAGAGGGGTAGTGGGGGGGGATGTGTTTCTCTGTTTCCTCCTTTCATGATTTATTTTAATTGTTTTTAATGATTGTAAGCCGCCCCGAGCTGCCTATGGCAGGAGGGGCAGGGTAACAAGTTTTAAAAATAATAAGTAAGTAAAGTTGTGTATTTGATATCCTCTACGTTAAAAGGGTATGAACTTGTTTGTTGCAAGCTTTAGGTGTCTAATATTGTTGCTTATCCTAGAGTTTGCTAGTGTGCATGTATAAGATGAGATTAATGAAATTATGTTATTCAACAGTGATGTATTTGAATTATGGACCCTTCAGCTCTTATGCTCCAAGTTATGATTCCACATTTGCAAATATCAGCAAGGACGATTCGGATTTAATCTACTCTACTTATGGGGAAGATTCTAATCCAGGGGGTGTTAAGTAAGTAACTAAAGATCAGTATTGTAGCCCAATGCTTAGTCTGAAAAATCTGTTGAAAAATCAGCAACCTTGTTTAAGATTGGTGCAATGTTGCATGCTACTTGAATCGACGAGGACAAAATATCTGTTTTCTCCCTCTGTCTCCGGGCTAATCCTCCACACGGGTAGAAGAAGAAAAAACGCTTTTCCAGTGCACATCCGTACCGAGCTAGCCCACGACTCCTTAGTTCGTCTTCAGGCCGTCGGGATCGTAGTTTTTCTTCTCCCAGACCTGAAGAGAAGAAAGTAAGAGTTTAAAACAAAATTAAGAGCTCGCAAGGAAAGCAGCGAGTGGGCGGGGCTACAAAGGGCAGCGAAACCCCCAAAGCCTCTCAGGTGGCCGCAAAAAAGCCCAGCCAGTTCCCTCGCAAAGTGCCTGGGAACGGGGGAGTAGGAGACAGCCTGAAACACTGTCTTCCCAAACTAACACAGCGAGGACACCGACAGGACTCCCCCCGCCGAGAAATCAGCACCGCCCTGTGGGAGCCAATTAGAGCCGCAGCGCACCCCCCTTGCAGCAGCGAGGAACCGTGTGGGCAGAAATGGAGGGAACACAGCCCAGTGGAGCGCAACAGGCGACTGCAGACCAGGAGGGCAGGCAAGTAGATATGCCCTTCCTGGCTGCAACAATGGGAAAAATCCTACAGCCGCTGGATCGACTGTGAACTGCAGGACAAAGGGAGCCATAAAAATCCCTCCCCCACTCCTAAGACACCCAGAGAAAGAGCGGGAAAAGCCCCTCGCTCGGTGGGAGCAAAGAGCAAAAGAACTAGGTCACCACAAGGGTGTGCCATGGCAAGGCTCTTGGAATCTCCTCACTCCCTCAGAGGAGAGTGCCTCAGAGTCCCTACCCAGAAAGCGCAGGGGACAAACCCACAGAGGGATTGACTCAGATCAGGAGTCGGGACAGGAGTGGTGTGAGGTAGAGGGCACAAGTTTCCAGGATCCCCTCCCAGATCCTAGGGAAAAGGATAGACAATTCCCGCTTGCCTACAGGGATGAGTTCCTAGGGCAGGTGGCTAAGACCCTCAAATTAAAAGAAAAGCCTGTAAAGGAGGACACCTCTGATTCCCAGGAGAAGGAGGAGAGGGAATACATTCCATCCCTCCATGGGAAAGAGTCAAGGCTACCATTGGGCAAGGTTTTTGAGAAGCTGGTCCTAACGGAGTGGAAACAGCCAGACAAGGCCCATAGAATGAACAGAACCCAGGCTTTCTTGTACTCCTTCTCGAGAAAGAAGGAGTCCATGTTTAAAAATCCGAAAGTAGATGCGGCGGCAGTATCTCTGGCCAGGCAAACAGTTTTCCCCACAGAGGGGGACTGTTCTCCCAAAGACCCCACAGACAGGGCGATTGACCCAGTCCTTGTTAGGGGTTTGGATTTCACAGCCAAAGGTTAACATAATATCCGTAGCTCGGGCCCTACTATCATGGATGCAGGAGGCTCAGGACCCAGAAATCTCAGAACGAAGGGCACAGATTGTCTCATCCCGCATTTCGCTAGCAACAGCCTTTTTGGTGGATTCCACTATGGATGCCATGGGCTTGTCAGCACGAGCACTAGCGAGCTCAGTCTCGGCAAGAAGGAGACTTTGGCTCAGGTCCTGGCAGGGGGACATCACCACCAAAATCCTATTAGTATCAGCACCCTATAAAGAACTGAAACTGTTTGACCTATGTCTTGATAAAGTACTAGCGGATGCTAATGACAAGGACAAACATAAGACCCTACAACAAATAGGGACAAAAAGAGATTTTTTCGGTGTTCCTCATACAGACCAAGGGGGGGATTCGGAGCCTTCAGAAGATATCAGGGGCAACCTAGAGAGGCAGCAGGGAATTTCTTCTTTTGGAATAGAGGCAACAGACATGCCCCTAGATTCGATAAACAAAAATCAAAGGGCTCTTGATTTTGGGCCTCCCCAACACAAACAGGATGCATGACTATCCGGAGACTCCGGAGGTAGGGGGCAGACTGCAACTCTTCTCAGAACTCTGGGAAAGATCAGTCTCAGACACATCGGTGTTGGGGTGCGTGTCACAGGGTTATCACATAGAACTAGCATCTTATCCCAGGCAAAGATTCCTGGCCACCCCCTGTCAAGAAATCCCGAAAAACACGGGGCTATGATCAAAGAGATTCAGAGACTCTTAAACATCAGAGCCATAGAACCAGTACCTCCAGAGCAAGCAGGTCAGGGTCTTTATTCAGTTCTATTCTTGGTCCCCAAAAAAGGGGGAACAAGCCCAGATGATTATAATAACCCCATGGTGGCCGAGGAGACCATGGTTTTCAGACTTGATAGAACTCAGCCATGCTCCTCCCGAAGTACTCCCGTTGAGACCGGACCTACTCAGTCAGGGCCCTCTACTCTGCGAGAACCTACACATCCTAAGACTGACAGTGTGGCCCTTGAACACTCAGCCTTAAAGAACAAGGGCTATTCAGAGGCAGTTCTGTCAACACTACAGCAATCTAGACGCCCAGCCACCAGAAGAGCATATGGAGCAACATGGAAAATCTTCACTGTATGGGCAACACAGAAGCGATATGATCCCTGTAGGGCAGAGATTGCGATAATTCTTCAATTTTTGCAAGAGGGCTTGGACAAGGGGTTAAAGCCTAACACCTTAGCGAGACAAGCAGCAGCGATTGATTCAGTACTGAGGGCGGTAGCAAATAAACAGGTGTCATCCCTTAGACATGTGAGACAATTCCTAAGGGCAGCTAGGTCAATCTCCCCTCCAGTGGTGCATAGATGCCCTTCATGGAGTTTGAGCCTCGTTTTAGATGCTCTAACCAGAACCCCGTTTGAACCTTTAAGACACGTTTCATTATGTATGTTATCACTTAAAGTGGTATTTCTAGTTGCAGTTACATCAGCCAGAAGGGTATCAGAGTTAGGGCCTCTATCTATGGAGGAGAATTTGTTTACATTCCAGGCCTTTATTCCTAAGGTGAATTCATTTTTCCATAGGAGCCAGGAGATTGTTTTACCTTCCTTTTGCCCTAAACCATCCCACCCAAAGGAGAAGATCTGGCATATGTTAGATGTGCAAAGGGCATTAAAAATTTACCTTACTAGAACTTGGGGATCTAGATCCACTACGGCCCTGTTTGTTAATATCAGACCGGGCCGTGAAGGATCAAAAGCATCAAAAACCCTCTTATCTAAGTGGGTAAAGCAGTGCATCATAGAGGCGTACAAAGCAAAGAATAGGGTCCCATCCATTCAGATATGGACTGCAGCTATGTCTTACGCCTTTAAGTCAAGGGCTTCTTATGAAGAGATATGCAGGGCGGCTACATGGTCATCCCTGCATACCTTTGTTAAACATTACATATTAAATGTGTTCAAATCCGCAGAAGCGGCGTTTGGCAGAAGGGTGTTGCAGGCAGTGCTGGATTCCCCGGACGCTGTTTGTTCCCACCCTTAGGGACTATTGGCTCGGGTATATCCCGTGTGGAGGATTAGCCCGGAGACAGAGGAAGAAAGGAGAATTGGTCACCTACCTCGGTGAATTTCTTTCTCCTCTGTCTCTGGATAATCCTCTGACCCTCCCTGTCAAACAGCACCAGATGGCAGGTCAGGTCATCCAAAGGTGTTAGAACACTTACAGAGTTCAAGAAAAATTCTTTCTTGTTGTTAGAAATAACGTGTTTTAAATTGTTTTCTTTTTGTATATCACTAACAAGTTTAAAGTTTTTTAGAAAAGATTAAAGCCGGCCCTCGGCTTAGATATGAACTGAGGAGTCGGGGGCTAGCTCGGCATGCATGCGCACTGGAAAAGCGTTTTTTCTTCTTCTGCCTCCCAGCGGCCATCCGTAGAGCTACCCATGCGGAGGATTATCTGGAGACAGAGGAGAAAGGAATTCACCAAGGTACGTGACCAATTCTCCTTTCCTAATACTAGTGACATAATCTAAATGCCCATCTGTGCTCTGATCTTGAATTTTTTCTTTTCACAGAGGAGATCCCTGCTTGCTTTGAGCAAATTTTGTGAAGTCAAAGATGCTTACCTTTAGCATTAAAGCCAACTTCTGATATAGGCCCTTTTCAAACGGGCACAAATGTGTGGGGGGATGGGTGGTTGCCGCAGTGGGTGGGCGGTGCATGGGCGGCCCATTACACGGACACCCACCCACCTCCACCTATCTCCATGCACGGAGGCACCTCCATTTTTCTCCAGTGCCTCTGTGCTGGGTGGAGCACAGGAGTGTGCACCCCCACCCCCCACTGCGACATTTGTACGGACACCACCACTACCACCCACACACATGGGCAAAAAGGTGGGATGTCTGTGTAAAAAGGGTGCCCCCCCGACATAACAGTGTGATAATCAAATACTGTGTTTAGGCCAAAGGGTGATCTTGGCTGTCAAGTGCAACCAAATGCAAGATTGTGGTGCTGTACTCGATATACCTACATCTCTGACACTGGTGCTGCTTTAAGTTACAATTTCTTTAAAAACAGAACAGACCTGTGTTATGGTTGGAGAATGGTAAGAGCAATCCTCTAAACAACCTTCACATTCTCATGCTTAATTGAGTGTGAAGGATCTGTTAATAAAAATCCCACTGCACAGGCAGGACAAAAAGTTCCACTTTGACAGGTGATAGAATGTTATTAGTTTCAGGTTCTTAACAATTACCATAAAATGTTAATAGGTTTAAACTGTGTAAAAAGTACTTATGTTTTAACCAGTAGGCTCATTATGTGCAAATAAAGTAGCCAACTTTATTTATTTATTTCATTATATTTCTACCCCGCACCCTCCTGCTCACAGACTTGCTGAGTTACCTTTGACACAATCCAACAATGAGTTGTTCTGTAACTACCTTGAAATAAAACTTCTAGTTTGTGGTAAACGAATTCATCACAACTCTAGAGGCAAATAATTAAGACAGTCTAGGAAATGTATAAATAAGCAGGAAATCCATGGGAATGCTTTACATTTTTTAACTTAAAATGCAATTTCCCCAGATTGTATAATTGCTATTTAATATTTTTCACCAAAGGGAGATAAACAAAAACAAACTGTTAATGAACCTGACCTCGTATCACACAAGCGTATATTTATCGTAGTGTTACGCTTTGTGTTACTTTCCTCTCGTGTCCTGTATTTCAGGATTCCACCTACTGCAAAAATGTTACACAACTTAAAACTTTTGAAATACTTTGACACAAAAATTGATCTTGCCTCTTGTCGTCGCTAAATCTGGCTTTCAGAAAAAAGGTACAAAGTAGCGATGCACTCAGGTGTGATTGCAATATATTTTGTAAAAGTATATAGATTATTGCTTTGTATTTTTAAGGAAATGTGCCTAAATAAATTAAAACACCCTCCTGTTGTGTTTGTGTGCGTTAACAGAGTATGTCTGGAATTTTCAAAAACTCAGTCATTCAGTAAAGACATGAAAAATATTAATGGTTACAAACTTTTTAAATTTTCCTTATTGCTTTGCTGCTAGTGAAACAGACATTTTCTTTGTCACATTAGGTACTATGGGAGGCTGCAGTACCAAAATTTCATGTACAGACTTCAGTTCCAAAAACAATTTGTATTATTTATTTATTTATTTTATTTAGTTATTAAAATGTATATGTTGCCCCCCTCTGCTATAAGCATCTTGGGGCGGCTAACAACATTTTAAAATACATAGCAACTAAAATAAAATTAAAACCACCTAAAATCCCCAGATTACAAAAACCCATATCCAAACTCTCCCTAACTCAACCCACCCACCCCATCTCCCTCGGTAAAGGCCTGGTGGAACAGCCAGGTCTTACACTGTATACGGAAAGAGGGGAGGTCGGTGGTCAGGCGGGCCTCCAATGGGAGAGATTTCCACAGCTGCGGTGCAGCCACAGAAAACACCCTCCTCATGGTTGACACCCAGAAAACCCGGGGGACCCCGAGGAGGGCGCCCCCGGCCGACAACAGGGGCCAATCCAGGATCTGGAGGGTGAGGCGGTTCTGCAGGTAGGTGGGGCCCAGGCCGTTTAGGACTTTAAAGGTCAGCACCAACACCTTGGGCCAGGAAGACTATCGGCAGCCACTGCAGAGAGTGAAGCACCAGTGTAATGTGCTCGAGTCAATCCATCCCCATTAGGAGATGGGCCGCCGCATTCTGCACGAGCTCCAAGGGTAGCCCCACGTAGAGTGTGTTATAGTAGTCCAGTCTCGAGGTAATAAAAGCATAGACGATTGTGGCCAGATCTGAGTCCAAGACATACAACCTAAGCAGACGTACCAGCTGTAACTGGCGAAATGCCCCCTTCACCACAACCGCCACCTGGACATCCATGCGGAGCTGCGGATCCAGGAGCACCCCCAAACTACGGACCTGAGATACCAGGGAGGATGGACCCCATCAATGATGGGGGCTATCACTCCACCAGCTTTTCCCACAACCATCACCTCCATCTTGTCAGGATTCAACTTCAGGTGGCTTGACCTCATCCAATCCCCCACAGCTGACAAACACCAGGTAAGGACTGCCAGACCTGGGTCTGATGAAAATGAGAGCGATAGCTGGGTGTCATCAGCATATTGATGACACCTTACACCAAACTCCTTGACGACCTCCCCCAAAGGTTGCATGTACACATTGAAAAGAGAGGGGATAAGATGGAACCCTGCGGGACCCCACATGTGAGGCCCCAGAGAGAGGATGAAAAATCACCCAGCACCACACATTGCGTTCTCCCAGCCAAGAAAGAGCGGAACCATTCAAGAACAGTCCCGCTAATCCCTGCCTGGTCCTGCAGCCGAGTCATCAACAACTCATGATCAACAGTATCAAATGCAGCCGAGAGATCTAACAGAATCAACAGGGTCAAACGACCCTGGTCCGACTCAGGTGAGAGTTCGTTGACCAAGGCCACAAGCGTAGTCTCCGTGCTATAACCCGGACGAAAGCCAGACTGTGAGGGATCGAGAAAATTGACACAGTTCAGATACTCCTGCCACAGCCGAGCCACCACCCGTTCAGTAACCTTCCCTAAAAAGGGAAGGTTAGAGACCAGCCGATAACTGGCCAGGGAGCCAACGTCCAATGATGGTTTCTTGAGCAGGGGCCGCACCACAGCCTCCTGAGACAGTCCGGCACCCTGCCCTCCCCAAGGGAGGAATTGACCATCCCAGCCAACAACGGCCCTAATGTCTCCTGACTAGCCTTAACCAGCCACGACAGGCATGGATCTAATTCACAATAAGTGGCTTGAACAGTCCCAAGGGCATCCCCCGCATCCGAGGGCAACACATCCTGAAATTCATCCCACAAAACAGGACAAGAAGGGGCTTTACTGCCTCTGTCTCACCTACTGCTAAAAATGTCACGTCAAAACTGTGGTGGATTTGAGCGATTTTTATCCGCAAAAAAGTCCACAAACAAAACACAGTGGGCATTTGCTGACTCTAAATCCAGGTGGAGGGAGTCCAGACTGACCAGCCCCCTCACCACCAGGAAAAACTCAACCAGGCGGGACTTAGTGGATGCAATGAGGGCAGCAAAGAAAACCTTCTTTGCTGTCCGCACCGCAACGGCATAGGTATGTAACCAGACTCTATGCTGCAGTCGGTCAACTTCAGTACGTGAGTGATGCCACCATTGCTCTAACCGCCACCCTTCCAGCTTCATCCGCTGCAGCTCCTCCATATACTACGGGGACCTGCGTTGTTGGCGATTCAGGAGCGGATGCCTGGGAGCCACAGTCGATGGCCTCCACCAGCATGGAATTCCACATGGTCACAAGGTCAACGAGTGAGCGGCCATTGAGATTAGAGGAAACATCCCCATGAGCTATCCGGAACTTTTCTGGTTCCATAAGCCTTCAGGGGTGAACCAACCTAACTGGTTCTACATCCTCCCAGGGGTAGACATGCACCAGGATACCAGCCTGGAAGAGATAATGATCCATCCATGACAAGGGCACTTGTTGACATCTTCCCCCACTAATGGATCCCCCACCTCAAGGGATCCAAAATATCATGTCCAGGGTATGTCCTCCAACATGTGTGGGGTCCACCATTCTCTGAGACAGGCCCATGGCGGCCATGAACTCACGCTCTGCCTCTTCAAGACTGGCGTCGGCATGCATATTGAAGTCCCCCAGGATTATCGCCCTGGGGGACTGCAAGACCACCTCTGACACCAGCTCGGTCAGTGAAACTGCTGTACAGGTGGGTGCCCGGTATATCAGCAGTACCTTCACTCTGTCTCCGGCCAAATCCAACACCAGATGGAGACCCTCTATACCCATGATAAATCTATAGCACAGGAAATCTCACAGACAAGGGATCCTTAAAAATAATGGCTACACCGCCTCCCCCCCGCCTTCCCCCCAAACAAATACCTAACCGGAACAAAATCAGCCAGTATAGGCCTCGACTCAGTGTCCAGCCAGGTCGCCGTAAGACATGCAAGGTCGGCCGCCTGGTCCATGATCATCTCCCAACGTAGTTGACTTATTGGCCACTGACCTCGCGTTTACCAGCATCAAACTGAGACCAGGGGCCCTCCGATTTCCGATCACCTCACCGCCTGCCTGAGGGCCATTGAGCGTGACAGGTTCAAAACATCTGTCCTGTCTCTCACATCTAACTCACCTCCCAGAAGGACCATAGTTCCCCTGGCCCAACACGACCCCTATGGCTGCACACACACGCACACCGGTCCGCTCCTCCAACCACCCCCCTGGAGTCTGTCCCGCCAGCCCCCCGAGGAAGGTCCTCATCCACTAATATACCCCCTATCCTCCTCTGCCACAGAAGTATAACTCCCCCCTCTCCAAAGGGCTGCACCCCTCCCTCACACCAAGGGTGTCAGCCCTTCCCACCCTAACCCAATCCCCTTGTCCCCCTCCTGCACAAAACAAACAGGCCATCCCCCACCACCACCCGTCCCTTCCCTAAAACCAAATATACTCCCACCCACGTTAATGACCCCCAATGAATGCTACCCTACAACCCAGTGCCACAAAAACATTCCCTACAGCCTAAAAACAGCAACCCCCCTCCCCCAAATACCTGCCGTCTGCAGGTCAGGCAGCCCTCTTTCAAGTCCTGGAGAGGGAGGGGGCAGGGATGCAAGCCCCAGCCCAGGTGCATTATGCTTGAAGCAGTAATTTTCTTTCATTTGTTGAAAACACTGGCAATTCTGATGTTCAAGTAATTGTTCTCCGGGGTAATGTTATGCTTAAAAATATGGCTCTCTTGCTATGGTTCAGAAATATATTCCCAAAGAACATCGGAAAATTATTTCTAGTCCTTATAAAACTTTATAGTTAGTGTCAAATATCTGGGTTATTTAAACAAGGGGAGGAGAAGAAATTATTTATTTATTTATTTATTTGGACTTATATCCTGCCCTCGGGGTGGGTTTCCAAACATAACCGAAATACAATATATACTTAAACCTCTCCCCCCAGAACACACACACACACACCCTTAAAGCGTGTCCCTACCCATCAAAGTCCTGGCTGTCCCCAGAAGATGGTCATGTTTGGTTTCAGCAAATTTCCAATGGAATATCAAACATGGAAAGTTGGTTAAAGTTTGAGATTGTACTACTTTAAAATACTACTTTATGAATGGTACATATACTTGGATGGGAATCTTAATAGGGTTGTTAGGCTACAAAAGTCTTGGATGTTTCAGCAAAAGTATGCCTATTAGACCATGCCAATATTCTGAAAATGTTGACATCTGTTTAGAGGTTTGTTTACATGAATCTGTTATTACATAAACGTTTGCTGTGAAAGTAATTATTTTTTAATGTAACACTTTAATCTTTTTCAGCATTTATGATTTTTTGGCAAAGAGTCAAGATTACCCCTGTGTTATGGCAGATAGTTTGTTGGATGTCTTGACGCAAGGGGGGCATTCACGGTCTCTCCGAGAACTAGAGGCGGTAAGAACTGTGGTGCGTGAGCTTACTGATGCTTGCTTTGGTTCTACAAGACGACAGCAGTAAGTGGGGTCCACTACCCCACTTTTCTGGGCTGGGTGACTCAATTTCCCTCACTTGCAACCCACCTGAACCAGTTCTCTCTCTGACTGATTCAGTCCTGCAAAGGGGACAATACTTTTGTCTCCCAAACTCCCAGAAACTTCCCGTTCTTAGACTCTCACTGGGTGTTCCCCAATGTGCAGACAACAGGAATCGCTTCTTAGTAAAGAAGAAAGTTTATTGATTACATAAGCAAAGATAGTTTGAACACAGAGTGGCTAATAAACAAAAGTAAATAACGCATTCCTAGTCTGAACTGCGTGTACCCCTAGTTAAATCTTACCCTACAAAAGTCCATTTCTCAGCCAGTGATGTAGCGTGGCTGGGCACCCGTCTTAAGTTGGTCAGAAAGCAAAGTTCCTTCTGTCAGCACATTGCTGCGGTGGGCTTGCTGACTTGTCCAGAGGACTGATATAGTGCGAGTCTTCACCAAGACTTCTTTTCTCATTAAACTTGCCAGTTGCAATATACACAAAGAGTGAAATGCAAGCGGCAGCGTATGCCGCCTGTCAGCGCAATGCCCAACCAGACAGTGGGTGCAAATGTGCGCATGTGTCCTGCGCGTGTAGCAGGCCACGCCTGCCAATACAACTCCCACCCACCCCCGAGCCCACACACCCCACAGCCCAGGGGATGGAGCAGGCACAGCTCCTGCTCCATCCCCCGGGCTGTGGGGTATATGGGCTCGGGGTGGTGGTGGTGGTGTATCGGCAGGGGCACGCTGTTGCACCGAGCGGATTGCTGCACGCAAAGGGCGTATGCGCACATTTGCGCCAGCAGAAGTAAACTACACCCAGTGTAGGCGCAGTTTACAATAGGGTGTTGGATTGCACCCTAAAAGTATAAAACAAAGGGACAGGGAAGAAAAGGGAAGGGTATGTCACCTACCACGCCTAATTTGCATCAAAATTCAAAACAGGTATCTCAATTAATTAAAAAATAAAATTACAAATATTAAATCCGCTCAATAGAGGAAAACAAGAAGATGACTAAACTTCTCATTTCCTTGTATGGCACCTGAAAGATAACACATTTCAAACTCCATATTCAAAAAGTTATTTTATTAAATGATATTTACAGAATAATAAAAATTAAATAAATCCAACACATCTTCAGCAAGAAGAAGAATATGTAAAATAACACTATAAAGTCTCAGTGCTCACAAACCCTGTAACACAAAAAAGTCTCATCAAAAAAAGTTACAAAACTCTTCCCGTATGTTTCACCAATATAAGAAACTTTTTCATGGGAAACTGTGAGATTACAATTCATTTAAAAAAACATAAAGAAGAAAAACTATGCCTCAAAATGCAGGCTTGCAGGATACCATATTCCCCCCCCCCCCCCCCCCCCCCCCCCGCCAGCTTTTGGCATGCAATCTACTTAAATAGGAAAGCTTGTTACTAATTTCCACACATGATACAAAGTGAGTAATTGACAAAGATTGACACCGCAGATAATCCATTAATCACAAAGAGCAATTTAGGGTTAATTGCCAACCCCATCCTTAGTACAATGTGTTACTACAAATCAATTGATCACAGTTAACCAACAACTTACATTTTGGGAGGAGTTATGGGGGGTGTTTTTAGTTCTTTAGGGTTTTAATTATGTAATTTATATTTTGTGTTTGTTTTATGTATTTATTGTGAGCCATCCTGAGCCTTCGGGGGATAGGGTGGGATAGAAGTCTAAATAAATGGGTTATTTAATCCTGAGTCACTAAGCAATCATAATTACCTTATATATTGTCTTACATCATGCAGCAATTATTTATATAGCACCAGCAATGTACTTGGCACTTTACAACTGTTGAAAATAGACCAAATACAATTAACCATTAATGGCAAAACCACATAGGTAATACTTTAAAAACCAAAGTAAAAGAACTTTTTTAATCCACATAAATAAAACTCCTGCTAATCTAAAAGACTACAGAAACACAGATAAATCTAATTCCTCATTGAGGCCAATAGCAGCTGCCAAAGTGTGTGTTCAAGTATGAACCCAGATTCATTAACTAGAAGACATTTCGTCAGGTGCTCGTATTTTCCAGACTTCCAAGACCAGAAATTATCTATCTGCCTGCCTCTCCTCTCCTCCCCCAAAACAGCCCCTGGATGCGTGGGACATTGGCTTTCTGACACACTTGATATTACCTTGAATGAATGTGTTGCTGGAGCCAAAGACTTTAAATGTTTGGAAAGTTTTAGCTCTCTAAATTTGTAGTCTAATTGGTTTGAATTCTGTGATGAATTGTAAGTAAAGCCAAACACACCATTTCTGATGTAGTAGTTTCATTCTACTGCTGATATTCCATATTAAAACAAAAAGCAGATTTTTATTGTGTGTTATACACCTATAAGGGGCTGCGTGCTTGAAAAATGGTGGGGAGGGGAAGAACACAGGGAAATGTGCAGCGTTGTTACAGGTAGAAATACGGCCCCATGAAGTCACAATGAAGAGTGTAATCAGGAAATACACTAATGTTTGGAATTAAACCCTAGCCCCTACAATCTGACAACCATCACCATTTTCCCTTGGATGCCTACAAAAAATATGCTGGGAACAGGTGTGATAAATGTTAGCTGATTTCCATGGTGGAAATAAATACAGTTGTGTTAACCTCAAGCTGGAAGACTTACTTCTCCCCCTGTTCCCAGATAATCCTCTGCGCGGGTAGCTCTCCTCTTGAACTCCAGGAGGCAGTACTTGAATTTTCCTTTTGCGCATGCACATCGAGCTACCCCGTTGCTTCAGTCTAATCTCTGCCTCGGACCGACAGGAGGCCATCAGCAGAGGTCTAGGAGGGGCGCCAGCAAGAGAAAATTGAAGCCGTTACCGAGCGGCAGTGCACAGCCAAACATCAGAGGAGGTTTGGAGCCCCTTGGCGGCGCCGTACGGCAAGTGTTACCAGCCACGAGCTGGGAAACAGCGATCAGGCCCAGGTCAGCTCCCTCACGAGAGCTGGGGAGCAGGGAAGACAGGGCCCCACTACACTGCTGCCGCTGCCCTAGCCGGCTCTCCCCCGCCACAAAACTGTTCACACAGCGCGTGAATTCAGTTCAGCCGAAGACCCGCTTTATACCCGACAGCCCAAACCGCGGTCTCCAGAGCCTGGACGGGCAAGATGGAGGAAGGAGCACCAGAGACCTCGTGCTCAGAACCGCAAGTATCCCAACAGGATGCATCCCTACCATCTCTGTCTCTCACTATGGGGAAGGTCCTTGAGTCGCTAAACAAACATTGTGACCTGCAAACAAAAAAGAAAAGAAAGCAAGATCCCCCCAAGTCTCCTCCGAGCGCTGGGTCAAAAAGCACAAGAAAGTTGAAAGCTCCAAAGGTGGGGCACTGTGGCCATGGTCTTAGACTCCTCATAGGCGTTGGCAGAGAGTTCCACAGCGGAGGGGACTAAGCGCAGCAGATCCTCCTTCCAGGCCAAGCACAGGGGGGACTCTTCCTCAGAGGATTCCTCTCAGGGGGAAAACTCAGGTCTTGAGGAAGGGGAGGTTCAGTCACCATAGGCTGATCCCGGGGACAAAGACAGGCAATACTCCCCCCTCCCCCCCCAAATACAGGGAGGAACTCCAGCTAGAGGAAAGAGCTAGCAAGGAGGAGTCCTCCGACTCGCAGGAGGAGGAAAGAGATTATATTCCCAGCATCCACGGCGGGGACCTAGGGATCCTGCTGGACAAAGCCTTTGAAAAGTTAGTTCTGGAGGAATGGAAGTCCCCGGATAAGGCTCTCAGAATGTATAGATCTCAGGATTCCATGTATGCTTTTTCTAGGAAAAAAGAATCACTATTTAAAAACCCAAAGGTTGACGCTGCTGCAATGTCTTTGGCCAGGCGGACAGTGTTCCCTACGGAGGGGGACGTCTCCCCTAGGGGCCCTACTGACAAGGCAGTAGACACGACCCGTAGGAGAGTGCTGGCTTCTTCAGCTAACTCTCTAAAGATTAGTATACTCTTGTCATACGTGGCACGAGCCCTCCTGGCTTGGTTCCAGGAACTCCAGGACCCCGAGCTGTCAGAAAACAGAACGCAGGCTCTCTCTTCGCGCATCCTCCTTGCCACTTCTCTTCTGGCTGATTCCACGATGGACTCCATGACCTGGTCAGCTCACTCACTAGCGGGTTGCGTGGCTGCCAGAAGGAGAATTTGCTTGAGGTCGTGGCAGGGGGACGCCATTGCAAAGAACCTGCTGGTAGGGAAGCAAACTGGAAGCAAACTGTTCGGTACATCTCTAGATAAGGTGCTAGCAGACGCAACCGACAAAGCGAAGGGTAAAACACTTCAAAAGTTCTCAGCCAAGAAAAAGCCCTTTCAAGGGCCGCCCCTCAGGTTTGGGGGCAGTTCAGGGGGTTCAGAAAGTTCCAGCCCCAACATAACTGGGAGCCAGCTCACTCGTTCTCCTTTCGCCCCAAAGGACAAAGGCAGGTCAAATTTAACCGACAGAAGTTTGGGTTGGGGAGGGGTTCGGCCCTCCCCAACCCAAACAGGATGCATGACTACATGGAGGGTTCAGGGGTAGGATGCAGACTGCAAGGCTTTGCAGATACCTGGGAGGCTTCAGTCTCAGACGAGTGGGCCTTAGCCACCGTCAGCGGAGGCTATGCCATAGAACTCTCCTGGACACTCAGGGAAAGATTCCTAATCTCCCCCTGTTCAAACAATCCCTCCAAGCACCAAGCAATGCTCCGGGAAATCCAGCGCCTCCACTCGATCCTCACCATAGAGGAGGTTCCAGAGAACGAGCGGAACCTAGGTCTTTACTCAATCCTCTTGGTAGCAAAGAAGTCAGGGGAGTGGAGGACTGTGTTGGACTTAAAATCGCTCAACAAGTCTGTGAGGCGACAGAAATTCAAAATGGAGATGGTCAAATCCATCTCAGGCAGGGGGACTGGATGGTTTCCCTAGACTTGGACGCCTATCTCCATGTCCGATTGTGCAGTATCACAGGAAGTATCTCAGGTTCTGCTATCAGGAGAGACACTGGCAATACAGGGCCCTCCCCTTCGGGCTGTCTTCAGCTCTGCGAACCTTCACGAAGCTACTGGTCCCATTAATAGCCAATCTCCGCAGAGAGGGAATCCACCTCTACCCCTATCTGGATGACATTCTCTTCAGAGCCCAGACAGAGATCAAGCTTCAGACAGACAGGGGCATTCATTATCTGACCATGGTTTTCTCCTAAACAGGGAAAAGAGCTCCTTAATTCCAACGCAGAGGCTGGAACATCTAGGGGTGGCCTAGATACCTTCTCAGACAGCGCCCTCATCCCGGTAGACCGGCAACAAAAGGTTCGCAGCAGCCTGATTCACATACTACAGGTAAAAAAGTGAATGAGGCTGAAATCCCTGACTCAGCTCCTGGGACTACTCATATCATGCACGCATCAGGTCCAGTGGGGCCGTTTCCATCTAAGACCCTTGCAACAGCAGCTGCGGCCTATGCAGCGAGAGCTGACTTTAGGTCTCAATCCCTGGGCCACTATCCCACCACATTTAGCACACTCAATGTCTTGGTGGTTAAAACCAGAGGCGTTTGGAAAAGGAGTTCCTCTGATAGAGCCCTCCAGAATAACAGTCACAACGGATGCCTGTCTAACGGGGTGGGGAGCCCACTCGGGGCCAGTGTCGGTCCAGGGAGTCTGGAACAAGACAGATGCGGCCAGAAGCATAAATTTTCTGGAGTTGAAGGCCATCCATCTAGCATTAGCCCAGTTAGCCCCATCTCTTCAGAAGCGGCACGTACTGATCTACACGAACACCACAGCGAGAGCATACGTGAACCATCAAGGGGGCTCAAGATCCTTTTTGTTACATCAGGAGGCGACCAAGCTCCTCCACTGGGCCCAGAAACACCTCCCATCCCTGAAGGCCCTACACATCAGGGGACTGGACAATATACAAGCAGATTGACCCAGTTGTCGCCTGATAGACCCCCACAAATGGGCCCTAGACAGGGAGGTCTTCAAGCAGATCTCGCAGTGGTTCGGCCGACCGAGAATGGATCTATTTGCCTCTCTGGGAACAAGCAGGTTCTTCTGTTTATGAACAAGACTCGATCTCAAGGGGCAGTGGCAGTGGATGCTCTAAACCAGCCTTGGCCATGAGGTCTGCTGTACGCTTTTCCCCCCCTTTCCTCTGATAGGGAGGACGATTTCAAAGATTCCCAAGGAAAAGGCCCAGGTGATTCTGATAACCCCATGGTGGTCAGAAGACCCTGGTTTTCGGATTTAATAGAGTTAAGCCAACAGCCACACATGACGTTACCAATGCAACCTGCGCTCGTCCACCAGGGTGCAGTGCTTCACTACAACCTCCAGCTGCTGAGACTGATAGCATGGAAGTTGAGCGCACAGCATTGAGTAGGGGCTACTCAGAGTCGGTGCTCTCGACCTTATTGCTGTCTTGGAGACCAGCCACTAGGAGAGCATACAGGACCACCTAGAGGGTTTTCTCCAATAGTTTAAGGGCTAAGGGAAAGGATCCATGTAGGGCTGGGATCCCCAAGGTCCTTGAGTTCCTCCAGGCGGGACTAGATAAGGGTCTCAAACCAAATACCTTGTCCAGACAGGCTTCTGCCCTAGATTTTGTGTTACGAGCTGTACTTAACAAGCCTATCTCAGCTCATAGGCATGCCAGACAGCTTATCAGAGCAGCCAGGGTTATTTCTCCACCGGTTGTGCACAGATACGTCTTATGGAACCTGAATTTGGTTTTAGACGCCCTTATGAGAGAGCCTTTCGAAACCCTCAGCAGGGGGTCTCTCTACTTTTTCTCAGTTAAGGTAGCTTTTCTGATAGCAGTAACAGCTAGGAGGATTTCAGAGCTAGGGGCCGTATCTATGGAGGCTTATTTCTGTGTTTTTCAGAAGCAGTCAGTGACCCAGCCTTTATTCCCAGGGTAAATACTATTTTTCATAAGTCTCAAAATCTGGTGTTGCCGTCCTTCTGCCCCAACCCGAACCATCCTCGGGAAAAGATGTGGCATAAGTTGGATGTGCGCAGAGCACTAAAGATTTACCTAAGAAGGACACAAGGATTTGGGAAATCTGCCTTGTTTGTTCACATTAGACCAGGTTACAAGGGCCTAAAGGCTTCAAAGACCCTGATCGCTAAGTGGGTCAGGCAGTGTATCATTGAGGCTTATAGAGCGAAAGGAAAGGTTCCTCCACCTCAGATCTGGGCACATTCTGTTAAAGGTTCTGCCACGTCTTATGACTTTAGGGCACGTGCTTCCTATGAGGAAATCTGTGGGGCGGCCACCTGGTCCTCCCTGCACACCTTTGTAAAAGCACTACAAGGTGGATGTCTACCAGTCAGCGGATGCTGCGTTTGGGAGGAGGGTGCTGCAGGCAGAGCTGGATGATTCCGGTGCTGTGTGCTCCCACCCTTAGAGGAGTTTGTCTGCTCGGATATATCCCGTGCGGAGGATTATCCGGGACCAGGGGGAGAAAAGAGAATTGGTCACCTACCTCGGTGAATTCTTTTCTCTCCTGCTTCCTGGATAATACTCCAAGCCTCCCTGCCAAACAGCAAGGAAAAAATAGGGACACAGTTGTTGTTAGCATAAAAAAAAAAAAAAAAAAAAACCACCATGGGGTCCTACTATGTTAAGACATCAGGGTCGGTTTTCATTTATCACTACTGGTGCTACCAGAGCTACTATCGTTGGTTCTGCTGTTTGTTGTTTTTACCTTTAAGATGAGACCTCAGTGGGTCGGTCCTCGGCTATGACACTGACTGAAGCAACGGGGTAGCTCGATGCACATGCGCAAAAGGAAAATTCAAGTGCTGCCTCCTGGAGGTCAAGAGGAGAGCTACCCGTGCGGAGTATTATCCGGGAAGCAGGAGAGAAAAGAATTCACCAAGGTAGGTGACCAATTCTCTTTTATTCATTCATGCTTAGCATTGCAGCACTCTTTGTTTAGAACAGTGAAGTGATACTGTTGTCTATTTTTAATTTTAACATAAATTTTAAGCATGCACTCAAAACATGTTTTCTTAGAGTCTTTCTCAAAGCAATTCTTTGTTTTAAAGTAATAATTCTGCAAGGAACCACTGAAACTCTGCAGTGAATATTTTTTTAAAAGGAATTCTCAACTTCTTTAAAATTTAGGTTGAACCTGTACGTGCAAAGTTTCAGTTCATCAAGACATTTTAGAAACTTAAGTCACCTGCAATGGAAATTCTTTGGTAACTTTAAAGTGGTTGCCATATTAATATTTGCAGTAGGTCATTGTAAGTAATTTAGAAGAGATCTCTAATATTGCTAATTATTGGTAAGACAAGCATAAGGATCACACCTTAATGGTTACTACTATGCAATTTTTGTTGTAAGTGGAAACTAATGGTAACACTTCCCCATCTCATTCTAATTATGAACGTTGCCTCACTGAAGAGTCCTTTTTTGTACTTAAAGCAGATCTCATTCAGTATATCACACTAAATACTCCTTTCTTAATTACAGCCAGTGGAGGAAGCTGCAGGCCAGCACAGAAGAACTGACAAAGTAAAAGATGTAGAGGTGATATTTTTCTAATGTCTTTTATCAAAAAAACATTCTAAAAGGTACTTTTAAGCTCTAACTCTACAACTGTTTAAAGCTGTAGAAATGTGTGCAGCTTGACGAAACAGCTTAACCAGATAACTTCCAAATTGTTTGCTGTTTAGTAGCTGTTGTAAGTGATGGTGTGAACAGGGAAAGGGTGTTAAGTCACTTAACACTTTATTGTTTGCATGATCATTAGTTCCCTGAGAAGCATTCCCCTCTGTAATTACTCTGGGCTCAGTCACAGAACACACCAAACATGGGTTGGTAGTATGGGGAAACGCTTTGCACACAGCCCCCAAGCCTTGAGAAAGGTAGCGGTTTTTTGTGTTTGAGAGTTCGGGGAAGAGTGTTGTGGGAAGAATTTTGCCACATTAGCAAGCCCATGCCTAGAGTGACTATATCCACCTCTGAGAACACTCACTTCCAAGGGTAAGCTGTTCTAGAGTATCTACTCCTTTTTATCAGGAGTACAGTTCCCCAGGGCTAACCATCTTTGGCATAATTACTGTGTGTACCAGTTAAAGCATGCTAAGGAGTGGTTACAAAGTCATGGTTCATATTAAAGAGAATTCAGAGGGCTAGCTCTCATGTTGGTACCTGAAAGGTCTTGAATTGCTTCATCAGGTATGCCTGCGGGGATAAACCTGCCTCACTTTGTTAAAGGTAATCTTTCAGCTGTATAATGCAATATGTACAAAGCTTACCCATTGATTACAGAAGTCAACCTGCAATAAATTGTACAGAAATTGAACTTTTATGAAAGGGTGGGGTATAAATTCAAAATAGTAAGAAATAAGACAAAAAACGTACAATTGGTTTTAGGGCTGAATTACCTCAGTACCTGTGATACTGCTGCATTTCTAACCAGCCAATAGACTGAAATCAGGCAGGGTTTGATTGAGGGGCTGGAAAGCAGTTGGTTTTCAATAGAGATCGGTGCTGCTGGAATTTTCAGCTCTTACTTCATCAGACTTTATTGATCTTCAAGTCATTCTGCAAAGGTCGTATTTTCTCAGAAGTTTTGGGATACATTTTTTTTGTTTGCTTACAGGAGAAGTGAGGTTGTTTCCTGGTTTGGGG
The DNA here is from genome assembly GCA_003113815.1 of Sphenodon punctatus. Taxonomy (NCBI): domain Eukaryota; kingdom Metazoa; phylum Chordata; class Lepidosauria; order Sphenodontia; family Sphenodontidae; genus Sphenodon; species Sphenodon punctatus. Next base: position 753,729 of record QEPC01010989.1, on the reverse strand, counting down.
AAATCATCCTGATCTGCATGTTTTATTACATTATTTTGAGCATATGTTGAACTCTCAAAAGGTGAAGTAAATCCAAAATGGATAAAGAGAATGGAATAATGTGTAGAGCAATAAATGCTCCATCTGTTCAACATCTAAAAGTAAATACGTTGAAGAATAGGTAGGGCAGATTTGGTTTGACACCAGATTTGTGGTGGTGTAACTTACAAATTGCAAAATCATTTGTACTGAGTTTTTAAAGCTTGATTTAAGTACTTATTTGCTGTTTTCTACAGATTTTGGAAGCAGATGCAGGCAGCAGGTTCGATTCCACTATTGATAAGGACAGGCTTACTGCACTGAAAGCGGTTACAAATTTTGGGATTCATGCAGAGGAATTTGATTCTGAAGGCGAGTCATTTTAATCATATAGGCTAAAAACCTCTTGCCTGCAATCAATCCACTGTAGGGATTGATTGAGCTGCTTTGATGCCACAGACCACTGTCATTCCACATGATGTGAACATGCTGTGAGGGAAGAAAAATGGTCATGCTTGCATCACAAGGTTGATCTTAATTAGTTTAAAATGTTACGCATTTAGTAAATTACAACAAGTGCAGGAAGAAAACTGGATAGGACTGCATTAGAGACCATTTGGCCAGTATATAAGGAGACACACACACGTTTTCCCCCTATATAAGAGACACTTGTCTCTGACAGTGAATGTCTTCAGCATTTTGGCAGATAGCATGCCAGCTGCCTCATTACAAAGGGCAAACAAACAGTTCCTTTCCATTTTAAATGAATAGCTGTGTTGCTGCCACACAGGTTCACTACAGCATTAGCACCCAGAAGCTGCTTTCAAAGGGTCACAGCAGAGTTGAGGAGTTCTGCTTTAAGGTGTGGCATTAGCCATTCTCTTCACCAGCCTTTGCTGATCAGTTCACCTGATCCAGCTCTGATACAGTGGCATCTCTTTACAGCAATCGGATCAGCAACTGATGTACATCTTTTCTGGCAGTACGAATTGTCACAGCTGGCTGAAAACGTGGCCTGCTGCTGTCACTCCAGAGTTCACCAACAGGACTCTTGACAACTGCAATAGGCAGATGGGGCTGGCTTAGACTCAGCACAGCAAACTCCAGCTGTGCCTCCTCCACAAATCTGCCATCTCCACCTTCCTCCACAAACTTGCCGTCTCCACCTACCTTCATGATCTTCCTCTCTGACCTTCCCCGGACTTTCTCTCAAAGCTTACATACATGGCTATAGGCATGGCTTTAATTAATTTTTTTCACTGCCTACAGTTGACTTTTCAAATTCTGCTTCAAAATGATCAGCAAAGTCTTTGCCTGTACATTATTAGTTGTTAATACAATTGTGTGCAAGAACTATTGTGCAGTAGGTGTTATTCACACTCAATTGGTATGTGTGGGCTCTTACTACAGCGTGTGATAATATTTATGAATGAATATACATATCCTCACTTACTAACACAGGCTTTTCTGTTAAATAGAGGCTGAAATCTTCCAAAGGAAACTTGACGAAACCACAAAGTTACTCAGAGAGCTCCAAGATGCTCAAAATGAACGTCTGAGTACGAAACCACCTCCCAGTACTGTTTGTCTTTTGGGCCCATCTTACAAGGAGATGCATCTGGGTGCGTATTTTTAGATAAATAAATAAATTGGTGCTTTTGCTGGAGTAAGGCCCTATCTACTTAAACATGAACTAAAAACCCCTAGTCACCCTGGTGTCTGATATTCAGAAAGGGACACAGAAAAGAACCCGGTGTATCTGGTTTCGAATGTAGATTAATTCTCCCTCTATAGCCTTAGGCAAGTCTCCTTTCATTTCCCATCTTGAAGGCTTCTAATATGTAAAAGTAATTGTTTAGAAGGGGTGTTTCAGCAAGTAACTGATGCTTATGAAGAATTGTAAAGACGAGGTGGGGGGGGGAGGGTTTGTTTGTCCACATTTTGGGGGAGGGGAGAGCTTATAAGAAGCAAATTCATGGTGGGGAAACTTATTTGACGCTCCGCTTGTGGGCGTGGGGCATAAAAGTGTCATCAGGCAATTCTCACGTTGATTTCGCTCACTGGCTTTACGAATTCAATGTGTCATCTGTGAGTGAAATCAATGCAAGAATAGCCTGATGACGCTTTCACCCCCCGTGCCCACAAGCGGAGCTTCAGGTGAGTTTTCCTGCAGTGAATTTGCCTTGCATAAGTTCCCTCCTTCTGTAACATGGGCATACAGCCGATGTTGGCTGTTGTGCACTTTTTGTAGAACTTCTTTCTGTAAACCTAGACATATCGTTACTATTTCCTTGTGAGTCTAGACTTGGAACCAAATCCTGTTGTTTCTCATATGGAGATGAACTTTGCTTAAAGAGAAGCACGTCTAGTTGTAGGGTGAGAGAACTGCTGCAAATAAGATGAGGAGGAACATGCAAGATTGGGAATCTGAGGCCAAATATAAAACCACAAAAGATTAACACCCTTCTTTCCATGCTGCTTAGTTGTTGTTGGTTCCCTACTGTCTGCTGAATTAATGTGACTCTTATTACTACTACTACTAATCATTTCTATAGTGCTACTAGGTGTACACAGCGCTTTACAGTCACAAATTCTCAGAGACCAGTCCCTGCCCAGTGGGCTTACAATCTAGGATGAACATGGGTGAGGGGAATACGGAGAGAGACAGACACATACATATTCCCATTTTTCAGAACTGAGGCTAAGAGTTTGTGACCCTTATAGTATGGAGCACCAGTTAACCAAAATTAGTGTTGCTTGGATAGCTTAACTTATAAACAATCGTCTGAACCTCTGCTTCTCAGTGGGGGCAAGCCTTATTGAGTGGCTGTAACATTTTCTCCCCTACCTTAGCTGGTAAGTGGCAATGAAGAGCTGAATCCGCTTTGGAATGTTAAAGAAAAGTACTCCATGCTGCATTTCCCCTCTGACTTCCAGTCCCTCTTCTGCATGATTAATGCTTGTACTTTGTGCAGGGGGACAGATAAGGGAGCAAAGATCCCACCATGCTTCCAGTGGAGTTAAGGCCTTTTTATAGGACGTTACATTGCATTAAAGAAAAACCTGCGAACACTTTCATTTAATTTACATTTTTATAGCTGTTTGTAGAAGTTCCTTCTGGCTGTTTTAGGCAATATTGAAAAGTAATGTTTTTTTATACTAACAGTTAATAAATTAATTTCTAACTTTCTAGCGGAGAGAGTGACCAACAATCTTAAAGAACTTGCACAACAAGTGACTCCAGGTGATATTGTTAGCACATATGGAATTCGGAAAGCTATGGGAATTACAGTTCCTTTACTTGATGCAGAAGACAGCTCTGTGGATTTAACAGATGGTGAGTATGCAAAATGCATTGGGGCATCTATTCTAATAGAGTAAAATTGCATCTGCAGATCATTACAGCTGTTGGTAGCAACCAGGGGCGGCTGGTGGGTTTTGAGGTTGGAGGGGCAGCCTGCCGACGGGCTACAATAAGCAGAGCCAGGGCAACGGTAAGCAGCATAACCCAGCAGCAAGGAGTTCCAAGGGTTATTACATTACTTAATGAAGCAATTCCAGTTAGGTTAGGCAGGTTATAATCACCTCCTCTGCCAGGTTTAAAAGCAGGCAGACAACCTTAAACCTCACTTACAAGCAGTTTTAG
>QEPC01010989.1:727886-749667 GCA_003113815.1 Sphenodon punctatus | reverse complement strand
GGACTTGGCTTGTTTGGAATTGCCCGTGTGTCCTGCTCCTCAGGAGCCAGGACAAGTGGGCAATTTAAGCTTTTAAAAAAAAAAAAAAAGTTGCCTGCCTTGCTGCTCCCCCTGGCTGCTCCGAACGGCAGAATGGGGGGGAGGGAAGAGCGGCAGAGGCTGGCAGCACGCTGTTTGAGGGAGAGCTCAACAGTGCGCTGCCAGCCTTGCCCCTAGCATGTGCGGCTGAGGCAGGAAGCAGTGCGCATGCGCACTGGTCCCTGCCTCAGCCGCCCGGCCCAAAGCTTCTCGCCTGGGTGTTTGTATCAAGCGCCCATTAGGCACAATGGAAAAGGCTAGCCCCTCCCTTCACAGCATGCCCTATGTGTGTTGGGGGGCTCAGCCGCCCAAATCGCGTTTTCAATAGAAAACGCGGTTTCGGCGACTGAGCAGCTGAGCCTTTCCGTCCCTTCCGGGACGGAAGGGAGATAGATCACTGACAGCAGCAGTAGCCTTTGAAGTCACAGGCTGCTGCTGCTGTCAGAAGCGGACACGTGGGGTTTTTGGGCTTTTTTTTTAAAAGCAGCGGTGGGGTCCCCCCACGGCGCTAGTGGGGCACTGCCCCAAACGTCCTGGGGAGCCAGCCGCCCCTGGTAGCAACTGCAGTAATTTAAAGTCAAGTTTCAGCTTCTGTGCTCTTTCTCCTCCTGCTTCCTCGTACTCCTCCTCTTGGGTAGGTCTGCTGTTGACCATCAGGAGGCAGATGTGATTTTTTTTTTGCACATGCTCAGCAGAGCTCTCACTCTCCAGTCCGTCGTCTGCCTTCAGACCACCGGGACGCTCCGTACCTCCTAAAGAAAAAAGAGGTGACTGTTTAAAAAGGGCGAATGCTCTCAGACGGGGCATTTAAGGGAGGCGAGCCGGGATGCTGTCTCAGGTTCTCGCGGGGTAGATCCCTCTCCCAGCCAGCTCCTTGGTTCCACCTAGGAGTGGGGGAAGCCGAGCGCGCAGCTTTCACTCTTAAGAACTTGCTGCAGCAGGCGCTCCCCCTGCCCTCTATACGGAAACAGTGCGGTTGGGCTCCGTTTCCACCCTCAGGAACAGCGCGGCTGGGCCCTGCTAGCGAGATAATAACAAAGATGTCGCAAACCGGGACTCTCCCCGTTCCTCCCACGGGGAGTTCTGAGGCGGCGGGAAATCTGCTGGAGCAGCCACAATCGCAAGTATCCATGGAATTCCTGGCTGTCTCCATGGGCAGGATATTGGAGTCCTTGAACAAACTGACTAAGTAGTCAGGGGAAAAAAGGAAAAGGGCTTCCTCCTCAGCGAGGTCCAACAAGAGGGGGCACAAACCAGTCTCTCTAAAAGCAGGGGCAGCCGCCAAAAAAAACATTTCTAGGGTGCGAGAGAGTTCATACCAGGGAATCCCCCCGCAGATCGGAGGAGAGCGCGCCTGAGGAACAGGCAGCTGCCTCAGCCAGGCCCAGTAATAGGATCCACAAGGCGGGAAAGCCCAAGGGAAAGGCCCCAACAGAGGGCGCTAAGGCCCTCCCTGTGGAGTCCCCTCTCAGTTCTGAGAAGAGCTGTCCTGAGGAACAGTCTGACAGACACAGGGATCTGACCAGCTCGCCGCTGGTGTCAGATTCAGCCTCAGAGTCAGACCAAGATAATTCTGAGCTAGAGGAGGGGGAGTACGTGGAAACCCTGACTGATCCCAGAGATAAGGATAGGCAGTTCGCTATCCAGTACAGAGATGAAATTATGGGCCAAATAATTAAGACACTACAATTTAAAGAAAAACAGGAAAAAGATGTATCCTCGGATTCTCAAGAGGAGGAGACCAGGGAATACATGACCTCCTCACGAGGAAAAGATCAGGGACTACCTTTAGACAAGACATTTGAAAGTCTGGTTTTAGAGGAATGGAGACAGCTTGACAAATCATATAAAATGAATAACACTCAGGATTCCTTATACTCCTTCTCCCGTAAAAAATCCCATCTGTTCAAAAATCCTAAGGTGGACACTGCTGCGGCCTCCTTAGCCAGACAAACAGTGTTCCCCAAAGATCAATCTGACAGAACAGTGGACACAGCCCTTAGAAGGGCATTGGATTCCACATCAGCAGCATTAAAAATAAATATAGTGGCATCCTATGCCTCCAGGGCCCTTATGTGCTGGATGCAAGAGGTCCAGAATCCTGAGATATCAGAAAAAAGATCCCAGAAACTGACATCACGAATTTGTATGGCCTCAGCTTTATTAGTGGATGCCTCCACAGACGCACTAACATGGGCAGCCAGAGCAGTAGCCAATAATATCTTGGCTAGGAGGAGAGTGTGGTTACGCTCTTGGCAGGGAGACGCAACAGCTAAAAATCTGCTCACCTCCGGCCCATATGAAGGGGCAAAGCTTTTCGGGATGTGCTTAGATAAGGTGCTCGAGGAGGCAAACACCAAAGATAAACCCAAGACTCCAGCAGGTTGGGGCTAAGAGGAGTTTTTTTGGGGGGACACTCCTTTTGTTTCAGGGGATGCGGGGGTCCTTCAAGAAAATTCTACGCCTAGTCCACCAGAGACTCTCCTAATGGGATTCCCTACAGAGGAAGGGGAGCTAGATTCAGGAGGTTCGACAGACGTAGAGCAAGGGGCTCCTCTTCTTTTCAGCAGAAACAAGAGGCATGACTATGCCACAGATACAAGGGTGGGGGGCAGGCTCCAGCAATTCCACCAGGTCTGGGGAAGTTCAGTCTCAGACACTTGGGTGCGGTCATGTGTAACCAGGGGCTACGTAACAGAATTTCAGAGCAACCCAAGACAAAGATTCCTACCCTCACCAATATCAAAAAATATAGAAAAGGACAGGGCTATGACAAACGAGATAAAGAGATTAACAGAAATACCAGCAATAGAGAGGGTACCAGACAGCCAGCAGGGTTCAGGTCTGTACTCCATACATCTCCTAGTGAAGAAAAAATCAGGGAAATGGAGGACAGTCCTAGATCTGAAGGCCCTCAACAAGCATGTCAAGAGGCAAAAGTTCAAAATGGAAACAACAGCATCCATAGCCCGCAGCCTCAGGAAGGGGGACTGGATGGTATTCCTAGACCTAACAGAGGCATAGCTGCATATCCCCATTTGGAGTCCACACAGGAGGTGGCTCAGATTTGCCTACAAGGGAGTCCACTGGCAATTCAGGGCGTTGCCTTTCGGACTATCATCGGCACCTCGGATGTTTACAAAGATCTTGATCCCCTTCGTAGCCAACCTGAGAAGCAAGGGGATACACATATAACCGTACTTAATCAGGGCAGGATCGTGCAACAAGACATTGACAGACCTGGAGAGGTCGATGCAGTACTTACAACAACATGGTTTTCTTATCGAAAAGGGCAAAAGCCACCTCCTGCCCTGCCACAGATTGGAGCACCTGGGGGTCATATTCGATACAGCCTTAGATCTCGCGATGGTTCCACCAGTAAGACAGCAAAAGATACAGGCTCTGATCAGACTCCTACGACACCGCAACCGTATGCGGCTAAAGATATTGGCAAAGTTGCTGGGACTCCTCATCTCCTGTATAGGTCGGTGACCTGGGGGTGCTTCCACCTTCGTCCCTTACAAAGGCAGCTAAGACCTTTTCAACGAGAGCTTGCATTAGGGCTCAATCCGTGGATCCCCATTCCAGGACAACTAAAAGTCTCAATGTCCTGGTGGTTAGGGCCGGCAGCTTTCCGAGACAGAACTCCTCTAATGGAACCAACAAGGTCAGTAATAACCACGGATGCCAGTCTAAGAGGGTGGGGAGCCCACTCGGGAGCAACATCGACGCAGGGGGTATGGTCAACAAGGGATGTGAGGCGAAAATCAATTTCCTGGAGCTCAAGGCGATTCATTTAGCCCAGCAGAGGTTACACCCTACGTTCTCAAGCCCGCACCTTCTGGTTTACACAGACAACGTAACAGCGAAGGCTTATGTCAATCACCGGGGGGGTCCAAGGCCACACTCTACATCAGGAAGCCTCGAAGCTTTTCAGGTGGACTGAGACAAAGATAGCATCCTTGAAAGCTCTACACATAAAGGGTCTCGACAACACACGGGCGGACTGGTTGAGTCGCACAACCCTAGATCCACACGACTGGAGCCTGGACAGGGGGGTGTTCCAGACAATAGTTCACCGATTCGGCTTCCCTCAGCCGAAAAAAAAAGCGACGGAAGAAAACGCCCAGGTACCCAGATTCATGGCAAAGAGCCAATGCAGGCAGGCAGAGGCCGTGGATGCACTCAACCAACCATGGCCCAAGCAGCTAGTATATGCTTTCCCTCTGTTTCTCCTTATCGCAAGAACAATAGCGAAAGCGATCAAGGAGCAAGCTCTTCTAATTCTGATAACTCCATGGTGGCCGAGAAGGCCTTGGTTTTCGGAGTTAATAGAGCTGAGTTGATCACAGTACATGAAACTGCCTTTTCAGTCCAACCTGCTGTCACAGGGCCCAGTGTTCTGCGATTCCATACACAACCTCAGACTGACAGCTTGGAGGTTGAACGCACAACGTTAAGAAAGAAGGGATACTCAGAGGCAGTACTAACTACCATCCAGCGATCCCGAAAAGCGGCCACCAGAAGATCTTACAAGGCTATCTGGAGGACCTTCACCCTGTGGTCAGCCGCTAAGGAGCAAGATCCATGTAGGGCGGGGGTTCCACGGGTGACTTTTTACAGCAGGGATTGGACAAGGGGTTAAAACCCAATACTTTAGCCAGACAGGCAGCGGCCTTAGACTCTGTCCTTTCAGCAACAACAAATAGGGCGGTTTCAGCACACAAACACGTAAGGAGGTTTTTGAGAGCAGCCAGACTGATCTCATCCCCAATTGTGCGTAGATACCCATCATGGGACCTAAATCTAGTGTTGGATGCTATGACCAAACTTCCTTTTGAACCCCTTAGACAGGTGTCGTTATATTTTCTGTCGCTGAAGGTTTCCTTCCTAGTGGCAGTGACTTCAGTGAGGAGAGTGTCGGAGTTGGGGGCTCTATCGGTAGAGGATAATTTTATTTCCTTCCAACAAGAATCGGTAACCCTGAGGTTAGATCAAGCTTTTTCTTTCCCAAGGTGAACACGAATTTTCACAGGACCCAGGAAATAGTTTTGCCATCCTTCTGCCCGAGACCAAAGCATCCTAGGGAGAAGGTTTGGCATAAGCTCTATGTCAGACGAGCTCTTAGGATCTTCCTGGACAGAACCCAGGGCTTTAGGAGGTCAGCGGCCCTCTTTGTCAATGTTAGAATGGGCTACAGAGGTTTAAAGGCCTCAAAAACCTTAATTTTAAAATGGGTAAAGCAGGGGATCGTGGAGGCCTATAGGGCGAAGAGGAAAAATCCTCCCCTGCAAATATGGGCTCATTCCGTGAGAAGTGCGGCCACCTCCTATGCTTTTAAAGCTAGGGCCTCGTATGAGGAGATTTGTAAGGCAGCCACTTGGGCTTCTCTACGTACATTTGTAAAGCATTATAAAATAGGTAAGTATCAATCAGCAGGAGTGGCCTTTGGCAGAAGGGTGCTGCACGCGGGACTGGACATTCCCAGTGCTGTTTGCACCCACCTTTAGTTTTTCTGAGGATTGCTTGGGTACTTCCCAAGAGGGAGTAGTACGAGGAAGCAGGAGGAGAAAAGAGAATTGGTTACCTACCTTTGGTGAATTCTTTTCTCTCCTGGTATCCGAGTACTCCTCCGACCCTCCCTGCCATACAGCAGAAAAATTCAGGGAGTGGAATCTCCATCTCTTTTCATAGGTTTTCTCTTAAGAGGGTTCTAGTTAGACAGAATAGGTTGACGATTTTTGTTTTCAGCAGGTCGAGACTACCTAATGTCTGTTACAAGTTATTTCACGTATAGTTAAAAGACCTGGCTCTTCGGCTTGGGACAGACGGAGAGTGAGGATAGCTCTGCTGAGCATGTGCAAAAAAAAAAAATCACATCTGTCTCCTGGTGGTCAACAGCAGACCTACCCAAGAGGAGGCGTACTCGGATAGTGGGAGAGAAAAGAATTAACCAAAGGTAGGTAACCAATTCTCTTTTCTCCTTCTCTTAATTATTTTTGAACATAAACTTTCCACCTTTGCTCTCAACCTAAAGGTAATTTTTGAGGGGAAAGTGATGAATTGGTACAACACCAAAGTTGCTTGAGCAGTAAAAATTAAATTCAGTTCATTTAAAAATATTTGCGCTTAAACAGTTGAAATGGATGAAGCTAAAAATGGCAGACGAGTACACTTGAAAACTAATGTGCTTCTGTAATTTTGTGAGCATGCATTAAATTTTTTCACTGATTTGATATTTACCCCAGTTAAGAGATTGTCACTTAACAGCAGTTTTCCAGTTTGGTTTACTTTTTCAAAAGGGTGGAAAGGTATTAAGGGTTTTTCTATTTCATAATTTCACAGTAAGAAATGCAGTGTCAAAGGAAATCATGAAATTTTAAAAATAAAATTCAGATTTATGTATCCAATTCTTAGTTTGGGAAATTACCAGGTCTTCTGACAAAGTACTTGTAGTGTGAATTGATTGGGCCTGGGTTGAGTTCTCCAGCCAGTTAGGTCCTACCCTGTCATGATGTTATAGTGCTCTGAAGAGGGAGGTGCGTCAGGCCCAAAGCAGAGAACTTCTAGCCTAGGGCATGCTTGGTTGTCGGTTTATATCATGGAAGGAAAGTGACTGATCAACTAGCTGATATGTGCCTACTTTTTAGTTGAGGGTGGATCGCTGAGGCAAATTATTTTCTTTCAGATTTTCAAGAATCTAAAAGGAGTGCCAGCCTCATTGGAAACGAATGCGAGCCAACTGCTACTTGAAACTTCAGGTGTCTTTACGTTTACATATTTTTCTTATTTAAAGCTAGACCTAGAAATGTTTATTGGGATGTATAGTCACTGATCACTTTGTATATTGCTTTTAATAAAATTTAATAATCCTCTAAACCTACATACAGTGGTGGCTAGTCTCTTTTGTGGATTAATAAAAGCAATATGCATTACACGCAGCAGTCCCCCTTCAAATGTTGTTTGACCAAGTAGTGTACACAAGCACATTTCAAAAAGCATTTTTATTTTGATACATTTGTTCTTTCATTACAGTAGAGTTGACTCCATCATAAGATACCAGATAATTTTTATTAAACTAGACTGGAATTGATTTTTAAAAAGAAACCAAATCTAACCCTAGTTCTCTTAATTGGTTGATTTCATAGGGCTGTTAGTACTTTAAACTGTTACGGGTCAATTTAACTGTTCACAGGCTATTTTATGGCACAGTGGATGTTTTTAAACAGGCATGGCTAGGGGGCAGGTGTGTCCACGCACCGCCCACTCCTGCCCCCACACAGAGCATCCCAGATTCCCCCAAAATGCTCTGTGTGGGGGCAGGAGTGGCTGGTGTATGGGTCACAGGAGCGCACGCCCACCGACAACACCTTCAGCTGAGCAGACCTCGTTTAAAAACAGCCAATGACGGCCCCTCTAGCTCCAGGGACACTCTCAGCTTGAAGCGCTAGCCATAAGAGAACATCAGTTTCTCCAGTTTTGTTCAGCTATTTGTGTGGTTGAGTAATCACACTCCACTGTTTGTCTTTAACAGAAATCTGACGTAGCCTTCTTTATCTTTGTACACTGTGAAATGTATAAAGAAAATATTTTCAGCGTAAGTTGATGATGCCCCTTTAAGATCATTTAGTGAGAGAGAGAGAGTAGCCCAGGTAACTTTAAAATTATCCAGTTTAACAACAATCTGCAAAAAAGTGAATGATAAGCTATAAAAAAACCAAACTGTACCCTAAGCGTGTAAGCGTGAAATGGCAGTGCAATGTAAACAGAAGTGGTTCATAACTGACTCCATCCATAAACAAAATGAATGTAACAGGGTTGTTTCAAGCTAATACCATATCGATGGTAGCTGAATAAAGCCTTCTATTTCATGCATCCTATAGAACAAAATAAATTAATATCTTAAAACAACTACAATACAATATAAAATAAGTAGCGTAGTGGGAGTTATTTGAAAACAGCTTGCAAAAAGTACACAAGAAGGTTTTATTTTGTACATCTCTATATAATACATAAACTAGTTTAATTTATTACTTCCCAGCAGAGACTATAGAAAAAAATCTAACCTACTATGTTGACTGGCAGCATGCTCCACTGGAGCGAGTGCTTTAAGGACAGGGCTGTAAGACTTGCAAAAAAAAACACCAAAGTTTTAAATTCACAGTAGGACATCACTACAAGAGATTTGTTCCCGTCATGAAACTTAGGCCACTTTCAGACCCCCCCCCCTTCACATATTTGGGCTGTGGGAGGGAATGCGCAACTAGGATATACATGGGCTGCTGCCGGTTTGAAAGCCCCCTCCACGCCCATGCAGCTTTGCCAGCAGACACAGAGCACGAAATCCAGCTATTGCATCCCTGCGCGTGTCTGCCGCCAAAGCCACGTTGGGCAGGTGCTTACAGACCGGCCGATCCCTGCACATTCCCTCTCGCAGCCCATATATGCGCGGGGGAGGGGGGAGGTCTGAAAGTGGCCATAGGCACTTCAGCTTTCAAAGGAATTACACAGTAATTAGAAAACAGGTGCATATAAGACAAGCATGTCAGAATTTTGCAGTCAGTTTTGCTCTAGTAAGGCGACAGAAACCAGATGCTAGCTTGTGGCAAAATGCCTTTTTAAAAAAAACCTATACAAATCAAATCACATACGATAGGAGATAAAACACAGGTTAGAGCTATATCTAAAACTAACATGTTATTTTGTTGGCTCTATTCAGTTTATAAAACAAATTCAAACTGGAAGGTGATTAGTTTCACAAGATACCCCAGGGAATACAATCACTTCATGCACAACCTTAGTGGTGCTCATACCCTGAAGATTAATACAGCTCAAGATGCGTGATCTGGAGTCAAATATTTGTAAAAACCCTAAGTTGAGTGCAATACATGTACATGTAAATACATAACTGGAGGCACAGTAAGCCTTACCGTATGTATATCCCCAATGGGTCCACTTTAGTGCAAAGAACTAGGGGACACATTTTCAAACAAGGCAAATTAAAGAAACGTTTAATAGAATTGGCCTACCTTAAAAATAATTGAAAACAGAATAGTTCAAACGATATATAAGGTGGCATGGAATGACATACGTGGGATTGGATAAGAAGGTAAGGTGCGAGTGGGGGGGTTAGATTGGGAGAAAAGAGAGATTACCAGACATTTAAAAACAATGCGACAAGGCTAATGCAAACCTATGGGTTGCTAGTTACCTTCTTATCCAGTCCCACCCATGTTGTTCCATACCTCCTCAAATATACCTGTCCTACATTTGCTCAGTTTATATATTTGACTGGCTATGCCACATGCCTGAGGAATGGCCCCATGTGGCCCAAAAGCTTGCACATTTGGGACCAACATGACAACACCGCGCTCTCTAGATTTAAAACAATTGTCTTGGAACTAAAAAATGCCACTCTTCCAAGATTTCAGCAAAACAGTCCCTTATGTAAATCCTGCACTGAAAATGTTCTGCACACACTGGCATATAACTGTAGTTTATTCTTAACAACTGCATCTCTCTATTTGAGATAAGTAGTGGCCCCAAGCTGAATTTTGGAAAAACACAAGCCTGGCACTATCAGTATACGAAAAGTGGTCGGATAAAAGACCTACTGAGAGCATGTTCTATAGGAAGAAGATGCTTGAAAATAACCAACTATTTTCAAGATTCTGATATCAAAGATGTTCCTTTTTAGCATCATCAGAAAAGAGAGGCATAATGAGTGTACAGGGCAAGAGCATTTGCATTTTACCTCTGCACATATGGGTTCAGGTTTGCTGTAGGCTAGAGATGAAATTAATTTTGATTGTCCTTTGTCCACCTCACACACACGGGCAGTCTTTTTCCAAGAAAGATTCAAGAGCAAAATAGCTTGCAGGTCAAAAATTAAGGTATACTGGCACACTATTAAAAGTACTTCATCTTCATAAATCCCTCATCCGGATCCATATTTTAAGAACATTAAGGCAATAAAAATGAATAGTTGGAACGGCAGTTCTGTGTATCAGAGAAACAAGTCACTCTGGTGAAGGACATAGCGCTTAGATAGCAACCCCTCCAGGCAATGCATACCTCACTCACTGTATAGCAGTTAACGTCATCTGCAGCATGGGTCTCCCATAAAAAGTATAATTTATTTCAAGGTGAGACCGTTTCTGACTGTCAAGCTTGTTTATTTCCAGTACATGAATACGTATTCCAATAGAGTGATCGTATTATTCAGATGACTGTTACAAATAGGGATAAATACAAAACTGTCAGATGAATAAATGACCACCCTATAGAAATGTATTATGTCCTATAATATATACAGTGTGAACAATTTTACAAGAAATTCTCTCCTGCATGTTTGTTGATCAAGAATGTATGTACATACAGTTAGTCTCTAACTATAAGGGTACCACAAGACAGTGGAAAGCTGATCAAGCTACCTTAAAGAACAAGCAATTCCTCAGTTCTAGAAGAGTGATGGCCTAATCAACATACAAAGTTGTGTTACCCCTGTTAATTATCCAGCTATCTTCCATCATACAGGCCGCTTTGCACTGAAGGTGATGTGGTATCCAAAGCTATACTATTCATTATATCCAAGTCTCTGAAAAGTGCAATACTGTTAGCAGATCTGGCAACAAATGAGGCAGTGTAATGTTCTAGCTTGGCAGTTAGTCCAACAGGGCATCCACATATGCTGCTGTAAGGAAGGAGACGTGCAATTCCAGATAAATCTGCAAATTGTCCAGCACTCAATGTCTTCCAGAAGCTTCCTGCGCTTTTCTTTTGAAGTCATTCTCCTCACTTGAGATGTAGAGGGACCATTAAGTAGCACATGGCCATTTGGAATAAACTCCTTCACATAAGGAGGATGATTCTAAGACTTCACAGAAGGGAAGTAGTTCTGCAGAACACTCTTGGACAAAGCTTCAATTCAGGCCAATCCCCTGGGATTTGGCTGTGTCTGTGCACACAAAGTAAGTCCGTAGTTCCCCCTTTCCCTTGACATTAATGAGTCCCCTGCATTCACAAGAATACCCCAGGTCCTGTAATATTTTGCATGTCTCTTCTGTAACCTATGAGTGAAACAGAAATTGAAACTCCTTAGCTTTATCAGTTAATAAAAATACTACAGGTTGTTTGTTTTTTTAGACAGCTGAAAAATCATGAGTGGTGTGGAACAAGTAATTTGGGAGCAGTTATTTGCCCCTTCAACCAATACTAAAACTAGGAGACACTCTCACTCAACATTCAATTAGCTTGTGGAGCTTGTTACCAGAGGATGATGACAAAGCCAATACAAAGCTGGGCTTAAACAGAGATTGAGTATGTTCTTGGAGGATAGGTCTATAAATGTCTACTACTCAAGTTGGTCAAAGGCCATAACCTCTGATTGTCAAGAGCCAAAAGTAAATAGGGAATGGATCACTCTATTATAACCTGTTGTGATCTTCTCTGGAGCAACCAAAGGCGGCCACTATCAGAGACAGAATGCTGGGCTAGATGGAGCATTGGTCCAGTATGGCACTTACGTCTGTTCCTTACCTGGATTTTTCCAAGTTCACCAGTACTCTCCATCCTGCTAGCAACATTGACTGTGTTTCCCCAAATATCATATTGAGGTTTACGAGCACCTATCACACCAGCTATCACCGGCCCATGGTTTATCCCTGCATGAATAAAAGTATGTGATGAGATTTTGTACCTTGGCTGTTTCTTCTCTCTGAGCATCTTACAACAATGAATCCCCACCACTAGCACTTTTGAGGATGACAATATCAGATGTGTTCAAACAATGTCCACTCACAAGCGAGTTGGTTATTTGGTTTATCTAAACACTAACCCCAACCAGACGATGCATAGCAGCTACTTTGCCACCATACTCTCCCTCTATCCCCCGCATGCCCACAGTGTGGGCAAAGGGGGTTGTACATGGCTGCCATGAGGCCTAGCACGACCTTACAAAAGAACCAGGCAGTGTCATCACTGCCTCACACTAGCTGGACGGCTTCCCTTAGGAATGTGCTCAAACTTACATCTAAATTGTATTTTTTATGTTTACACTACGTGATCAGGATTGCATGTTTTGGCAATCTGGATCACATAGCTGTTTTGATGTCTAAAACCACCCACTGAGGTTCAGTGACAGTAAGTTTCATACGAAACCAGTTTACCATGTTAAATAATGCTTTGTCTGATCTAGTTTTCAGTCTCTGCTTGTAACCGTAATAGTGAAGCACACTAAACATATGCAGAGAACAATTCAGCATGTACCAGGGGTTCGGCTAGTTAAGGTAGGTCCCGTAGCTCAGGGACCCATGTTTTCTGCTTTTTCCCCACTGGTGGCAGTGGAAAAGATGCAATGAACACGAGTTCCTGTTCTAACTTTGGGACGCTTCTAATATTCAGATCCTTCACAAACAGGACTTACCAACTCGTAGGCGGAAGTTGTTAAAGGAGTGTCTGTTGATGCCATCCAGCTTACTCATCAAGGCAATTGAATACTCCACCATGATCCCAATCTGAGCATGCTGTCTTTCCTTGTCCTAAAGGATTTGAGATTGCTGTTAATGATTTAACTCCACACAGATTCATGTTAAACCACTACTGCAATAGATACACTTTCTCCCAGAGCCTGGATGGCCAGCTCTAAACTGGGATTAGATCTCCACCTTGACCAGCATGAGGCAGACAGCAAAGTTTTTGGAGCATGCTCAGAGGAGATCTGTCCCCTAGGTCTCCGTTGATCGTCCGCCTCCAGATAAGCAGGACATGGACTTTCAGGCCTCTGCCCCATATCGTTAGATTTTGCAGTGCTGGGTGAGCCCTCCCGTTCACTCTTATACTTCCCTTTAGAAGGGGAGGGACCTTTTATCCTGGACTCCAGTTCTAGCCTGTTCAGGAGCCAGGAAGAGCAGGGTGCAGAGGAGTACCCCTGCAGGGTTGGCTCCCTCTTGCTCTGGGAGCCCACTTAGGAGCCCCCTGCACCAGCACAAGCACACATCCAGGCCACAGCAAGGGAAAGCCTTAAACTGCCAAGAGCCAGTGCCAGGGCAGCTACTGTCGTGACGGACAAGCTGTGAGCCACCAGGAGGAGCTATGGAGAAAGACAATGCAGTCTTTGCAGGGGACCCCCCCCCCCCAATATTGAGGTCTTGAAATAAATCAAGTACACTACCTCAAGTGTCCCCACACCAGTAGGAAAGATAAAGAGGGGGCTTCCCCTCTTCAAGTGCAACTCCAAGGTAGAAGGGAAAGGGAAACAGCCTCCCCACCCCCCAAAAATGTCCAAAAGGCATCAGGACTCCCTAGAGTCTCCTGAAATCTCTGGGTCAGACTCAGAGGAGGCACATGAGGGGGATTCATCCATCAAGGTGGATCTGTCCTCAGGCCAGACATTCCCACCCCCAATCTGTAAACATCCCCTCAAAAGGAAACCGCCCCTTCCTAAACTCCCGGAGCGGAAGGGCTGATCTCAGAGGAGCCGAGGGCCTCCGGTAATGAAGGAAGAGGGTCAAATACCCGACACACCTCTCAAGCCATCCAAAGACCCTGGTAGAGAGTTTTCTATCAAAGATAGGGACCATGTTCAGTCAGGTACAGAGTACTGTATCTTAAGGAAAAGAAAGCAAAGAGGTACTCCACTGATGCTTCGGGGGAGGAATCCAACAGAGTATATCCCAAGAACCCAGAGTAGAGATGGGGATGGTGCTGGATAAAATATTCAAGAGAATAACAAAAGCGGCAACACCTAACAAGGGCTTTTAAGATTAACAAGATTTGTGAGTCATTATACTCGTTCACTAAACAAGGAGTTACTGCTTGCCACTCCAAAAGGTTGATGCAGCAATAGCATCCCTTGGCAGAAAGTCAGTTTTCCTCACAGAAGGGAACTGTTTCGCTAGGGACCAAATGTATAAGGTGATAGAGGTGAGCCTCAGAAGAAGCTTTGAGGAAATATTTGCAGTAATTAAAATGGCTATCCTCACATCTTACTACTCCCAAGCACTCATGAAGTGGATAAAGAGGTACAGAGACCTGGACATATCCATTAAGATGATGGGTTCTAGCTACTGGAATGCAACTAGCATACCCATTTATAGCGGACTCGTATACAGACATACAGCTGGGGATGCCTTTCTGGAGACTCCATTTTTTCGCTGGGTCTCAACTTTGAGGAGGGTATTCTTGGCCATTGCACCTTTGCTATGGAACTCCCTCTCCCAGGAGATCCACCTGCGTTCAAGCCTGGTGACCTCCTGGAGGCAACGTAAGACCATTTTATTACATCGGGCTTTTGACAGCAGGGATTGAATTTGGGGGGTGGGGAGGGAATAATTCAGGGGAAAGATGGGGGTTTTGTGGGTGAATTGTTAGACATTTGGTAGGTAGAGATAGTGTGGGATGTAGGGATGGGTTGGGTGGGGCATTATTTTTATTTATTTTTCCTGATTTTAATGGCTTTTACTTTGTCTTTAGGATTGTAAGCCACCCTGAGCCTCTGCGAGAAGGACAGCATAGAAATATGAATAAATAAATACTCTACTGGGCATCCAGGGTGGCTGCAGCTGGTGCAGAATGCCATGGCCTGTCTCCTTACTGGGGCTTTATAGGCAGCCAGGCTCTGCACTGGCTGCCTATAAAGCACCGGGCTAGGTTCAAGGTGCTGGTTTTGACCTTCAAAGCCCTTCATGGCCTGGCCCTGCCTATCTGCGGGATCGCCTCACTCCTCATGTGCCCGTGCACCCCCTGAGATCATCCGTGGGGGCCTTTTTGGAGGTTTCCTGGGCGAGACGGGTGGCCACTGATGTGAGATCTTTTTCGGTGGCTGCCCCGGTGCTGTGGAATTCGCTCCCGGAGGAGGCTTGGTTGGCCCCCACCCTCCTGTCGTTTCGACGTTTGTGTAAGACCTGGCTGTTCCGCCAGGTTTTTGGAGAGGGGGAGGGTGGGGGGTAGGCTTTGGGAGGGAGGGTGAGTTTTATGATTTGTTTTAAAATTTGTTTTTTATTGTTCAATTTTTGTGTGTGTGTGTGCCACCCCGAGCTGCCTTTGGGCAGGAGGGGCGGGATACAAGTTTTAAATAAATAAATAAAATGTTTTCACGTGCAGAAAGTTGTGGTTAAGGGGGTAAAGGGGGATGCCACAGCTAAGAACATGCTAATGGCAGATCCATTCCAGGGTTCCAAACTGTTCGGAATATGTTTGGACAACACAAGGAACAGACTTTGCATAATAACTTGTATTTTAATAACCCAAGAAGCTCCCTTTGACCCTACAGCTCAGGGAGCTACTCGGTCAGAAGTTCCAGAAAATCCTATTCCACAACCAGGTGAAGCCAACCCAGGGGCACATCACACTGGGTTCAACAGAGTTGCAGCAGTCCACCCACCCCCACTCAGGGACAGGCCCAGGACATTCCAAATCAGATACCTGACTATTTGATATCACCCTCTGGGGAACCCACGGACTTAGGGGGCAGACTGTGTCTCTTTGCAAGCAGATAGGAGGACGCAACTTCAGACACATAGGTCCTGGAAATGATATGCAATAAGGTTTTGCCACTTCCCCTTGGACTCCTTTTTTTGTCTCCCCAGTGTCAAAGAAACCAGGAAAGCATGAGGTGATGCTGCAAGAGATATCTCATCTGCAAGGGATTGGCACCATAGAACCAGTTCTGACAGAGGACAGGGGATCAGGTCTCTACTGTTCCTGGTACCCAAAATATCTGAAGATTGGAGGGCAATTCTGGACCTAAAAAAGGTCAACCACTTCGTAAGGGTAAGAAAGTTCAGGATGCAAACCCTCCAATCCATACATCTTGCTTTGGCACAGGGGGAAAGGCTGGAGTCCTTGGATCTGAAAGAGGCCTATCTCCATGTGCCAATCAGACCGAGTCACCGGAGATGGCTGCGCTTCAGTTATGCGAACCAACACTGGAAGTACAAAGCCCTGCCCTTTTGATTGGCTACATCACTGAGAACCTTGATCCCACTCATTGTGACCCTCCATCCACTCAGAGAGCATTCATCTTAAGAACATCAGACTAATGGTCCATTGAACCCAGCACCCATCTCCGACCGTGGTCAATCTGGACCCAACAGGTCACAATGGGGTGATTTTTTCTGTTGTTCACTCCCAGCTCTGGACAGTAAGAGGAGCTGTCCAGGTTTTGGGAAGCCTACCCCAAAACCTACCTGGCTAATAGTTGCTAATGGTTCTATCCTCCAGAAACTTGTCCACCCCTATCTAGATGATATCCCTATCAGGTCCGAGAGAGAGAGAAAGCCCTGAGGGATCTGGCCAGAACAGTAGAGTACAGAGCCATTTAATCCCACGCAGAGGCTAGAACACCTGAGTGTGATCCTGGACACCTAACTCTACAAAATGTTCATACCGGGCCAAGAGCCGGACAAATTACAACTCCTGATTTCCCAGATCCACGACAAAGCCCAGTCCTGGTTAAAGCCCCTAATGAGCCTCCATTGACTAATAATTTCTTGCATGTAGCACTTTCAATGGGCCAGGTTTCATAGCAAGGCCCCTCCAAGCTCTCTTTAGCCCACACCACACCCAACTTGTGAAGGGCCTCAACATGTGGGTACAGGTACCTCTGAAAATAAAAAAACTCTCTGCAATGGTGGATTTTTGATGGGTGCTTCAAACGGGACACCCCTGGCAGAACCCACGTGATGGACTTTGGTGACAGATGCTAGTTTGTCAGGCTGAGGAGCTCATCTCAATCAAAGGACAGCCCAAGAGTCCTGGTCTGCTTGAGAAGAGCAGTGCAGAATCAACATGTCTGCTATGCAGACAACATAACCACCAAAGCCTATGTTAAACATAACTCAGGGTCTCTTCAATGACAGGCCTCACTGCTCATAAAATTGGCTGAAACCAACCTAGCCCCTCTCTGAGCACTCCATATCCAAGGCAAGATGAACATCCAAGCAGATTGGCTGAGCAGGTCAGTGGACTCAGGAGAGTGGTCTCAGTAAAGAAGCCTTCACTTTCATAACCACCACTTTCAGGCACCCAATAATAGATCTACTTGCCAAAGAAAATGCCAAAGCTTACACGTACTGTTTTCATGAGGAGCAAGTAGTGGCCCACGACCACCTCAACCAGGAGTGGCTGAGGTGTCTGGTATACACTTTCCCTCCCTTCCCAGTCGATGTGGCACTTAAATCAGTCTGCCTCAAGGGTATTTTCTCAGTGGTGTGAGACAAAATTGGTTAGTCGTCTCAAGACAAAGATTAGGACAGTGCTGGAGTTCCTACAGGAGGGTCAGAGTAAGGGGTTGAAGCCTACTGATGAGGCAGGTGGTGACCCTAGACAGTATCCTTAGTTGTGTTCGGGGCACTAAGATTACCACTCTTGCCCACATTCAGGCTGCTTTTAAACGAGGGCGCGCTGAAGCGCCTCCCAAACGCCGCATTAAAGCAAAGCCACCGGAAGTGACGTTCTCCCCGTTGCCGGCGGCTGGAGACACGGGGCTTTGGAGTGGCGCGTTCTTAAGCCAGATAATTGAACTCTTAAGAACGCGCCGCTGCAAAGCCCCGTGTCTCCAGCCGCCACCGCCGCCGGCAACGGGGAGAACGTCACTTCCGGCGGCTTTGCTTTAAATCGGCGTTTGGGAGGCGCTTCAGCGCGCCCTCATTTAAAAGCAGTGTAAGTGCTTCCTGAGAGCGACCGTGCTAATATCACCTCCAGTCATTCACCATTTTTCCTCTTGGGACTTCCATTTAGTGCTACAGGCCTTATTGAAGGCTCCCTTTTAACCCATGAAAGACATCTCATTATATTTGTCGGAGTTGGGTGCTCTTTCCATAGAACTGGCATTTTTTATTTTCAGAGTTCAATTGTGCTCAGGCTGGATCCCATATTTTGGACAAAAGTAAGTATGGCTTTTCATAGGAGTCGAGGTAATTCTTCCCTCTTTCTGTCCTGATCCTTCCCATTCCCAGGAAAAAAATCTGGCACAGACTGGAAGTGCGTAGGACTCTCAAGGCGTACATGGACAGATCTGCCCCATTTAGACACTCCTCTCTCTTCATGAACTACTGACTGGCTAGGAAAGGGCTTAAAGGCTTCTAAAACAGTGGTTTCACAATAGATCTTTCATTGCAAAGCCTACAGGGTGGAGAACTAAGATCCTCCACAGTTTCCACTCATTCCCTTTCAAAACCCAGGTTCTTTACGAAGAAATCTGTCCAGCGGCCACTTGGTCCTCGATTCACCAGGCATTACAAAATTCATGTGCAGGAGACTGCCAAAGTGACCTTTGGCAGGAGGGTTTTTATAGACAGTGTTGTAATCTGCATGCCCCAAATTTATCGAGTGGCCTTGTGTTTTCCTAGTTGTTCCCCACTCCTTTTGAGTGATGCTGGGTGAAACTGCTTTGGAACATCCCCAGTGTACGCAGCTGGCTGTTCAGTATGACACCCTGAGAGAAAGAAAAATGGAGTATTTACCTCATGCATTTTCTTTTTATGGGGAGGCCTCCTGGATGGCCAGCTACCCTCCCTGTAGCTGTTAGTTGAGTTGTATTCAGATGAGGGACAGGAGCTCGTGTGTGTGTTCTCATGCTCATACAGTGGTTCTTGGTTGTTGCGTACAGTTTTCATTGAATTTAAGGGCAGTTAGGATGTTTTGATACCAACTGGGAGAGCTAGGCAGATCCCTTCAGGGCATGCGCCAAAAAAGTCTGTCTCCTACTGGTCAAGGTGGAGATCTAACCGCACCCCTCCCTCAGTGTACAGAGCTGGCCATCCAGGAGGATCTCTCAAGGTAACTGCTAAGTTTCCTTTTCTCAATGAATACTAAACTTATCAGTAAAGTATGAAGAATGAAGGGCTGATCTATGGTCAAGCCTCAAGTAGAATAGCAAACTGCTATACAGCTGCAACTCAGTCTGGATAAATAAGCACAATAAAGTTAGAATAAACATTTGAGTAAATTACTTTGATTATCAGGAGGAGATCTTTTATAAACTAAATGCTTTTATTCTAACAAGTTTTTAAAGTTTAAATGTGTCTCTCGCACAGTTCCTCTTCAAATGCAGAACAAAAGAGAGATGTACCTGACCATCCATTTCCAAATACACTACCTTTAGAATGTTTAGAAATTCAGATTCAGTATTTGCTACCTCAGCTTGCTTTCCATTTGTTACCAGATACAGTAATATATTATTTTTTTCCATCAACCCAGAATCCAAATTACTGCCAAGAGAGCAGTTGTTATTTGGCACCAACAACCTGACTGCTCTCACAATTAAAAGCCATTTATTATGAGCGCATGAATACACCGATACTACAGGTCCCCAGGGGTTTAAAAAGTCACCTAGATTTAATTTTAAAGAAAACTATCCTGGCTTAACATCCAGTGTGCTTTGGGTAGCACAGGCTAGAGGGAAGCAAGAGTTCATCAGCCTCAGGACAACTATGAAAATACTGTCCTCTTCTCCCTACCTCAACCTCTTGTCACACCCAACTCCAAATGTGCTTACATTCCCCACAGGTAACATACCTGGTTATTCTCTTGGCCTGATGTGACACTCAGTCCTGCTGCTGCCATGTATGTGCTCCCGATGGTCTTGATTTTTTCAACCCCACTAAATTTAGGTTTTAACAGCAGCTGTTTGAATGGGAAGAAATTAATGAGAAACTAGGGTGCTAATACTGTCTAGCACCATGCACTCTCATTTGCTCTTGCAAGCCTAAAATTATTAACACAACTCCAATGTAAAAGTGGCAGATCTGATTTCACAATAGACAAGGAAATGCTTGAAATTACTTTCACTAAGAAAATGCACAACTTAAAATTTTAAAAAGATAAAATATGGCTTTCTCCTGGGATGTGCAGGATGGGAGCTCTCACTTCGGGGATGATCCCTGCCAGGGCCAGTAGGAGGCAGACTGCAGAAGATCCAACTGGCCATGCATAGAGGGGGTTCCATCCCTCCCATTTGCCAGTTGGATTTCTGCCTCTGCTCAGTTAGGAGGTAGATAGTGGTGTGCTCTGCACACTTAGGAAGATTCTTACTTTTGGTGACAGGACCACCTTAAAATTAGAACCCTGTCACCTTCCAATCCATCAGCCACTTCTCGTTTTTGTTTTTTGGTTTTTTTAAGTATTTTGCTGAGAGAGAGGATTTTTTCCTCAGAAGCCTCTTAGCTCCGCAGAGGCCTGTCCCGCTTGGCGCAGAGCTCCGGGAAGGTCAGGTGCAAGGGAGTCCCTCACGGGGCTCCCCTTGTGGCATAGACCCGGCACCGTCTAAGCCCTCCGCATAATGCTTCTGAAGCCTGGGCTGCGTCAGACACCTGGAGCAGAGCAGGCCCTTAAAATTAAGTCAGCCATTTGTGTGGAAGGCCTCCACCCCCTCTGGGAACCAGTCTTGCACCACAGCAATTTTTCCTGCTTTGCAGGCAGCCTCCCTCTGGCCGGCTGCTTCTGTGCATGCTCCTGTTTACCCATGCTGCGGGCGATTGCAAGCTGCCTCTCTGAGACAGGCTGTTTCCCTCAGCTGCAATGGCCGCAGACGCTCCACAAGAAGGTTTCTCAGGCACTATCACAGAAAGGAGCTCAGGACACAGTAAGGCCTCCCAGGTTATCGCAAATAGAAATACTTCAGATAGAGGCCCTCAATAAAACTGTATCCTGTTCAGATAAGATCCAGGAATGGGCCAGGAGGCGCCCTCACAAGCGGCCCCTCCCCCACTCCTCTAAAGGGGGGAAAGGCAAGCACCCAGCTCCAAAAAAGAGAGAAAGCCCCAAGGAATTAATTTTGGACCAGGTAGGCTCCTCAACTGATGAGGATGACTCCACGTGGCCTCTCTCTTCTAGACAGGAGGGGGACTGAAGAAAATGGAGGTGGAGGAGGAATCCCCCTGAGGTTCAGGGACTGTCTCTCCCCCAGCAAAAGCAGAGGAAAATATTTATTTTATTTATTTATTTTCTGAATTTATACCCCGCCCCTCCTGAAAACAGCTCGGGGCGGCTTCCAACAATAATAAAAAATACATATGAAACAAATATAAAACAATTTAAAATACATTAAAAACAATGTAACTGTTTAAAACAGGGCCCTGGGATACAATTTAACATTAAAGCAATAAACAGGGTAAGGAAGATTAAAAAAAAAACCTAACCCACCCCACCACCCCAAAGGCCTGGGCGAACAGCCAGGTTTTACAACACCGCCGGAATGTCAGAAGGCTTGGGGCCAGGCGAGCTTCCTCTGGAAGGGAGTTCCAAAGGCGCGGCGCGGCCACCGAGAATACCCTCTCCATTGTGGCCCCCGCTTTACACGGGGAACCTCCAGGAAGGCACCCCCGGCCGACCGAAGGAGCCACTCTGGGGCGCGGAGGGCGAGGCGGTCCCTGAGGTACGAGGGGCCCAGACCGTGAAGGGCCTTATAGATCAACACCAAAACCCTGAACCTAGCTCGGCACGCTATTGGCAACCAGTACAGAGTCCGGAGCACAGGTGTAATGTGCTCCCGACGACCCGTCCCCGTAAGGAGACGGGCCGCCGCATTCTGCACTAACTGCAGCCTCCGAACCAGGAACAAGGGAAGCCCCACATAGAACACATTTCAGTAGTCCAGCCTCGAGGTGACGAAGGCATGGATGAGGGAGGCCAGGTCCGGGCCGGAGACGAATGGACGCAGCCTACGCACCAGATACAACTGGCAAAAGGCAGTCTTAGCGAC
>QEPC01010989.1:691927-726632 GCA_003113815.1 Sphenodon punctatus | reverse complement strand
GACGCTATGAGGACAGCAAGGAACTCCTTCCTTGCCGTCCTCACAGCCTCAACATAGGACCGCAAATGGGCCCAATGGAGAAGACGGTTGGAGTCAGATCGAGTCCGACGCCAGCGTCGCTCTAGCCTCCTGCCTACTCGTTTCATACACCGCAGCTCCTCAGTAAACCAAGGGGCCCTGCGGTGATGAAATCAAAGCAGAGGGCGTCTCGGAGCCACCCTGTCAATGGCCTCCTCCAGCAAGCTGTTCCAATGCTGGACTAGCTCATCCACAGAGTGACCGTCCAGGTCCAAGGTTAACGCCCTCAGGACCTCTTGGAACCGCTGGGGTTCCATCAGCCTCTGAGGGCAGACCATCCTAACTGGTCCCTTGCCCTTCTGGGGGTGTGTGCACTAGAAGACTGGCCTGAAGGAGATAATGGTCCGTCCATGACAAGGGCACTGCCCTAACTTCCTCCACAAACGGACCCCCTGCCTCAAGGCCAGAACCGAAGATCAGGTTGAGGGTGTGCCCCCCCATGTGGGTCGGGCAGATAACCTCCTGGGGCAAATCCATGGTTGCCATGCCGGCCATGAATTCTCACTCCGCCCTGACAAGGCTGGCATCGGCGTGGATGTTGAAGTCCCCCAGAACCAAGGTCCTAGAGGAGCCCAGCACCACCTCCGAGGCCAGCTCTGCTAGAGCCGTAAGGGATGCCGCCGGACAGGAAGGGGCCCAGTATACCAGCAGCACCCCTAGCTTGCCCCCGGATAAATCGAACACCACGTGAAGGGCCTCAATACCCACAACTTCCTAGACTGGATACCTCCTAACAGGCCAGTCCTCCCTAAAAATAATGGCTACACCACCTCCCCGGCCATCCGTGCGGGGCTGATGCTGCACAGCATACCCGACCGGAACTAGATCGGCCAAAGTTGAACCGGGCAACTCGTCCAGCCAGGTCTCCGTAATACATGCGAGGTCCACGGCCCCATCCAAGATTAAATCCCGGACAATTGAGGCTTTGTTCACAACGGACCTCGCATTTAGCAGCAACAGCCCCCCATGTGTGGACCTTGGACCCGGCTCCTCCCTCTCCCTCAACGGGGGGATAGCAACCTGCACCAATGAGGCTTCTGACCATGAGGTGGGCTATGGCGAGCACTCAGATGAGTCAGGCGAAATTCATGATGAAGAGGAGTCACATACCTCTGTGTCGCCCACTCCAGGGCCCAGCAAACAGAACTGTAACTTTGCACTCGCATTCAAGTCTAAACTGTTCAAAAGGGTGCATACAGTGCTTGAGGTTATAAAAAAAAAAAGTCCAAAGGGGAACCACTCTGAATCTTCTGATGAGGATTCTGATCAGGAATATATCCCAAAATCTTCCTTCAAGGAAAATGGAATTTTCCTTTTTAAAATGCCTTACAAGGCATTTGAGCGAATAATAAATACAGAGTGGCAACAGCCAAACAAGGCTCTCCGTCTTAACAAATCACAGCAATCCCTCTATGCCTTTTCTAAGACTAAGGGCCTCTTCTTCAACACCCCTAAAATGGATGCCACAGCCACCTCCCTGGCTTGAAAGTCTGTTTTCCCATCAGAGGGAGGCATGTATCCTAAGGACCTCACTGATAGGGGAGTGGAATCTGGGATACGCCACAACTTTGAAGCAGTCTCTGCTGTACTGCGCATGTCAATAGTATCATCCTACTGTGCAAGAGTCATACTTAAGTGGCTTAAACTGGGTCAGAGCCCAGCAGCCTCTGAACGAGTAACTCGCAAGCTCTTGGCTAATATCACGATCGCCATGTCATTTATCCCTACTGCCACCACCGATGTGGTAGCCTGTGCTGCCTGTGCTATGGCTGCTAATGTTTCTTCAAGACGTAGACTGTGGCTTAGATCCTGGAGAGCGTATGCTCACACTAAAAACCTACTAATGGCAGGATCATATAGAGGGGACAAACTGTTCAGCGTTGCCTTAGATAAGGTTCTAAAGGACCCAGGGAATAAAGAAAGAAGGCATTCCCTTCAACAGTTTAATTATCCCAGATCTACTCGCATGACTAACAATCTATTCTTCTTCAACAAGGAATTCCTCCTTTCCCTTCTGTGGGAGAGGTAACAGAGCTGGCAGGTATTTTCCAGGCCACAGATCTGGCAGAATTCACCATGCATCTCAGCAAGAAAAGCAGGATTTCTGACCCCGGAAATCCAGTGCCACAGAACCCTCCTCCGGTAGGTGGTCATCTTTTCCTTTTTGCATGCCAATGGACACTCATAACATGAGATACATGGGTTCTCAAGACAATATCAAGGGGTTACACAATAGAGTTCTCCAGCACACCTCGTCCTCTCTTATCGTGTATCCTCAAGATCCCACTGCATATCAAAACATCTCACAATGCAGGAGGAGATCCAAAGACTCGCCTCTATAGATGCCATCGAACCTGTGCCACTAACACAGTTAACAAGGCCTTTACTCAACACACTAACAAGGCCTTTACTCAATTTTATTTTTAGTCGCCAAGAAAAAACACGAGTGGAGAGCTGTTCTCGACTTAAAGTTTCTTAACAGGTTTGTCAGACTGCGAAAATTCAAAATGGAGACTCTGGCTTCCATATGCTTGGCAATACAAAGAGGAGAGTGGTTAGCGTCCCTCGACCTGTGGGATTGCCCATCTTCACATTCCCATTCGACCAACACACAGGCAATGGCTCAGAGTCCAGTACAACAAACTTCACTGACAGTTCAGAGCTCTCCCATTCGAACTAGCAACTGCCCCTCATACGTTTACGATGGTCCTCATCCCTTTAGTGGCACACCTCCGAACACAGGGCACCTATCTCCACCCGTATCTGGACAACATATTGATCCAGGCCCCGACATGAACAGAAGCCATTCGAGCAGTCCAACACGCTCTACAGACACTGACCCTCCACGGGTTCATAGTGAATCTCAAAAAGAGCCAGATCAGCCCCTCTCGATCGACAGAACACCTGGGAGTGATAATAAATACGGCCATAGACAGAATTTTCCTAACCCCAGAGCGGCAGGAGAAAATCAGGAATGTAATAGCCAGTATTCAAGCCCAACAGACAGCTAGCTTCCTTCCAAGGCTTCTGGTCTCTTGCATCCAACACATGCCCTGGGCACGACTACACCTCAGACTCTTCCAACAATTTCTGCTCCTGTGGCAGTATCAGATAATGGAAAAGGCCAGCGTATGGTTAACATTTCCACCCAGGATTGCCTAGACTCTCCTTTGGTGGCTGGATCCGCAGCGCTTCAGCATCGGAATCCCTCTCTCCGAGCCTCCAAGACAAGTGATCACAATCGATGCCAGCCTGCAGTGTTGGGGAGCTTACATGAGCGACTATGCACAAGGAACATGGACTCCACACAACATGAAGAACTCCATGAACTGAATGGAGCTCAGAGCCATACACCTTGTCCTTCTACGTTTTTCAGGGTGCATTTGGGGAACCCACGCCTGGTGTATATGGACAACACCATGGCTCTAGCCTACATGCGCAACCAGGGAGGGTCCAAATCCCCCTCGCTCAACAGGGAAGCCAGAAAGATGCTGACATGGGTGGAACACACAGCTCTACACATCAAAGGAATAACCAATACAGCGAACTGGTTCAGCCGTCAACTATAGACCCGGGAGAGTGGGCCCCATCTACAGAGCCTTCAGTCAAATCATAAAGACCTTTGGCCCCCCAATAATAGATCTGTTCGCATCTGGGACAAACACCAAATGCAGGAGATTCTTTGCCAGGTCACAGCTTCCACTAGTGGAGGTCATGGACGTCAACCTTGGCCTCAAGGGCTTCTGTTCTCCTTCCCTCCGTTCCCTCTCATCAGGAGGGTAATCAGCAAAATATGCAGGGAGGGTGCAACGGTGATCCTCGTGGCCCCATGATGGCCCAGACGACCATGGTTCACCAACGTGGTAAATCTATCCAAGGCAACTCGATTGCAGATCTCCCCGGACCCCGACTTGCGCTCTCTGGGTCCACTTCTTTACGACAAACCGAGTTTTCTCCTTCTGACTGCCTGGCTCTTGAGAGCGCAGTCTTAAAGGCTTTTGGATATTCGGATGCGGTTTTACAGACATTGCTGGCATCAAAATGCCAATCAACAAAACGAATTACCAATGTACATGGAGAGTGTTCGCATTCTGGTGCATGGACAACTTAATCCACAAAGACCTAAGATTGTTGATGTCCTTCAGTTTTTACAGGAGCGTCTAGACAAGGGCCTTAGAGCTAATACCCTCATTAGGCAGGTGGCAGCCTTAAACAGTACCACTGCCGTCATTAGGGGTAAGGGGATTTCCACTCGCCCTCATATTAAACAGTTTCTTAGGGCAGCCAAAATGCTATCCCCTCCTGTCGTTCACCGTTTCCCGATTTGGAGATTAAATTTGGTTCTCAAAGGATTAACAGGCCCTCCTTTTGAACCCTTGCAGGAGGTTTCCCGTTTCTTTTTAACCATTAAGGTCACCTTTCTATTCGCCATTACTTCAGCAAGAAGGGTTTCTGAATTGGGGGCTCTCTCTATGGACCCCTCCTTGTGTATTTTTTAAAAAGACACAGTAGTTCTGAGGCTTGACCCGACTTTCTTACCTAAAAGGTCAATTCCTGATTTCATAGGCAGGAAGAAGTAATCCTCCCATCTTTCTGTCCTAAGCCGGTCCACCTTCTAGAGAAGATCTGGCATTTGCTAGATGTGCATAGGGCACTAAAAATGTATCTTTCCAGGTTGGCCTCTTACAGAAAATCCTCCACACTTCTAATAGTGTTTAGTGTTAGGAGACGAGGCCTTAAAGTCTCCAGAACATCCATAGGTAAATGGATCACAGCATGTTCAGTAAATAAATTCAGTAAATAAATGTTCTGAAGCATATAAAGCCTCAGATTTAATACCCCCTCAAGGTATTGTGTCCCACTCTACTCGAGGGGCAGTCACTTCCTGGGCCTCTACAGCTAGGGCTCCTTACTTGGAAATTTGTATAGCAGCCACTTGGGCCAGCCTACACTCTTTCACCCGGCACTATAAAATTGATGTGCTGGACTCTGCAGATGCAGCTTTCTGCAGGGGTTTCTCAATTAAATTCAGTTTTTATTGATCCTGACAATACATCCCACCCCCACCCCAGTTATATGTACTGCTCTGGAAAGTCCCCAGAGTGAGAGCTCTCATCCTGCACATCCCAGGAGAAAGGGCTATTGGGTATCTTACCTTGTGAATTGCCCTTCTGGTGGGATGTGCAGGATGGGAATTCAGCCCTCCCTTTGTGGAGAAACCTATTAGACTACTGTCCAAATTACTGATGTGCAGGGAGATTGGTTTGGATCAATCCGTGGTTCAGAAACCCTACAAGTTATGAACTTCGCCCTCTAGATAGGGTTGCCCTTGACAATGACCTTCTGGGTCGTGTTTTCCCTTTGGGGATCCAATCCTTTGTATTTATTATTATTATTTATATTTATTGGCTCAGCTTTCGCCATTACCATACAGAATACAAAAGAAAAAAAAATACATCTTAAAATACTAGGTAATCGTACATTGCCCTTCTCAAATATAAAAGGATAACAGTCTCTACTTCTAAAAATTTTGGAAGATACCAGATATGGTTCTAGCCATTCCAACCTTAATTTAGTAATTTACTACTGAATCAATTACTTAGCCTTCTCAGTATTGATCACCAATCATCTATGCCTAGACATTAACCAAGTAAATATTGCTATAATCATACAGTGTTCATTCTTCTGCAGTGCCAAAAATATGCATTTTCTGAGGGGTAGTCAAAAACTCTTTACCCACAAACAGAGGAGCAATCCATTTATTTCGGAAATCATCATACAGTGAGCAATTTAACAGCATATGGTCTATAGACTCTTGTACACTTCTGCCACGTGGGCAGAGGCGTAATTCTTTCGGGATGGAATTATATCTCCCACTGCCGATTCCAAAAGATGGAATCTTTACAACGTGAATGTTCTACGCAAGTCACGGGAGGGGATACCATCTAAGTAGCGTTCTAGGCCAAAAATAGTTTTAATCGGTACTAGCCATGGCGCATGGTGCTACTTTCCACTCACATAGTTCTGCCACATCCTCCTGGCGAGCAATATCTAGCACTCTAGAGTGCAGCAGCTGTTTTTGCTGGATAAAAGTTAGCCCCCAGAGTATATAACTAGACAGTCCTAGTTCAGCTAAGTTGGAGAATACTTGGGCCATCCAGGGATACCTTGAAATGCCTTTGTATTCAAGTTGTTCTTTCAGGGAATAGTACAATAATGTACCTGCCCTTTGATTAGTTAACTTTAGCCAATATCTCAAAAAGGCTTATTTACCTAGGCCTTTAATCGAAAAGATCCCTGCCTCGGCTCTAACAGAAGCTCCTGGCACTGCTTGAGGGGTTCCCAAGAGTCCCCTTAGGAATTTATTCTGTACGATTTCTAGCTTCTCCCTACTACTAGCTGGTAACATCTCCATGCCATATAATAAAATGGATTGTACCTTTGATTTATATACTTTTAAGATTTCAGAGATCTGAATTACTTTTGAACATTTTGCCATTTTAAAAATTCATCTTACTACTTGTTTTGCCTTCTTCCTCTGATATTGGTAGTGTTTATCCAAAGAAGCATTCTTAGTGAAGACCATCCACAAATATGTTACCGACTCTACTTGCCTATATTCACCTTTCTTGGTCTTCCATACAAATCGTTTAGCACCTTCACCTAGAACCAGGACTTGGGAT
The DNA here is from genome assembly GCA_003113815.1 of Sphenodon punctatus. NCBI lineage: Eukaryota > Metazoa > Chordata > Lepidosauria > Sphenodontia > Sphenodontidae > Sphenodon > Sphenodon punctatus. The sequence continues at coordinate 719,871 of QEPC01010989.1, read as the reverse complement.
TTAGAATGATTAATTTCAAATCCATTATTACTACAATATATCTCCAAAGTATTCACTAGATTACATAGCCCCTTCCTTGTTTGGGAAAGTAAAACTAAATCATCCGCATATAATAAAATTGTTAAAAGATAATTATCAATCTTAGGTGCATGATGGTCACTCTGCTGAAGCAACTTAACCAAATCACTCAAATATAGATTAAAATGTATGGGGGCTAGTAAGCAGCCTTGACGCACCCCTTTCTGTATACAAATTTGCTGTGTATATTTACCATGATTATCCATTTTAACTTTTGCCTTATTATTGGAATGGAGTTGAATAATAAGGGTCAACAGCTCTTTATTTATCCCCAGGGAGGCTAACTTCAACCATAATTTCCTCCTTGGCACGGAATCAAACACCTTTTTCAGGTCCACAAAGGCCAGATATAATTTAGTGCGTCGGATAGTAGTTATTATTATTATTAGCATTTGTATAGCACCAGCTATGTACCTGGCACTTTACAGAACAATAAGATAGACATGGTCCCTGCCTATGGCTTACAATCTAATAGACACGGAGGGGGGAGACGAGGAGAGGGGACATAGGGAGAGACACGGAATAAGTAACATTCAGCGGATGCGAAGTCTCAGGTGCATGTGCTTGGCTTGGTTGCAATTAGGCAGGAGTCTGCGGGGAGGGCAGACAGAAAATATTGAAGGAAAGTTCTAGCAGGCGGCGGGAAAGGCAGCATTTGAGGAGGGATTTGAAGGTGCGGAGGGAGGTGGCAAGGCGGATGTGGGGAGGGAGGGAGAAGGAAGCAATTATCTATTGCCGAACAGTTTGCTTTAAAACCAGATTGTTCCAATGGAATTAAGTTATGTCTATCAGTCCAGGCCTGAAGATATTCTAAAATAAGTCTAGCATACAATTTCCCTAAAACTGGGAGGAGATTTATTGGACAATAGCACGCCGGATCTTTGGGATTACTCTTTTTTTTTAAAGGGATAATGATGCTGTGGCCCCATTCCATGGGCACCTATTTGGTTTCATTAATTAATGTAAAACACTTTGCTAAGAGGCGTGCCCACCAGTAAGGAGTTCCCTCAAAGACCTCAGCAATAATATAGTCATCGCCAGGGGCTTTATTGGACTTTAATTTTCCAATAGCTTCAAGAACCTCTGTTTCTGTCACCATGGGGTCAAACCCACTCGTCTCTAGCAAAATATCATCCAGGTTAACTTGGGTTTCCTCCCTGCTCTCAAGCAGGTCCTCATATATAGATTCTTGTAATAAGCAATCCAAGATTCAGCCTCAATTTGGTTCAACTGACATTCTGCCTTGCCTCTACAAAATTGATTGAACAGAAACCAGAATTGAACAAAGTCCCGAGTCTCTGCTGCAAGATTAAGCTTTGACCAAAATTTGAGTTCACAGTCATTGTTTTTCTTTTGAAGCAGTTTTTTGTACTTATTTCTAAGCTCTATGAAGTCAATATATCGAGCCGAAGAGGCCGAGATTAGCCAATCCATTTTTGCTCTTGTGAAGGAATGCTTCGTTTGTTTACATTCCACATCGAACCAGCAATTCCTAATCCAGACATGGTGACCTAATTTTCTTAACAGGTCATGCCTGTATTTAATACCTGAGACAATTCTTCTTTAAGTATAAGGGTATCAACATCTTCCCTTTTGAGAGCCTAATCCCTCCATGCCAGATGTTTGTAATCCAAAAAATAATCTAAGACTTTAGCAGCTATAGCTGTTGTCCATCCAGTCCTTACCCTATTTAGTTCACCTTTCATGTCTAAATCAGCAGTAACTTGTACGGTATCAAGTTGGATACTTAATCCCAAAGGCAGATGGCTAGATTCTACCCTAAACAGAATCTCAAAATTCCTTACTATTTCCCAAAGGTGAAGCATTATATAATCTACAATGCTTCTACCCCGAGGACCTATAAAGGTAAAATTGCCCATTGAATCCCCTAAGGTTCTACCATTCAGAACTATGAGATCTAAAGCTGCCATAAAATATACCATATGGTCTTTTGATTCAGAACATAGGGTATCAGAGGACACACTGTCAGGAATGCCATATGTCACATAAACTAAGTCATCACTAGATGTATGGGCATCACTCCCCAGCCTAGTAGTCCAATCCCCCATTATAATAACCTTGGCCGATGGATATTTATCTCCCAGATCCTGTATATAGCTTTCTAATTCGGACCAAATAGAGACATCATAAAATGATGATGAAGTCGGGGGGATATATACATTCACTATTAAAAAATGTATTCCTAAGAGTATGCAACCTAAAATTGCCAACACTTCTTTCCGGAAGAAAGGCAGTACCTGAAAAGAATGTGCATATTTTTCTGCTACCAGAATTGCTAACCCTCCAGATACTCTGCTTTGCCTTTTAACCTTGTACCTCCCTAAACCACCACCTGAAAGCCAGTAATCTGGAGGGTCTCCTCCTGAGATAACCACGTCTCTTGGAGGAAGACCACATCATAGGCCCACAAAAAGTCTAACTAATCCTGATCATCTAATTTAGATTTGCAACCCGAAACATTCCAGGAGGTAAGAGTCAACATCCCCTGCCCAGGATGGTTCAGTTTAGGTTCTAAAGACCATTGTGTGGCTCTAGGTAATTTGGCGGAGTCCCTTGATTCTTGGCTGAGTCAATTTATAGGATTCAAGGCATCCAGTAAGGAGATACTATCATCCGCTCCTGCCAAACTCTCTTTTTGGGCTCCGCCCTTATTATCTTCCAGAGTAGGATGTACTTTCTGGCAAACTATCTGATTATTAGAGCTACCTCCTTGTTTGAGGCTAGCACACTTCTGAATAGAGCCCGGTTGAATTCCAAGGTTAAAAGCAGGGCTTGAGTACGGGAGACCCATCTCTTCTGGTGTCAGCACTCGGGCTGCCGTTAAGGCCTCCAAATTATATTCTGGCTGGTATAAGGACCTAGCACTTCAAGCTTGATAGTCTAATGGAGGACCTGTAAGAGATTTCTTCACAGATTCCAAACCTTGTATCAAAATATCCTGATCCAAAATTGAGAGGCCCATTAAAGGAGGAACAGTGAGAACAGAGCTCCCACCTTTCAGACCACTGAGGAGAAAGGTCTTAATAGAATCAGCAACTGCATCAAAGACCCCAGGTATCTCTACTGATGTAGTGAGTGATTTAGTTACATAACTACTCATAGTGATAATCAATAAATTCTCTACTCAGGTCTGCTCCACTAGTCCAACAGTCAGGGCTCAGTTTTGATTGGAGCAGTAATCTATTGACATAGCAGGACAACTTACACTTAGTGTTTGAACCTCCATTAGATCCTCCTACAGAAACTACATCTATTCCTATCCTTCTTCCTCTCCGGGTCTCCACCACTACTGTAGGCATTAAAGGGACACTAGGGGCAGTAAGATCCCCACTCTCTATCGTCTCTCTTATCTTCCTTAAGCCAGATGTTGTAGGGAGATCAATTTCTACTCCAGTACGTATGTCTAGGTTGGCAATCCAGTAAGTCAGAGATTAGTTTATGCCTGTCCGAGTGACTTTCTCTCATTACCCTACGAGGATGTCTACCGCCTAAGGGATTAAATTAGGGGAAGACCATTTGAATTTAGTAGGATTGGATCCTTCATCACCCAATCTATTATTTCTCTCCACATACATAAAAACTCTAATTGATCAATATCCCCCTGTATAGTAAAGATTTCCTTGCCTGAAAGATCCTTCCAACCTTTTCGCTAGATGATAAATATACCTTCAGAGAGATCTTTCTACGTGACCGTAGTAATACCTGTATTCTGCTAAGTTCCATAGGGTCTACTTTCCCTCCTAGTAGACATGAAAGGTTATACGCTACTCTATCTTCGCCCTCCCAACTAGGAATAGAACCATCCAAGTCTCGGCCTATTTTTAGCCATACTGCCCTAACAACTACTTCCATAGTTCTATATTAATGATATGAGTGTAGTCTCCCTACCATTAGTTCATTTCTGGACCTCTGACTTTTGGAAGGAGACTGTAACAATTCTTTCCCAAGAGTATTCAACAAGGGGGTGGTAGCTGCCCTCGGAAATCTCATCTGTATATAATCTAACTTATCTAAGATTTCCTTAAGCTGTGATCTGACTCCAACAAATGAGGAGTCCATATCGGAAATACTTTTAAACAGATTAGAAATTGTCTTTACTATAAGTTCTGTCTGCTTTATCAATAGACTTTCCAGGGGCATAGACTGAATTTGATTAGTAGCTGCCCCTCCTGGTTCAGATAATCTTGGACCCTTAGAGTGCACAGCTACAATTATTCCTTCCTCTGATAAATCCAAAGGGGCAATTCTATTTTGTAGATCTATCGGGAACCTCCTTTGTTCATCCGCATTAGCCACTTTAAAGCATTTTGAGTGCTGATAGTTTCCCATAAACAGGGGAGAAGGCATCTGCCTACCCCTCTTACGATCCATAATAGCAAAAACAGAGATCAAATTCCTAACGATAAAACTTAAAATTCTAAATGCTGGCCTATAATTAATCTCTAAGGTAAAGGCAGGCACTAAGCGTCAGGCTCAAATAACTTTACAGACAAATTAGTCCAACATGGAGCAAGCCAGCCGGCCAAAACTAATTAATAACTTTAAAATACCATTATTTGATATTTTATTTGTTTAGCCAAAGGCCATAACAGTCAAGCAATAAGACAATACAGCTCAATTAAAAATACCATAAGCAGAGCCCTAAATTAGCAGGGGGGGGGGGAAATCCAATCATCACTTCCCTCCTCGCAGAAACAGACGGGCATTCAAGCTCCCCCAGCTCATGGCCTTTCTTTCCCCACGGTTCCACAGCACACTCCTGATGCAAGGATATTAAAAAAATTAATTCCATTCGGCTTAACCCCTGAAGCATAAAGAGGAAAGCTTCTGGCCCTTTTAACAGGCTGGTCCCCTTCAACATACTTGGCCCCTGGATAGTGGATCAGAGCCCTTGTCCTTCACAATATCAATGCCTTTGGTGACAGTCTCATCCAAGCAGAGCTCTTAACACTTCCATGAGTCACTTACTCCAGTGTAGCCCAGAGACCCCTACGGGCGCTGGGATGTAGGGCTCCGAGGCAGCCCAGCCCAGCTGCACAACCACCGCCCTTTCGTCCAGTACCGATCTCTACTTGGGATTCATATTGGACACATCAATGGGGGCTGGACGGCCTATGGAGAGCAGGCGTGCCTGCAGCAGCAATGGCCAGATCCTCCCAGCGGCGGTGGGAACGGCTCCCCAGATGTAGGCATTCGACACAGCGGCATCCCAGCTAGTGTCTGTCTCCGCCAGATGGCTGCTTCTGTGGCCCAGGATCGATCCCTGGAGGAGGCAGTGTCCGGGACCCATATACTCGGCTAGGCTGGCATTGTAGACCTGTTGTTCGAAGTCAGGTTCTTTGTCGTTGGCGTCCTCAACCCCGGACACTCACCAGGCAGGAGGCGAATAGTGGCGGCTCCCCGAGGTCCCGGACCACCACCAACAGGTCCAGCGTCGCCTCCCACAGGTCCCGGACCACCACCAACAGGTCCAGCGTCCTCATATGGAGGCACCCATCCTTTGTATTTTTAACACTGTTTGTAGTTCTTCTAGTTTTAGTAGTTACAGCTTTGAAATCAACTGGCAAATGGGAGGGATGAACCCCCTCTGCGCATGGCCAGTTGGATCTTCTGAAAAGTCTGCCTCCTACTGGCCCTGGTGGGGATCATCCCCGGAGTGAGAGCTCTCATCCTGCACATCCCACCAGAAGGGCAATTCACAAGGTAAGATACCGAATTGCCCTATTTCACTCTTCTGGCTTCTCCCACTACCTGTTTTTTTCCACATCGCAAAAGTGGGAATTTAAGTAAATTTTGCAGCCAAGTAGTAAATATTACAGCTCATTTAAGTCTTCTGTAGTACTGAATAATCAAGCCTTAATACCATTCCTTATACCAACAATACAAATCCCATCCATGAGTGTTTCACTTGCAAGTGATCTGAATTCTGACATCCAACTGAAGTAAGAATAATGACGAAGGCCACAGTCCTGAGGCCACTTACCAGTAGACTCACCAATGTCAATGAGTTTTCTTGTAAGCGGATTCAAGATTGCAACCTTAGTTTACTAAAAAAACAACCCCACTGCTCATTTCTACACTAAATGATACTGTAAAAAGGTCTCATCATTGGAGTAATCCTTCAGTTCAAACTATGTTAACCAGAAACATAAATACCTCATCAAAATCTGCAATGATTTCATTTAACAGCCTCAGGCACTCCAGTCCTTCGTTATTGACATCACATTCAGTATAGAATACTTTAAAATCTGGGACTGAGGCAAACATGACACAGACACAGTCGTAGGATTGATGGTACCAATCCTATGGGAAAGAAGAATTTGAAAACATCATTAATCATAGCCATCTCTGTCACCTCTCATTGTGCAACAAAAATGGCATCTAGAAGTTAATACAGAAACAATAGCCAGAAATAAATCTGATACAAGCCATCTCACTAGAATGCAGAAAAATTAACAGGAGGAATATGTTTTCCTATCTTTATGTTATCATCATTCTTAGACAGATATGCTGTGTCCAATCTAGCCTAGTCCTGGACAATGATTTTTCCATAGCTACAATTCCTTCCTCTATCCTCCCACTCACTTGCTCTGTAGCAGCAATCGTTGATCTCTGGAGGTTAGAGGCAGTGAGTATTGCCAAATGTACCGCTAACTACTGGTTTGGGCTTTAAACATTAAGTTCCTTTTACATTTGTATAGACTGGCTACACAACTGGCCATGCATTCAACGTGGGGTTGGTCCGTCACTTCTTTTCATTCTGAGTGGAACATGAGGGAATGACCAGATTCTTCCATTTTTCTACTCCCAAGGACGTTGCCTGGGCCTCACTCCATGTAATTGGCTGAGGTATTTGCCCACCATTCAACACAGGTTGACTCCTGAAAAGTCATGTGTGAAAATAGCATGCAATTCCTACCAGCACAAAGCCACTGGTATGTTTAGATGCACGCACTGACTCGCTACCAGTCTGTGGTCATCCAAGAGATAGTACAAAAGCAGTCTGTGCTTAGATTTTGAAGAAAAAACTTGCAAGACAAAATTACAATTATTTTTCATATAGCACAGGCAAAGTTCCTCATGCTGAAGAGCTGTGATAAGAGGTAAGTCTGTGCCCCACTTGTGAATGGATTTTCTCCTTTATGTTGTTGCTGTTATGGAAGGGGATAGAGATGGGCTTCAGTCAGTTGCACTGCATGGGACTGACAGGAAGTATTTGGGGGAAGTGAGAAGGAACACATTTTTTGTGAACCCTGCACCAAGTACTACACCAGCATTCAAATGGGGGTAGGGGACAGTCACATGGTACCATGGGGGAAGGAGACTACCAAGTAGCTGATCCAACAAGCAGCTGCAGCAACATTTGTATAACCAGCTATGCGACCATGATGGTGTCACCAAACTCAACACAAGATGGCTTTGCAATTCTTTTATCCTTGCATCTGATAACACACCCAGTGTCACTCTTGGTGCTCTGTTAAAAGTTTACCATAGGAGAGGTGACTACTTGTTTACTAGCAGAGTCTATTTTGCAAAATGATGAAATGAAAGGTCAATAATCCGCTCTAAAAATGTACTATTATGACACCAGGGGCAGCACTGTAAGCTTCTATTCATTTAAACTGAAATCTCCTAATGCCTTGTGAATAGCAGATCTTGGATTTGGGAATGCCTTGGGACTCTACTGCCTTGGACTAGGGAGAGAGTGGAAGCAAAAAGCAAGTTATAACGCTTTCAGTGGTGGCAGGGTAGTGTTCTCGGGAGAGTCCAGATGATTAAAATGTACCTCAGTCAATTTGTCCCCCATGAAATGCGTGGCAACGTGTGCTGGCAGGACATTTTCCAGCAAGAGCTTGTTTACATTCTCCATGGTTTCAAATTGTTCATGTTCTTTTTTAAATTTATTCTTCCACAAGCAATCGAGCCGGCAGTAATAGTCAATCTGCAAACAAATACAAAGGATACATGAAAAACACACCAGCTTCAAACCTGAGATGGGAGAAGTGCAGCCTCAGTCAATATTATGGCTACAAAAGTGCACACGTACAAAAATGCCACTTCTATCCAAGCCAAAACGTGACATCAGATGGAGTCTAATCTACACATGACTTCATATTTATTCTAAATCTCAGCAGCATACAGTGTATTTTAGTAAATACGGTGAGCAGTGATTATTAAAATATGGGATATTAGGTACACAAAAAGAAGTGTTAGAGATCATTCATTTAAATTTTAAACAATATCTTGGTGGAGTTTATTGAAAATAAGTATGGCTGAGCAAACTGGAGTGGAGTGTGTAGGGAGAGGGGACAAAAAATATTTTGTTTTTACATCCATACCTGTCTTGACAGGAGAACCAGAGTTACGTAAAACAGAGCCAGATATAAGTTGGTCATAATTTTTTGATCTTTCATGATAAACCTAAAATAAGAAGAACAAAAAGTGCTATTGTGAATTCTCTGGAACCATCAAGAAAAAGTTTCAGAGCAAACCAAACCCCTGGATGTTTAGAAAACTAAGCCACCCACCACTGTCAAATCCTGCCTGTCACAAATAGCGTTAGATCCTCTTCAACTTTACCCTACATTATACGGTTAGGGAGGATTAAAGTGGGGAACTGTTTTCATGTGCACAGAGGGAATAACTCTGTACAACTCAAAGAATCTCCTAGTTTGTGTTTTGTGACTGATCAGATTTCTGGGCGCACATTTGCAGTTTCCCCACTTAATTCACAAAGGGGGTCATAGTCACCCCCCAAATTCAATTCAATCCACCCAGTCAATTCAACACCTAGTACCATAATTTTGGGAATGTTGGGGTACTAGTGACACCTAATACCTTTTGTGTTAGTATTGTTTCTATACCACAAATAACTTAATAAAATTTTTAATGTTTATGTTAAATTGGAGTCATTTTCAAATCAATCACATTTATTTTTTCCCAATTGTGAATTAATTGGGGTCTATTTTACCCCAATACTGGATTAATACAGTGAGTTTTTAGATCATCTGAGGGTTAAGTTGGAGAAGCAGAATCAATTTCGTTTGGACAGTTCACTGTTGTGCTGAAAAGTAATAGGATTAGCACAGCTCTAATAATTAACATTACGAGAATAACCACACGTTCACTGTAAAATGCCCACACCGCAACTCCATGGCAATGACTGGGTATATACCAGGAATATAGCTGCAAGTTTCCGGATACTTGCTACTGCACATTGCTGTGTTGATATACAGCCAATTTTGCTTTTAATACTCTGCATCGCTACAGTCTCACTGAACTGGAGTAACCGCAGAACACCTCATGGAGCTACATTTTAAAGCATATTTTGGAAAAATATTTTAAAAGTGTGAAACAGCCAGGTACTAACTGAAGATCTGTTAACAGGACAACACAGTGAAGCAATACCATCTGTTATCTACTTATACTGAAGCCAGCTACTTACATACTAAACTCAGTTCTCAAACTTATTTCCTTCCCTAAAATTTTCAGAAATCAAACCAATCCCCCTGAAATTTTGTATCTGACATCTTATCCAAGGGTAATCTTTTTTCTAAGTCATCTCAGGATGGATGGAGAAAGTTATAGAGTTACAATGTTGTGAATGTTTGCCTCTCTTTGACTTTATTAAAAATGTCCTAATTTTTCCCCTCATTATATTGACTCAACAATATTACACAATCCATTGTTAAAGAGAAACATCTTCTACTTTATGCCATACCTTTCAGTGGTATTGTTGAGACTGCTGTAGTTTCTGCTCAGACACTGGTGGGAATTAAATAATATGATGTATACAGTAACAGCAGCCGACAAAAGAAGAAGTTTGAGTTCGAAGCTCATTCGAAGGAATACTGAGCAAGCAATAAATCCTAATATGCAGCAGTAGGTATAATACTGTAACAGAAGAATTTCATTAGACTGGATAATTCACATATCAAGCACATACACCAGCAGTAGATTCTATCACTTCAAAGGCTAACATGATTATGATAATTTGATTATGCATCAAGCAGAACTTTATAGCCACCTAGTATATATTATCTTTGCCTTTTACCACTGTATTCTTTGATATATAATTCTGTATAAAATACTAGCCAAAACAAAATTTAAGTAGTACCCAATATAAAAAAGTGAAATCTGTTAGTAACATCATTTGTTTTCCAGAACTGAACATTTGCTTAAATACAGATTTTTACTGTTTTCTTTAAGATTAAATGAATTGAGAAAGATGGAGTAATCTAGGGTAAGTGTGTGTAACCTAAATCATCAACTGGGCTACTCCACATGAGCGCTAATCATCAATATTGGGTGCTACCGCTAGGTGGCGCTGCATTTCAATCCAGCATATGCTCGACCAGTTGCATTTCCAGGTTTCATAATTGGTGGGTTAGGCAGGCAGGTTCAGGTGCTGTTACTGGGGGGCACACTCTATCCTGCCCCCCCTGCAAACTCACCACTGTGCCTGATCTTGGAGATTCCTGGCCAGAGGGGTTATCAGCATCATCTGCATAATATTCCAGACAAAACAAGAAACTGGCAAGGGCTTTGAGCCAAGGCTGTTGCCTGCAGGGGTCCCTTACATCGCAGCACCAGGGGGAGGAGAGGACGAGCTGAGCCACTGCAACTCAGCTCGCCGGAGTAATCAAGAGCCCTGGTGTCACCAACCCAGAATGTTCAAAACAAGCCCCTAAAATCAGGAGACTGGCTTTTAAATGACGAAAAGTTTTAAATAACTAAAACTAGCCACTTGGTTTCTAAGCCTTCAGGGTCACATCTCAGTCACGCTTTCAAGCTGCTGTCCACAGCCCTGAGAACGAGAAACCTTTTTGAAAAGAATAAAAGCTGAGATTCTCATGCTTTTATCTAAAGCCCCTCGCCAACCAAAATTGTCACATGAGCCACATCCTGTGCTCCCCTAAGGAATTCAGCACAAAGTCAGCAGCTAAAAAATATTCTTCATGTTCACCCCATTTTCATCACTTCCAATGTGATACCTCAGGCACCTCCCCGGGTCTCAGTTGCCCATTCCTCTGTCTAGGTAGCTCCTAGTTATTTGCCTACCTTGCAGGGGCTTTGTGTTGTGTGATTCTCTGAGAAAGCTTTAATGGCAAAGTCCTATGAGCAGGGACCCATGTTTTCCCCATTGGCAGCAATGAGGAAAATGCAATGAATATGGATGGCTTTCTGGTTATGAGCCTGATCCAAAGCTCACTGAAATCAAGAAAAAGGCTTCTATGGATTTCCTTCGTGGTCAGCCCCTTAAGGTGAGTAGTAGTACCAAATGTCATTTTATTTAGAAAAAAAGTTACCGATTTCACCTTATATCTTTTGAATAAAAAGAAGAAGGGAGAAGGAATACATGGGGGGTCGGGGGAGATAAAACAACTTGCTGATTCCCGGTCAGACAAATGTGTTGGTATGGTGCTACAGCCAGGGATCCGTGTGCAGGCAGCTAAGGAGTAGAATACACTCTAATGTGCCAAAATTGTTATCCTAAAAGACCTTGCCTCTGATCTTAAAGGCCGTTGGAGACACAAATTAGGTAAACTAATGACATTTATCGGGCCATCTGGGTTGGTCAGAGTATACAAGCTTTTGAACTTCACTGACTTCCTCACTGGGCACGGAAAGGAATCCACTCAGCCTGAGCTTTTTGAAAAATTTTAAACCCAACAAAGCTGCGAGTAGCCCACGCTTTCAGAAATCTGTCCTTTGGAGCAAAATCAAGGTCAGCACATGGCCTATGTACTATACTAAGGTATGCTCTATAATACAATAAAATAATCTAAAAATCAACATCACACATTTTTTCTTTTCTCAAGTTCCACATTTGCCTTTTTGTTAGAAGCTAAAACGACCTGAGAAACAAACTGTGAAGCCCCTATTGTAGATCCTACTCAATGCAGGAAATCACATAACGTCTTAAGAGATGACTGTTGGAAAGTGCTGAGTAGCAGAGGTGAAGCTTAGAGAGAGAAATAATTGAAAGCAGGGGTGGCTAAAAGGTAGGTTGTAATCTACTAGTAGATCACAAGCTAGTCTCCAGCAGAGCATGGCGTAAGGGGTGGGGACTAGACATCTGAGAGTGGGATCAGCACTTCAGGAAGTCTCTCTGGGGAGGGGACAGGCTAAGAGAGCTCTCGAAAGGGAAATTCTCCTCTCCACTCCTGAAACCAGTTGCTGAAGTAACCTAGTGCTGCGAGCCAGTGGGAGGGGTTCTTGCCTGGAGCCCTTGAGCCAGCAGGAAGGGTCCTAGTAGATCACCTAGGGGTGATGCCAGGATCAAGTGGACTGCATGCCCCATGATTCTGGCCACCCCTGATTTAAAGTGATATTTTCCAAAAGCCTGATGGGATGATACCAAGAGCATCTGAGCTTTATGTTCTAGTCTACAAAATAAATTGGGTCTTTTACTCACAGGAATAGTGACATCCTCAGTACTTGACTCTCCAGTTCTGCTCTTTTCTGTCGGCTGTTTCATTGGCAAGAATGAATAAAAATCTGATTAGCAGCCAAGATGGTGACTCATTGTGCCCTGTGCAGGTCACACACGCAGCCACTCAGCAATGGTCAGGTTTTGCAAAGCAGAAACACAGGACTTTTTTTTTTTTTTTTAAATCATAAACATACCTGCCTTTCCAAACCAGGCAGCTAAATAGGAGAAGTTACTCATGAATATTTGGGGAGACTCCCAAGTAGTAATTCCAGCACCCTGGCAAAATTACCACTGGACTCAGTGAAAAAACTCCTCATTGGATTTTAATCCTTGAGACCATTATAAATATTGTTTCATTTTGAGAGATTTTATCAGCCTCTTTAGGTAGACAGCCTAAGGGAACAACCCAAGTTACTAAGCCCGGACACACTAAAAGATAGAACATTTAACACAGCTGCCCCACAATTCTGAAACTCTTCCCCTGGAGGTTCATCATACCTATCTATTGTATGTATGTATACCATATATTGCATACTGTAACACACCCAAAGACCTTAGGATAGGGTAGGATAAAGAAATAAATAAAGCTAGCCATTGAAGTACAGCTGAAGTTTAATTGTCAAGCGACCCAGAAGCGAGCAAACAGGAGGAAAAAACAGGGAGTTTTGCATGGGACTGATTGAAGAGAAAAGGAGTGAGAGAGGGTGAGTTGGTGTCTGTGCGTGTGTCTGCTGACCAAGGGATTGGGCAGCTGGGGATGATGACCGGGGGCTTCTAATGTTGCTGAGGCACTCACTGCTGATTCCTGCAGAGACCTAATCAGGGTCTGAGATATTAACAACCTGATTAGGGGTGAGGCCAGCCCTCAGCTGACTGAGCACTTGCTAGCCTTATCAAAGCCTCACAGATACAGGGAGTTTTGTGGGGGAGAAGACTATAATTCTAGGAGTCTAAGCACCCACAGCCACCAATGACTTCAGCTGGAGCTGTGACTCCTCAAACCTTGGGAAAATTACCAAAAAGATAAGTTATGATTCCATCTATTATTCATCTTCCCAAATGAAGGCAATCCCACAATCTGTGATGGAGACGACAGGAGTACAGGCTAGGTAGCATGGGGCAAAGATGGGTGTGCCTAACAATACTTTTTAAGACAGAGGGGAAGATATATATAAAGAGAGAGAGAGCTAGGCAAGTCCTTTACTCACAGAGAAAGCAGCATCCTGAACACTTGGTCCAGTAGCGTTTCCAGGTCTACTTTTCTCATTGGGATGATCTGCTGGCTAAAAAAGACATAAAAGCTGGTTAGAGAGCAGTGTGGTGGAGCAATCTCTTAATTATAGAGCCAGCAGGAGCAGCTCTATTAGTTCAGTGGGTAGGAGTTCCAATGCAAGCGCCTCCATTCGCTTGCATTGGATTTTTCAGACTGTTTACTTCTGGGGTTTTCTCTATTGTGGGGGAGTGTGTCTCCCACAAAGCCATAAAAATTCATGGAATGGGACCTATACGGTCTGGAAGAGTGGAAGGGAGGTTTGAGGGGAGGGGGGTTGAAAGATAAGATGCAGAAAACCCCATTTTGTGTTATGGGGTTAGGAGTTGTCATGAGCGTTCTGAGCCATGAAGGCTTGGAGTGGAGGAGGCGGTAATGTGTCCAGATCATTTGTGGAGTCAAGGATTGTGGGGGGAGTGGGTGTCACGGAGGTAATCTACCGTTGGCAGCAATCTGGGGGGGGGGGGGGGAAGGAGGAACTCAGCCCACCCACCTAACCATGTGCCCGTGTGCCTTCTTTCCCACTGCCACCACACTTGCCTGACTGACTGTCGCCATCACTGCCACCGCCACTGGAAAGGTCCCGCACCACTGGTCCGCTCGCTCACGCCACCAGAATGTCAAAAGCCCCAGCAGCTTGCCTCTGCGCATGGTGGGGCTGCACACATGTTTTCTGTGTGGCTTGCTGGAACTACAGTTACCAGTACGGCCACAGAGATGTTTCCTACTGTGGGCATGCTGGGAACTGTAGTCCAAGCAAGCTACACAGAAAACGTGTGGGACCAATAGGGTGCTGGCCCCAGTGTGCGCGGCACCGCGGGCCCTTTAAACACCACAGTGGCAGCAATGGAAGCACCCTGGTAGCAGTGAGGGTGGTGTCCTTGTCCAGGCAGCGCTAAGGGCCCTCTGAGCTGCACTACTGCACAGTGCCAGCAGAGCCCAGCTTGCTCTCTTCCTTCATCCCATGCTGTCCCCGTTACCATCTCACTCCCACCTTCCATCTGCCTTCTCAGCATAATACCCCCGTGTAGCAGCAGGGTGGCTACTCCTGCTCCAAATCGTCATCAGTGGCGGGGCAGTGGCCAGGCAGCAGCATCAGGCAGAACCTGCTGCCATGTTAGTTGTGTGCACTGGGAGCAGGGAATGCTCTGAGAGGAGCTGCAGCAGCCGCAGGGCTGACCAGCTATCCTCTGGTACTAGCAGCCAGGTCCTGCAGGGCAAATGCTGGGCAAGGACCCCTCCCCAGGGAATCCCTTATCCCCAGGGAACCCGCCCTGCAGCCACTCACTCCGGGGCAAGGCAGAGTGGGGGCCAGTGCTCTAGCTTCCTGGGTGCCCGGAGGTGAGAGCCAAGAAGGGTGCTTGGAGGTGAAGTGCTGACTGAACACACAGGAAAACCGACCAAGAACCTGGCACTGCCAGCGCATCTGGAGAGCGAAGAACAAGCTGATAAAGTGACCAGAGGAACCAAGAGCCGCTTTGGAGCCGTGAGTGGTGGCAGAGTCACTTACCTTAGACTTGCTGAACACCAGTAAAGGGCATGATGGGATTCTGGGCAGAACCCAGACAGAGGCTCAGGACTCTGTCAGGCCCACAAGGCTTTAGGGCCGCTTAATAACCACGAGGGCAGATCAGAAGCCCAGACAGGAGTTCAGGACTTTGACAAGCCCATAAGGGAGCCAGAAGAGGCCTCAGAACTGTTAAGCCCAGGAGAGCTAGAGCTGACACCCCCAGATTGAGGCTCAAAAGTTTGTTACTCCAGGTTGGGGTGCAAAAATGTATTAAAGCCATTACGGACTTTGTAGATTGTGAGAAAAGCCACAGTCCACCTCAAATCAGAGCCCATTTGGATGGATGGGAAGCCAGAGAGAATGTGAAAGAGCAATGGGAAAATTGAACCCAGCCTTGTGAGCTTCACAATCTACGCTGCTCATTGCGTATTTACCGATCTGGCTGCACTAGGTGGTGAGGGTGGCTGCTTCAAATTAAATTGTAATGTAGCTGTGAACGCAGTCAGTGAGTGATATAGACGGTTTGGTGGACTATACTTACAACGTCCACTTATAAACCACTGATATAAAATTGGTTTGGTGATCTAGCATAAAAGGTCCATGATCTTCATGTCCCCAAGACTCTCACTCCCCACAATGTCACTCACACTCAGTCACCCCACACCCACAGACACTCAGGCAGCACACACACAGCCCTCCAAAAACTACACACACACACACACACACACCTCCAAGCACTATATACACAGAAAAAACACACTTCATACACCCCTAGTGTTCCAGACCAACCCAGCCCTTCAGAACATCCCATACTTCACATTAACCCCCAAATCTCCTCCCCCACTGACCTCCAGCCCCTACACTCCCTCCCTCCCTCCCTCATGTTTCTGTACTACACACTAGGGGTGGGACATCCGGGGAAATACCGGGTACTGGATTTACCGGGTACCGGATTTCAAAATACCGGCATTCCGAATTAATACCGGTATCGGTTTTTCCTCCATTGATTTCAATGGGGAACTGTCCCCATTGAAATCAATGGAGGGGGGGAAAAAAACCTCCCACCTCCCCGTCCAGGCTGTGCAGGTGGAAGGGGGGACACCCCCCCCCCACCCTGCCCAGCCTGGATTTTTTTTTTTTTTTTTAAATTCCCCTAAATCCCTGGGCTTCGGGCCGGGGCCGCTGCCAGCGACCCGGAGCCCGCACCGGCAGGTAAGTGTACCGGTGCCGTTGATCCCTGGGGTGGGGGGGTGGTTTAACACCCCACCCACCCCAGGGATCACCCTACCTCGCCCACCCAGGGATCACCCAGTACCTTGGCTTCAGCTCCGGGCGGCGGCGATCCGGCAGCCGGCTTCAGCTCTGCTGTGGCTGCCGGCTTCAGCACGCTAGTGACGCTCTAGGCCTTCCTTTTCTGTTTTTTTTTTTTACACTGCGGCCATTCATTTGAATGGCCGCAATGTAAAAAAAATCCAGCACAGGGGAATCCAGTAATTCCCCCGGATTACCGGGGTAATCCGATACTGCCGGTACACAAAAAAAATGGCAGTATTGGATACCGGATCATCCGGTAGTCCCATCCCTACTCTACCCACACACACACACAGCATCAAACACTACCCACACACACACACACACAGATACAGAGAGGTTTTAGTCCAGCACTAAAAACACACGCACACCTCTGTACATTTAAGATCAGTCATACGCAGTATAAATTTAATCCATGTGAAACACTGTGTACACTAACAGGAATCATGTCACCCAGACTTTTTAAGGTTTGCAAATGGATGAGGGGAATGCTGCGGACATCTTGAGTTTATGAAAATGTGAATAAAACACACACACACGTTGCTCCACCTTCCTCCCCCCTACATTCAGTCACTCCACCCTTCCTCCTTTTATTTATATATGTGTNACACACACATACACACACACACACATATATACATACACACACACACACACACACACATACGCACACGCACACGCACACACACTCACTCTCCTCCTGCCCCAGCCAGACCCACACACACAAAATCATGTACTGCATGCATCATTCCGTTCTTTCTGACTCTGATCTGGTCAGAGTAATCCATACTTTCATTACATCAAAGCTCGATTACTGTAATGTACTCAACATGGGGCTGCTCTTAATGACCGTTCCCTGAAGTAACCAGGGCAGGGTTCTTGTGCTGAGCAGAGCTTCACAAGCTTGAACAAATGCTAAATAGCAGAATGCTATTTTGCAGTATTCACATTAGCTGTAAATTAAGGTGCTCAGAAAGGCACACAGTGCAGGTGAGGAGGAGCCCGTAGCAACTGACTTTACTTGGCCAAAAACCCATGATGATGTTTAACAAAAAACTTACCAGTTTACAACAAATAGTTAAGGCGGGTTCTTACTACTTAAACAAACCCCCCAAACCAAGGAAATTGGTATTTCCTAAGCCCAACAACCAAAGAAGAAGAAAAAAACCTCCAACCACCACCACACATCTACCACAATCCTGTCGAACCCACCGTAACGACTATGCAGTGCTAAGTTTTGTTTGGTTTCCTAACCTCAGCCTCGTGGCCTTTTCTTGGGTGAGGGGGGTTGTACCCACCACGCTGGTGTCCACTTTGCGTGATCTACATACACGTACAGTTACCAGTGATGCCCTGAGAATTACAGACCGATAAGTCTGATCAGTATCCCTGCCAAGTTTTATGGGTGTCACTTACTGGAACATGTGAGCACTTGGGTGATGAACATCATCTTATGGGAGGAACAGGCTGGCTTTAGGGCTGGGTTCTCCTGTATTGACCAATGTTTCATTCTCAATTATATTGTTTCAAGAAAACGCCAGTTTTTGTGGCATTTATGGATTTAAGGGGGTGCCTTCCACTCGGTGGACAGAAACATTTTATGGACCAAACGTAGACATATGGGGGTGGGCATGGTCTCATTACAACCTATCCAGGAATATCACCGGGATACCTGTGCTAGAATCAAATATGGTGTCTCTGGTGAGGTTTCAAACTATTTCCCTATGTCCAAAGGAGTCTGTCAAAGCCGCATGCTAGCCCCGATGTTGTTTAGTCTCTCTCTCAATGATCTCCAGCAGGTTTTGACAAAAGACCACTTCCATTCCCCAAAGATTCTGGGGGAAGAGTTTCCGCTACTTTTATATGCCGACAATGCAGTCCTTCTATCCTTCTCTAAGGTTGGCCTTCAGCAGTTTATTGGTTTGTTCGAAAAGGAAAATTGGGTACTTACCGCTGAATTTTCCTTCTGCGGGGGATCCTCCTGGCCGGCCAGTCTGGACAGTAGGGTAGATCCTGCCGGGAGCCAGTAGGAGGCAGACATCCAACTTTGAGGCGCCTACTAGGAGGGATCTATCCTCAGCTCCCCAGTCTGAAATAGCTGTACTTGTGACTTAAAACTCCCAATAACCGCTAAAACCTTTAACTACTACCAAAGGTAACTGACTATAAGGGTGAACCAACTCTGCCCACCTGAACTAACTGAGTATGAGTAAAGCCGCAAAACATCTTGTTACGGCTGGGAACAAGAGTTCCCCCCCTTGGACCACCACAGAGTTGACCTCACTCCGGGCGGGGACTGGCCGGCCAGGAGGATCCCCCGCAGAAGGAAAATTCAGCGGTAAGTACCCAATTTTCCTTTCTCCCGGGGGATCCTCCTGGCCATCCAGTCTGGACAGTAGGGACGTACCAAAGCAGTACGCTAGACCCCAATCAAGGGAGGGAAAGACTAACTTAATGGAGGGAGGTCATGGTAGGTGACTGTGGTCTCCAGACGTGCAAGTGTACGTCCTAGAGGACCGCCTGCAGTACCTGTCTCCCAAAGGCTGCATCCGCTGAATCCTGCAAGGGAATCTTATAATGAGTGGTAAATGAATGAACTGATGACCAGGTCACAGCCCTACAAATTGCTGCGTAAGAGGCTGCGTTCCTGAAAGCCTGAGAAGTTGCAGCGCCCCACAGAGAATGTGCAAAGAGACCCGATGGGGGGAGCTTTCCCTCTGCCTTGTAGGCTTTGGAAATGCACAGGGTATCAAGGACTTGGAAGCCTTTAAGTCCTTTCTCTGGGGGTTATATGATATGAACAAGGCTGAAGAACGTCTAAAGGGCCTAGTTCTGTCCAAATAAACCTTAAGAGCCCTTCTCACGTCCAGAGTGTGCCACTCACGCTCTAGTGGGTGAGCAGGGTTCGGACAAAAGGAGGGCAAATAGATCTCTTGTTCCCTATGAAACCTGGAATCCACCTTGGGGCTGAAGGCCAGATCCAATCTAAGGGTCACCGAAGATTCCTTAAAGGAACAGAGAGCGGGCTCTATGGAGAGGGCTTCTAGTTCTGACACTCTCCTGGCCGACGTAATCCCCACTAAAAGGCTACCTTGAGGGAAAGGTAGTACATAGAAACCTCCCTGAGAGGCTTGAAAGGAATCTTAGTGAGAGCTTTCAGGACAAGGTTCAGGCTCCAAGAGGGGAATCTGTGAATCACTGGAGGGGATAAGAGTCTAGTGGCCCTAAGGAAACGCCTCACATGGGGGTGCCCGAGATCCTTTGACCTCTCAGAGTGACCAGTACACTATTAATGGCTGCTAATTGCCTTTGTAAGGTACTAGGCTTTAGCCCCCTATCCAGACCCCCTTGCAAGAACTCTAGGACTATACTGATGGAGGCTTTCTCTGGGTCCTGGTCTCACACCATCTCACAAAGGTCGCCCAAGTGCTTTGATAGATTCGTCTCATTGCAGGCTTCCTGGATTGTAATAAGGTGTTCAAGACCCTCGAAGAGTATTCTAGTCTCCTCAAGGCCCTCCTTTCAAGTTCCAGGCTGTTAACCTGAGCTTTCCTGGGTTCTCGTGTACGATCGGCCCCTGGGTTAGTAGGTCCGATCTCGGCGGAAGCCTGAATGGGAGATCCTGACTGAGCTCTTGAAGATCTGCAAACCATGGCCTCCTGGGTCAGTACGGAGCTACTAATATCACTCTCGCCCGCTCTTTTCTGACCTTCGAGATTGTCCTCTGAATGAGTGGCACTGGTGGAAATGCGAACAGGAGCTCCTGTGGCCATGAGCAATTCAGCGCATCGAAGCCTATTGCTCTGTTGTCCGGGTGCCGAGATATGAACCTCTCCATCTTTGCGTTCTCCGAGGATGCGAACAGGTCTATGAACGGAGACCCAAACCGTTCTGTTATGGCCCGGAAGGCCGAGTGGTGTAGGGACCACTCTCCTTGGTCGATCTGAACCCGGCTGAGCCAGTCGGCCTGAGTGTTAGAGACTCCCCTGATGTGAAGTGCCCTGATGGACCTCAGGTTGCTCTCCACCCACCGTATGAGAATGGTGGCTAATTGGTGAAGTGCCTCGGACCTCGAGCCCCCCTGGTGGTTTATATAGGCCTTCGCTACCGTGTTGTCAGTATAGATTAACACGTCCTTCCCCTTCAGGAACGGTGCCAGTTGTTTCAGAGCCAGGTAAATCGCCCTCAACTCCAGCCAATTGATATGGTGAGTCGTCTCCCAAGGTTGCCACTTGCCCTGAGCCGAGTGGCCTTGCGTGTGTGTGCCCCAACCTCTTAGACTTGTATCTGTGGTCAGAGTTGTTCTCTCCGGATCGGAGAGGAGCACCCCTGGGGAGAATCCGCTGAATCCGCATGGAGAGTACTCTGGTCATTTTATCCGAAATGCCCGGGTCTGAAGCTCTTTTGATCCACACCATTAACGCTCTGGAGAAGTAAGACGAAACTGTGGCCATCTTCATAACTGCTGAGATCTCGTCGAAGTTTCTCCGAAGGTTGCAATCTATTGCCTTGTCCGTCGGGTCCCTGGGGAAGCAGTCCCCTTCTGTCGGGAAAACGGAGCTTCTAGCTAAAGATGCTGCCGCAGCATCCACCTTTGGGATTGATAAAAAGGCGTTCTTTTTTCTGTTGAAAGAGTAGAGAGATAGCTGAGACCTGGTCATCTTGGAAGGTCTGTTGGGGTTCTGCCACTCCTTGCGGATAATTCTTTCGTAAGCTTTATCCAGCAGGAGCCCCTTGTCTCGGCCACTCGCTCTGGGAAGGTAACCCCTTGCCTCCTCCTCCTCCTCTTCCTCGGAAGAGGATGAAGCTTCCTTTTCTTTTTCTGTTTTAAATGTAGGGCTTTGGTGAACTGGTCATAGATCAGATCACGATACTTGCAGGGGAACTGCCTATCTAGATCTAGAGAGGGTTCTAAGTCCGCCTCTCCTGATTCCTCCTTGTCAGCCGTCTCCTCCTCGCTGACAATTTCCTTCTTCCTCCATGGTCTCTGTAGGGGCAGAGTCCCTTCCCTGCCTGGCCCTGCTCCCCCGACCCGAGCTGTCCTCCTCCTCGGAGTCCAGGCTGGAGAAGAAGTCTTCCTGCTCCTCGTCAGATGAGGCCAGGGAGTCAATCAGATTGGAGGATCTGCGGGGCTTCTTGGGAAGAGGCTGTTTGCCCTTACCGGCCTCTCTGGAGCCACCCTTGTAAGGCCTGGAGGCCCTAGTTCTGTGGGGGGGACCTCTTTCTTTTGAGCTCAGAGAGGATTTCTCTTAGGAGCTCCGTGCGAGGATCCTGCCCTGCTAGCGGGGTTAGGGCTGTGCTCACTGCTAAGGGCCCTGCGGGCGGGAGATGGTCTGAACTCACTGCTCGGGGCTGCTTGGCTGAGGCCCCTGAGTCTGAAGTTGTGGCTCTCCTTTTCGCCGGCATTTTCCTCGGGCCCTGAGGACTCCCTCCTGCGTGAGGCTGTCCCAGAGAGCAGGGAAGGCTGTAGCTCGGCCTCTGCAGCAGCGCTAGAGGCGAGATTGATTGAGACAGACCCGCTGATGCCGCGGGACACTTCTGAGATTTTCCTCCAGGCTAAACTTCCCCTGGGTCTGAGCACTAAGCGCGGAGAAAGACACGCGCAGCGGGACACTCCTGAGCTTTCCCTCGCACTGAGCGCGGCCGGAACTGTCTGACAGACATGATCCGGATTGGCTGAGGGAAAAAGCCCACCAAACGCGCTCCTAGTCCCCCGCCAGAAGTCGCCCTGCGTCAAGGAAAGTGGGAGGAGCCCTCACCAATGTTCCTGCCGGCGGGCGGGAGAATCCACTCCCGATTACTAGGCCCTGGGGACCCGGGGCCTCTTCCCTTCATGGGCTCCCCCTACGGAGCCGGGTGCAAATGCAGCAGGATGAACGGTCCCGAAGGGGGAAAACCGCCGCGCTCTAGCCGCTCCGGGGAATGCAAATGCCCGTGCCTTTACTGACCTCCCCGACCCCCTGCTTTGAGAGGGAGGGTGGAGCGGGGGGTTGAGAGGCTGCAGACAGGTCCCGATGGGGGTAGCTGCTGCGCCCAAGCCAACGGGTATCCCCGTTCCGGAGGGGGGGGTGGGGGAGTACCCGGACGAGGCCCTGTACCCTTGTGAACCGGGTAGGTGAACAGGGAGGAGAATTTCTCTCCCCCTGGCACCGGGCCCGTTCCTCCGCTGAAAGAGCGCACAATCAAGATGAAAAAGGAAAACCTGTGCTGTCCTCTTCCAGCCCGCTTGCCTGCTTCCTCACTGCACCAAGGCAGACAAACAACTGGGGAGCTGAGGATAGATCCCTCCTAGTAGGCTCCTCAAAGTTGGATGTCTGCCTCCTACTGGCTCCCGGCGGGATCTACCCTACTGTCCAGACTGGCCGGCCAGGAGGATCCCCCGGGAGAATGTATTGCTCCATATATTATCTCAAAATGAATGCTGGTAAATGTAAGGTTATGCCATTTGGTACCAGGAAGAAATATAAATGGTTCATCAATAAGACCCCTTTAGAAACTGTAAATAAATGTTGTTGTTATTTAGTGGTCACGTTTTCTAACTCCCTGCATTGAGAAGCCCATTGCCAGAAGGCCCTGATCAAGGCTACTTAAGTAATGTCCGCTATTGTGCGTTTTTATAACAGATTTGGTTGGAAGGCTCTGTCGGAGGCTCTGAAGGCAGGGAAAGTGAAGATGGAGGCTGCCCTTCTATACAGAGCAGAACTTTGGGGGCTAGATGCCAAAGCTTTGGCAATGGCTGAGAAAGCACAAAGCTCCTTCTTAAAGAGAATGTTTAATGTGCAGCAAAGCACACCTGCCTATCTGATGAGAACAGAGGCAGGTTTTACCAATGTTGCCACCTTGGGTTTAATAAGAGTGATTATATACTGGTTCAAAATTAGGATGTAGCCCCCCCTCCAGACTTCCAAAGATGGTATTACTTGATGCTGAATTAGGTCTCATCGCCTCCTTTCCTTGGCTAAACGATATCCAGGGGAAATGATTTACTATTGGTTGGGGGGGAAACTGCACATCTCAGGGCATACTTCCTCTCTCTAATGAGAGTAAATTTACTGAAGGTGGCCTCAGACACATTTCCTTACAGGAGGATGGGTCTTCAGTTAGAGCATCCAGATGTGCCCCCTTTTATAAGCTGATCCAAATTTGACAATTCCTTGTCAAAATATCTTTCTGTGATCCCCTTGGTGCACCATAGAGAAGCCCTTACTAGACTTCGTTTTGGTCAGATCAAATCTGCAGTACTTGTGGGAAGATGGTCAAAGACTCCTTATTTAAGAGCGTGTCCTTGCGGAAGTGATGAGGTTAAGGACATTGTTCATTTTTTATGGTCTTGTGAGCTTTATATAGAAATTAGGAAGATGTTCTGTTGTTTTGGCTTTTGCAGTGCATAGTTGTTACGGTGGGATTGGCAGGAGTTTGGTAGATGTATTATTGTTGTTTGGGGGGGGGTTCTTTCGTTGCTGGGCTTAGGAAATATCAATTTCCTTACTTTGGGAGGGGGTTGTTTACGTAGTAAGAACCCGCCTTAAATATTTGTTGTAAACTGGTGGGGTTTTGTTAGTATATACTCAAAGATAATGAAATCTGCATCCTGAAAGGTTTAAGATTGCTACCCCAAATAACCATTAAACAACGGTATGACTGTACATGTGTAGCACCTTATTAATCAGAACAATCAAGGCTTGACAGTGAAAGCCTGAAGCAGAGTATTTTTCAAAAAGCTACCTGCGTCAAGCTATGAGAAAAGCTATTCATAGTCTATTGTAAAGACTCCTGAAGAGAGATCTACATTCGGCATTAAGAATCAGCAGCACAATTCAACAGCAAATTCCCATTGGACTTTAACAGGAGATGAATCAGGCGTACATATAAATCTCTCTCAACAGGCATAAGGACTGAGTAAACGCTCCCAAGCCAGATCAGGTAAGAAATATATCCTGCTGCCTTGGATTTTAAAACAAGGATCAGAATTGTCCTATTTTCCCCCTCGCTAACTAGTGCAGTGACGAGTGCCGTATTCTCCATGCCTCCCACCCCCCACTCAATAAGGCCCAATTAATATTTTACAATAGAGATGGGAATTTTGGATTTGGAAAGAACCAAATCAACCCAGAAATGGTTGATTTGGTTCTCCAAAAGTTTCACAGTTCTTGATTTGGTTTTGGTCAATTTGATTTTTTTGCATTGATATTTTCCCCTCGTTTTTTTTCCTTTTTCTTTTCAATGAAAAAAAAAAATCAATGCTAAAAACCAAATCCAAATCAAGAACCAAAATTCTTGAAGAACCAAATTTAAAAAAAAAAAAAAAATCCAAAATTTTCTCCCCGAGTCCCATCCCTTTCTTACAGCATAGTCATAATAAACAGAGCCAGATCCAAGCGAGTGCAGAATGTGTAACCACACAGGGCCCATTGGGTTGGGAGCCTTCCAATGGCCCCCAACACATGAGGTCCATGAATAAAAATTGAAACAACAACATGAGTGTGAGAAGCACTGGATTATAGATCCTCAAATACAGGGAGCCCCCTGCCAAGGCGATTCAGGAAAGGACTCCCAGTAACAACATATCCATAACACACAGGCCTGCACAACCTGCAATGCAGGGACCCCTGGCTCCTGAAGGGGATGTTACGTTTAATTGAACATCATAAAGAAACTACAGCTGCATTTTCCTTTTTCTAAAGGGCCAGTCGGCCCTGGCCTCTCTGGATCTGGCACAGATGATAAGCAGTGGTTGCTATATAACGGATAGTCTGAACGCTAGGATAACCCATGTCCAATAACCTTCAGGGGTAAGTACTCTTTGCTGTTTTTTCCTTTACACAGCCCAGGGCATTCACTTTATACTCCTCCGTTCAGCGTTAACGACAAGGAGAGAAGTGCTTCGCTTCTGACAACAGGACCAAGATCCACTAGAGAGGAAACGGTGGTTTGTTTTCACAGGTCTCCCAAGATCCCAAGCTAAACTAAATGTACAGAATAAGGACTTACCAGGTTACAGATGGCCACCGTCAGCAAAGCGCCTATCATGATGGCAGCTAAAGGCAGTCTGACCAGTGGCATTGCTTCCACCTTCTCTGAAATGGCACAGAGGTACCGGGTAGAAGGCCATTGCTCTGAGCAGCGCCTCTGCAAATGAAGCAGATTTGTCTCAGCCAGGGGCATAGCACTTAAATTCTTGCACTTCGACAGTTATGTTTGACAGACAACTGAAAGCACTCTGGCCACTGCCCATGCAGGAGCCTCATTTCCGTATTATGCTACTGGGCAGAGGCTAGTGGGAAAGCACTACCTCTCTTTCAGCAGGGCAAGGCAGCACGCTCCAGCTGTTTGAACATGGGACAGAATGCAGAATCTTGGGCTCTTGCCCCAGCTCTAGGTTTGACCCACGTGATTGGGGCGGACAATTCTTTTAATACTAAGCCAAAGGAAATTAAACAAAACAAACTAATCACGTGCAAGATAGAATCTTTCCACTCCCTGTTATACAAATAAATATTTGCTAAAAACATACTTATTGACAATGCAAGCGTTACGGCAACAGCACAAACTTGTCCTTGCGGGATACTGAATGCACGGGTATTTATCCAAGATCTCGGCCATGTCTTGTTAGTACATGCTAAATCAAGGACAGTGTCATGCTGGTTTTGAAATTTCTGTTTACCTTCCCTCAAATGGCACAATACAGCATATACTCCAGCATTCAAGAGGTATCTGCTGTTTAATTCTATAATGACATTTCCATTGGTATAGCAGAGTTCAGTGAATGCTAGACAGTATTTTGTCCATCAAAAATTGCTTGAGCCTTGACTGCCTGCGAGAACCAACTGCCTCTACACTGGTTTTCATGCTGGCTGAGATTCGAGGTACCCAAGCTAACAGCCTCTATCATTGGAAATGGCTGGTCACAGGACATCGTAAAAGCAATTTTGCAATCCACTTCTCTCCTGGGTCCCATGGGGCCAAGATCTGGTGACTTTTAGCAATGCAGAAGAGCCCTCCTTCTTTTCCCCACAGGTAAATATTTCCTAGGGCAGAGGCTTAGGGGACTTTTGTTTGATTCTGAGTGATATAACACTGTGCTTGTCTGTGCAGTCTTACTGAATTCTGTTCTGTATTTCCATACATTTGTTATTGCACCTTGTGCATGACACAGCACTAACAGCAAGTTCAAACACAAATCTTTCCTTTTGTTATAATTCTAGGTTAATTTAGTGTCTATTCTCTAAGAGAAATATTTGAGTCCACTCTAGATAAGGCAACATTAAAACAGTAACGTATTTACATTTTTCATACAGCTTAATCCTGATATCCATCTGCACTCAAATCCCTGAATTTTAGTACCAAAGAAAATAGTTCAGATCACTATTGCTATGGACTTTAGGTTTCGTGCTCTTGAAATTCTGACTACAAAAAAAAAATGCCATCTCAATTTCTTTTTATTAAAAAAAAAGTCAGAAGTATTTTCTAATTATACAAATAGTACACACACATTATAGCCCAGATTTGCAAGAATAGAAGGTTGAAGTTTACCATCTAGATCTATATAGGTTTGCCTTTTACATTTAAAATTTTGGTTGATGGTTTTACTCACCACACATGCATCAGCAAAACACACAAACAAAATAAGTACGATTATGACTGCTACAATCCCAAATGAAATTCCTAATTTTGCAGTTCTGAAAGAGAGAGAAATGGGTGTGGGGAGAGAGAGAGAGAAGGAATGTTAAGGGAAATCGTTATGCATAACTCCAGAGTTATGGTCTCTCAAGTGATTTACAATTCTTCTAATACATTTACTAGCAGCTTTTTTGTTTGGCACTTTTCTAAGTCAAGACATTTTATGCTCTCAAGTGCACTATCAGAGTCTTATGTTAAACAACTATGTAGAGAAAGTAAGGTTGCCTTGTTGGTCCCCAATACAGGCAACAGAGACAAAGTAGTACAGTGATATCTTTTCTGGACCAACTACAGATTTACTTATTTATTTATTTATTTTATAAATTTCTACCCCACCCCTCCTGTAAACAGCTCGGGGTGGCTTCCAACACTAAAAATACAATACATAAAAACAATTTAAAACCATCAATAACAATAACAATAATATATAAAGTTATTAAAAACAAGGCCCGGGACTTCCATTTAAACACAAAATAAGGTAGGGGAGCTAAAAGCCTTACCCCACCCTCCCACCCTCCCCAAAGGCCTGGGCGAACAGCCAGGTTTTACAATGTCGTCGGAATATCAGCAGGCTTGGGGCCAGGCGAGCTTCCTCTGGAAGGGAGTTCCAGAGGCGCGGCGCGGCCACCGAGAATGCC
>QEPC01010989.1:616481-688314 GCA_003113815.1 Sphenodon punctatus | reverse complement strand
CCCCTACTTCTACCCACCCCACCTACACCCCCACCCTACTTCCCTAGCCCTGAACAAAAGAGTCCCACCAAAACAATAACGTCCCCCTGTACCCCCTGCGGCCCCGAAGCACCCCAAAGCGCCACGTCCTTTGGCTGTGGCCCTTTGGCTCGCAGCCTGCGGCAGGAGCTGCTGGCCAAAGGGCTTTAAAGCCCCTGGCTACTTCTGGGTGGGGGAGGGGACAGGTCAATCCTCTCGGCCGGCCTCTGCGCTCCCCCCGCCCCCCCAGCACTCACAGTGATCTTCTTTTTCATCTGTCCCCCCTGCAGGTCCGGCAGCAGGGGGCAAAGTGAGGCTGAGGCGGCAACGGCACGGGAACCCCTTCTTCACCGCCGGTGGCAGATGGCAAGAGCAACGCAGCCCGGCGAGATGGTCCCAACAACAGGTGAGTGCCCCTAGCAGGAGCTGCTGGCCACGGGGCTTTAAAGCCCCCGGCTACTTCTGGGTGGGGGAGGGGACAGGTCAGCCCTCTCGGCCAGCCTCTGCGCTTTCCCCACACACACCCCGGCACTCACAGTGATATTCTTTTTCATCTGTCCCCCCTGCAGGCCCAGCAGCACAGGGCAAAGTGAGGCGGCAACGGCGCGGGAACGCCCTCTTCACCGCCAGCAGCAGATGGCAACAGCAACGCAGCCCAGTGAGATGGTCCCAACAAGAGGTGAGTGCCCCTAGTAGGAGCCGGTGGCCGCGGTTCTTTAAAGCCCCCGGCTACTTCTGGGTGGGGGAGGGGACAGGTCAGCCCTCTCGGCCAGCCTCTGCGCTCCCCCTGTCCGCCCAGCACTCACAGTGATCTTCTTTTTTGTCTGTCCCCCCTGCAGGTCCGGCAGCACGGGGCAAAGTGAGGCGGCAGCGGCAACGGCGCAGGAGCAGATGGCAACAGCAACGCAGCCCGGCGAGATGGTCCCAACAACAGGTGATGGAAGTATGCAAGCTTTCAAACCTCACAGGGTCCTTGCCTGATGAAGGACAATTCTGGACCTCCAGGTGCCCGGAGGTCCAGAATCGTGGTCATTGTGATTCCTGCCGGAGGTTCACTGGGGTGAACATCTGGCGGAACGTACAACAGATGTTACGGGACAAATGGCCACCACAGGGGATTCACTGTGGCTGACCGTGGTCTCGTAACATCTGAAATTACCCCTTGTGATGTGTGAATGCTTACATATCTCCATCATCTGTAGTTGGTCCAGTAAAAGATATCACTGTACTACTTTGTCTCTATTGCCAGTAAACAACTATGGAATTCACAATCTGGGGAGCAAATGTAGAACTATCACCAATAATTCGGACATTATAGCTATCTAGAGAAAGTGTGGCTGCCATGTTGGCCTCAAACGTAGGAGATGAAGATGAAGTAGTTCAGCTGATATCTTTTATTGAATGAACTTCTATTGGTGAGAGTATGCAAAGCTTTCCGGCCACATAGGATCTGAAGAAAAGCCCTGTGTATAACTGGAAAGCTTGCATACTCTCACCAATAGAGAGATCTTGCTTTCCACATTATGAGCAATGGCTGAGGAAGATAGCTTGATTGTTCAACCTAAGGGTACGTTCACCTGAGAACACACAAGTGTCTTCTCACTGTTCTCTTTGTGGCAGGGGTTTGCATGGACAACTTGTAATTATTCCCACGTTCCCTCTCCCACTTCAATGTGGGTACTGCCGTGGCCGACAATAGGTGTCCTATTATTATGTAGGGTTTTTTGTTTGTCTTTCTTATCATCAGGGTTCCTAGTTTTCTCTTTGCGACAGAAAACCAGAGAAAAAGGAATTTTGCCTTTTTCCAGAGACTTTAGCAGAAAATGGCAAAAACTTACAGCTGTGGGAGGAGAACACAGCGAGCACGGGGCAGCAGGGACATGGAGTGGAGCTGAGGGAAAGCAACCTGAAGGGTTGTGCTGCGGAGGGGCAGGGGCTCTGCATTTGGAGGGGTGTCCCAGACCTCCTGTGGGTTGGTGGGGAGGCAGGGGAACTATGAATTGGGGTGGTCAGGTCTTCTGGACCTTGGGAAGAGGGGACAGGAGGTGGGCCTAATTGGGCCCATAGCAGCTTCCCCAAGTGCCAGCCTCTATATAGCCCCCCTTTCTGGTTGGCAGAGCAGTCTGGGACCAGGCTGGGAGGAGGCAGCGACCACAGGGGAACCAGATTAAAGGCATGTGCTTGGGTAGGGGTGACTGCATTTGGAAGGGTGCCACAGACCTCGATTGATTGATTGATTTTGCTGTTGGTGGGACAGGTAGCTGCAAAATTGCATACAAATGGAATTACAACAATAAAATATGGTATTCTAACTGATACCTATATATGAGAGAGAGAGAGAGAGAGAGAGAGGTATCTATCTATCTATCTAGTGGTAAGGGAAAGTGAACTAGCATTTACATTTAATCACAGAAAAACTGAGATTTTTGTTTTTTTAATGAGAGAATTTATAGGGGGGGGGGTTAATCAGAGAACTTCCAATTTTTTGTCACAGAAAACTAGGAACCCTGCTTATCATTAATGCAATGATGTCCTGACAAGGCAGACAGTGGGGATTCATCCCATCAGGGGGGAAATCACCTCTATTCCCCTCTGCAGATTATGCAGATTAATTCTTTCACACAAGACTGGAAATGCAGAAGATGGATTTAGCATAAATGTCAAACCTTACTTTTCCGGCTTAATTTTTAGAACTTGATCTGCATTGTACCTGGTTCATCCTGCAACCTAAACCTTGTAACTCGTTCATAAATAAGGTGCAGGTGAGTTTTTTCTATGCTAAACAACTCACGTGAATGCAGCCAAGCTCTGCCTCCTCACACTTTGGGGTCATTTGTCGAGGATTCTTGCAGTCTAATCTTTTTACGCAATCAAAAAACTCCTAGGGGAAACCGTTTAGGGCGAGTTTTTCCCTTTCCTGTGAATGTGCCCTAATTGTTTTACAACTGCACAGTTAAAACATGGGACTCGGTTTCAGCTAGCTAACCAGGCCCATATGCAGATTTGTTTGAGCGCAATAGACTAAACAAATAGCGTGCCATAATTAAGCAATGTGTTGTGCTTAGTCATGGTCTTTCAGGAGGGAAAGAGCTGAAAGATTTCTTAACTCGTATCCTAAACCTATCCAGTGTAAGCCTATCCAGAGTGTAATTTAAAATACTAAAATTAAACAAGAGACAAAGCAAAAACACGCTCTTACTTTGGCATTATAAGCATCTGTATCACAAATATACACAGAAACACCAGACTGGCACAAGCAAAGTAACTTCTCAGTTTCGGGATAGGGATGGTACGATACTGGAACGAAAATGTTAAAAAAGATAATTCCATTACTTTTGTGATTTTAAAAAAAAAAAAAAAGATTACTGCTTACATTTTAGAATGACTAATATAAAACAATCATATCACAAGGCGACTTTACCATATCCCATTAGAAACTAAATATGTACCATCAGAATTAGGGTGTTTTCAGACATGATGCTAACCCCAGTTTAACCACACTTGAACATTCCTTATGCACGTTGCAGGGCTGTATTGGTGCCCTATGCAGCCCTGCAACATGCATAATAAACATTCAAGTGTGGGTAAAGTGTGGTTAGCATCATGTCTGAAAAGACCCTTAGATAGAGATCCGGATATCTAAGCAACGTACACAATTAAACGACTCCTCGCCAAAATGATCAATTTCTAATTAGTTGAGGGACTATGAAGTCCTACAATTATAACACAATGAATACAGTATATATGAATATAAAGATCTCTATCTGTAGAGATTAATACATTCATAGTAATAATTGTTTCAATCTACAACACAGGAGACCCGGGGTGGGGGAAGGTTTCCAAATAGAAATGCATCTTTAACTGATGGTTACACTGAAGATGTTGAGAGTGGCCTCTTAAAAACAAGGAAGATGATGGTACTGGGTAAAAGGTCTTAATAGAATTAACTTGAAGTACATACATATAGTATGTAGAAATATTAAAAGGGTGTGAAAATGGGAAGATCAACCTTGCAGCCAAGAAAACATGTTGCACTTCTTTTTTATACTTGAAAATAGGAGTGCTCCGGGCTGCACTGCAGGCGGTGGAATGCTCCCAGATCCTTCCTGAAGAGTGGGATCTGGGAGCGCTCCTTTCCCTTCCTGTAATACAAGCCTAGGGTTTGCGCTATAGAAGAGGAAGGAGCACTGCTGAATCTACAAGAGCTGGTCAGCAAGGAGGGTCTAAAAATATTTGCATCTACAGTATTCAACGTGTTTGTGTACATATGTATAAAACAAGTGTGACTCCTAGATGTTCATGCTAGTACTATTTTCAGACTCCTAAAGTCCATCTGATTCCCAAAGAATATTCAAAACCAGAATAACTATAATGCATATGCTTTTATGTTTTTACAAACCATAGTCCTCTCCTACCGATACTGACCTCTTTTTCAAGTTGTGGTGTTAAAAAAAACAGGGGGAATCCACAGAAGTCATCTGATCTACCGCACCATGGGCTGCATTGAAGTAAAAATAAGTTTTACAAAACACATGCAGGGACGTAAAACAACAAGGTGGTAACGAGGGAGAATTGCTGGGTGCAGGCTGGACTTCAAAATTCATGTAACTAAGAGTTTGACTATCACAGCACCAAATCATCTCAAATAACTGGCAACTTGACTAAAGGGGAACAGGGAATTCCTGGCATTCCTAATTCCCACTGATCAGCTGTCAGATGAGAAGTAGCAAGCCCCGCCTGCAGGTGCTCCCTGCCTAACAGCTGAGCAGCAGGAAGGGGGTGGCGGGGTGGGGGAGACAAGGAATCCCTAGGGTCACCTGCTGGTCTGGAAACAGGGAACCCACTCTGGCAGAGTGAAGTAGCTCTGAATCCCTGCCAGAGCAGGTTTTGCTGGTCTGCTAGGAGCATGCCCTGGCAGCGGGGCTGGGGTGGCAAAATGTGTTGCTGATGGCAGCCCTGGGAAGAACCAATGCTTTCTGCAGCTGCTATCAGCTACCCACCCCCTTGCTACAGAGGGGATAACATTTGGAACTGTCCACAGATTAATCCAGCCCTTCCTCCAGCAAGTGCCAGTCAGTTTATGGGAAAAGGAAGGACAAGATGATTTTCTCCCAACTTGTTACAGTTTCACTGTAGGATTTTCCATTCTCTGTTTTATTTAAAATGCAGGCTGCCTCTTTCTGGATGTACTGTGCAGAAGGAAGAACAGTGGGAAGTGGTCAGACTCTCAGTCCAGCAACAACACTGGGAGTCTCTCCACTTGCAATGAGAGGCAAGTTGTTACTCTTCTCAACACATACGCCTGGCCTCTGCCCCCATGTACACGCCCAGCTGTCTAGCTCTCTGTCTGTTGCGCAAGTGGGTCCTTCCTGCCCATCTCCTGACCCGTGTTCAGCTCTCTGCTTTGTAAAGTGCAGGGAGATGCCTAGAGTCCTGAGCATTCGCTTCTCAGCTTGGATTTTCTAGAATGTAGCACTGAGTAACTCGACACTAGACATTATCCATTCCTCAGTTGCTTGTTTGGTCAAAATTGCAGATGTTTCTGTAAGCTGGCTCAAGATGTCCTAGCGGAAATATAATATTAAGCTCTTCTTAGTTGCACTTCAAGGCAGAAAAATTTCCGAAGTTTCATCATGCACTCTCTTTTATAAGGCAAAGCAGCAGTTCCCAAGCTTTTTCCCCGCATGACCCCATTTTGAGACAGAAGCATAATTCCATGAACCCAGACACCAAAAAAAGATTTGCAAAGGATATCGAATGTCACTCAGGACTGTGACCCCATCTATCAAGGTTTAGGTAGAGCCTACATCCAGAAATGCTGTTTTCCTATGGAGGTAATTAGAACTCCTCTCTTATCAACTGAAAAATAAAGTAATGACATACTTGGCTGAACTGAGACCCTCAATGGTTGACATCATTTCATCATAAGTGTCTTCTGCCATCTTTCCCCTCTGAGATGTGGTTCTAAAGTAACAGACACAAAAGCTATTCATTACCAAATGAATTTGGTGTTTATCAATGTGATCCCCCAGTTCCAAACATGCAGGAGAATATAGCAAATGCATAGCAACTGTTCAGCATTATCATTTAACTATTATAAGCACTCAGAAATCAAGAGAACAGCAGCAAAATACACGATTCCCCAAAATAAATCTCCCAAATATTCACAACACTGACACAAACATAAATAAATATAGGTTAGTTACCTTTTATTACAAGTATAAGTTAAACTCTATGTCTTAGCAATGCACAAATATATTTTCCAATAACCTAGTTTTAAAAAGGAATTTCAAACAAGCTTTTAAAAAGCTATTGAGAGAGAGATTCAAAATATTGTCAGTAATTACTCATGGGAAAACCAAAAAATAGAAAAAAAATATGAATTGCTCTAATGTTACCCACCCCCCCAGTCATAAACAGCCACTCAGTTAATATTTTCATTAAAAAATAAATCAACCAATATGGACCAAGTGAGAAATAATTAGGCCGAGTTAGAGAACAAGCACAAAAATGAGAGGAGGAAAGAGAAACTCACTTATAGGACAGAACTGAAGAGGGGCATAACTGTTCTTGTCTTGATCCATCCAGACTAACACAGAGAGAGAGACATTTCATGTAACGCAGCACCTCTAGCAGATTAATTAGTAGCGATCAAGTTAATCATTCAAGACAGAACCATTTTTAAAGCAACCTTTCTTCAGAAGCTTGTCAAACTGAAAAATCTTCCTTTTTTTAAAAAAAATTAAAACTTTGTCACTTTCTGGAGAAACCTGAAAGGCCAAATTCTACTGCGTGCGGATCTGTTAAAACAAAGCTAATTTATTCAGCCTGGAGGCACATTTTCTACGCATAGGGAACATAGTGTGGGTTTTTCTTGTGAGACAATAGCTACGGTATCCATAATTTTAAAAGGTTGGTTCTAAGTTACATCGTGCAGAAGGGCAGCGAAGCATCTAAAGATTAAATGTAGAGCTGAAATGGGTAGCAAAATACATGTTCACAGGGGTTGGGCTGGTTTTTGCAATTTCTAGCAGGGTGTAGCCAGCCCGAGCAATGGTCAAGCAACTGGATTTTAGTTATTTTGTTTTTGTTCATTTTGTTTGTTTCCGTATGTTTTTGCCAGGATCAATGAGAATGGATGTAGTAAAAACTGGAAATAGATTAAATGAAAACCAACCAAACAAATGAAACAAATAAAAACATGATTAACGCAAAAAGACAAAATGGGTAATCAACCAAATAGTGTGTGCTGCTTGCTTCATCCATTTCGGGTCAGAACATTCATATTCAACGCGGTTGCTCGTTCTGGTGGGTACTCTTTTCAACTCTACTAAAATGTAATGGCCTATAACTGAATTGTACAGCGTGCTGTGTGTTTAGGCTGAGAAGGTCAACATATGCAACCAGAACACATTTTAACTGTCTCAGGTTTCCACCTCCTCTTAGAACGATACGAAGAGCAAGACAGAAGCCACTAATAACTGGCCCAAATTACAAAGAGGTTGTAGGATAGATGTTAGAAAAATATCACCATTGACACTCGGGTTGAATTGAGGTTCTAGAGAGCTGAACTCCCCCAGGCAAGACGGGGTTTACCCACAAGAGAGAAATGGGGTAAACAGGAATTCAAGATTTACAAACCTATTAAACTAGTTCTTTGACTTTTAGCTTCACACCAAAACTACATGAAATTTCACAAACATTTCCTCCTGTCAGCTAGCCCAGGTTATTTTTCAAGGTCTGTTCCGTACACATTGATTTTAATGTTTCTCTAACTAAACAGCAGGTGATGCGTGTCTAGAGATTAACCTAGAACTCGGTGGTTTAGGAGCTCTCATTTCTTGTTCATTCAGCACCTCCCACAATTGGGTCTCTCCACCATCCTTGTTTATGGCTCACAGCAACAGTTATTTGCATTACAATAGTGCTGCTCCGGCTGGAAGGGTGTTTTTACACATTGATATAACTATGTGCAAGATCATACTTTATTGTAACATATCCCCACTGCCACAAACGACACACTCACAGCAGGTGCTGAACCCATCTCGCATAGCAGACGCCTGCACATACCTCACAACAGCTACAATCTCGAGGTGGCAACAGGAGAACGGGGCAGGGGACCCAGCACTGCTCCTGCTGTTGCTGATCCCCAGGATCCTGGCTTACACCAGTATAAATAAGTACCCACAGATATTATACTACTGAGAAATTTCCTCTCCCTTTCTTCTCTCTCTATTTCTTTGCCATTCCATATACTGCATTTTTTTTCAGTTCTTTGCCTCCTGTCTCCCATCTTTATGCTCCCCATCCCAAAGCATGTCTTGCTATAGAAATCCAAATGAAATGACATGTTAGTTAGGGTCTATCTAAATTTTAAAAAGGCTCTTTCTCCTCCCCGCTCCCTGAAGTTTAAAGCCCACCTACCCGTGGCATTAAGCGGGGGGGGGGGGGGTTACTTGTGCGGGCCAGTCCTGGAACCCAGGTGTCCAGGGGGCGGGGAAGGTGGCACCCTCCCCGCCCAGGTGCAAGCCCAGCCAACAGGCACCTTACCTGGGGAGGGGGCAGGCCAGTGTCAGGTATATCTCCAAGGATGCTGCCTGGCCACGCCCTCTTGCTGCGTGGATGTGTGCAGCTGCAGACGCCCTCCCTCCACTCCCTTAAATATTGTGCACAGCACAGGGTGCACAGTCTATTTTCCTAGTCTGTTCAGGGCTGCTGTGGGTACTGTGCTAGTCGCCGTTTTGGGGGCTGAGAAGGAATTTTCTCCTTGGCTATAATTGGCCTCCTACAGCTGGGGTTTTTCACCTTCTTCACAGCAGTTCCTAGGGTTATAATGCTATTCAGTGGCTTTGCTTTCTTTTGTCGCAACTTAGGCGGATAACAGCTCAGGGACCACACTAGGGGCAGAGCTCCTTAAAAGTAGGGGCTGCATGGCACCCCCCATTTGCCCAACTTGGGGGGTGGTAAGGCCTGCGGGGGCAGTGGGGAACCCCCAACTTCAAGCTA
This sequence comes from Sphenodon punctatus, assembly GCA_003113815.1. Classification (NCBI taxonomy): domain Eukaryota; kingdom Metazoa; phylum Chordata; class Lepidosauria; order Sphenodontia; family Sphenodontidae; genus Sphenodon; species Sphenodon punctatus. The sequence continues at coordinate 679,290 of QEPC01010989.1, read as the reverse complement.
TATATGGCTGGGTTGGGGTGACACTGCTGCCCCTCCCTTCCGTGGGAAGGGTGACCTGTCAGGGAAGGCTGGTCACCCGGGTGGGGGCGCTGTGGGGGTAGCCCAGCCCCCACTTCTGGTCTAAGCATGATCCTGCTGTTATATCACAGGTCTATGCCCTCGCTTGGGTATAAGTTTACTTTTGTTTAATGTTTTAATAAAGTTGCGGCCAACGCCCATCAAAGTATACGTGTGTCTGCCTGGTTCCTTTGGGTTATGCGCACACAAATAGTACCTACCATGATCAGAAATAACCCTTAAAGTACGATTCAGCCCTTTAAATATCAAGAAAGCAGACTGGGTTGTAACCTAAGATCAGACACCTATGCTCACTACATGTTCCCCATTGGTGGCAATGGGCATTGGTGACAGGTCTTTGCCCAAGATTAAATGTTTTGTTTAAATGTTGGTTACACAATTCTAGAATGTCAAAATGCCATGGGATCCTAAGACCCTTCAGTCGAGCAATAATAGCGCCAAACTCAACTCTCTAAAGTTCTCTGACGACTGGTCAAATGCAGAGGTATCTCCTAAACAAGAGAGAGAAGTATTTGTGAGGAGCAGACACCTTCACTTCAAGAGGTCCAATTTAACAAACCAGACAAAATATTGTCAAAGTACAGCTCTTAAGAGGAAGTAATTCAGAGAACAGACAGCTCTTCAGTCTTCACTAGGCTAGTAGATATGAAGCCATTGGTGAGATTCTGCATAAGGCAAAATCCAGTGTTTGCTTTGCATTATACGCAGGGACTCCTATTTACTGCACCACTGTGCATGTTCCTGCACTTCCCAGTGTCCGCTGAGCTCCATAGTGATAAGCTTTAACTGCTTTTTAAAGGCCTCCTTTGTTGTAGTGGAGGGAGAGGCTCCATACTCTCCTTGGAAACAATGGCTTCCCCTCCCTGCCATTGCTATTCTCTACTGAAAAGGAGGGGCCGCCTCCACCTAGCAGGCTTGGAAGAAGCTGTGGTAGTCCACCCCTCCCCTAACGAAGAGAGAGAGCTCATGGGTGACCTGCATCCTGGCTCTGTTTCTCTGTGCAGGGAGATATGGGGCAGCCTCTGTGTGTGGATTCTGTGTAAAAACGGACTAAGAGTGGCCATGGTCAGAGACAGGATGCTGGGCTTGATAGATCATTGCGCTGACCCAGTATAGCACTTCTTATGGTGTTGCTAGGACATATGGGGAGGGGTAATTCTGTGTGTGTGGAATGAGAAGGTGGTATTGCTAGAGCATATGGGGAGGGGACAGTTGGGGGGGGGCTCTTTTTGAGCTGGGAGTGTGTTATATTGCCTGTTTTTACAGATGAGGTGTATGTGGACTTTATTTAGGATTTTGTGATACAGTGAACACAGATCCCTGATTATAAAACATAACTTATTTGCGGGACCACTAACTTAGCTGGACCAATGATTTGATTGTCATACTGTAATTGGGTGTTTGTATCCAATGGCAATAATTTAGGGGAAACAAGGAGGTGGAATTCATGTTAAAATTCTTCAAATGAGACATTAAAAATTGAGATCACACCTGTGTCTTGTGGCATCCAGTTAAGACCTTAAGGAGCCAGAGATAAGAGACGATATATTATATAATAGAGCCAGTGTGGTTGTAAGAGTAATTGCAATCTTCAGGAAAAGTTAAGACTGGTGGCAAAAAAATGCCCTAGCAAGGGGCTAGACACACGCTTATAGCAACGAAAGAGTTATCCAGCATATGAAAAGGTTTAACGCTCTGGAAATCTACTAGCTTTTCTAAGCAACCCATGACCTAGTAATAGCTAGCAAAAAGGAGAAGCCTCCCATCAGTATGTGACCACAAGGGTAGCCTTCTGATCAATGGCCCAGCAGTAGCTAACTGCAAGGGGGGGCCCTTCGATAAATGACCACTGGGGAGAAGGGGAGAGGGAGAGAGACTTTCCCGCTAACAGATGAGGTGTTGAATACGTGATCTCCCTATTAACATGAAATAAAGTTGGGGAAAACTACTGATTGCTTGATTAACTGGAAATAAAGGATCAAATTGGTTAAGTTTAAAAAAAAAGGGGGAGGAAAAACTACATAACTGCTGACATCAACAGAGGGGGGAAGGCCATGAGCAGCTAAAAAGTATAAAAACAGGAAAATGGACCCTTCTTTGGACTCCTTCCCCTACCAACACCTCCTGAGCAGACCAGATGTAAGGGTCCCCAGCTCTACTAAAAGAGGAACTGACCATTCTTCTGGGTCTTGCTATATTCCATCAACGGAGTGAGAAAAATACTGCTTTGCTATTTCATATATTAGATTGTGAGATCATTTAGAGACAGGAAAATAAAGAAACTGTTATATGCATAGCAAGTGGTCTTGTGGAATTTTTGTGCACCTATATCTATACAGACAGAGGTGGTAAACACTGCTAAAAACGTTTGGGGTGACAATTAAAACGATCCATGCCCCCTAGGAGGACTTGGAGTAATATGGTATAATGGCTACGTGTGCAGTACTTGGACCAGGAGGTATAGGGGGATCCCGGTTCATGTCTTGCCTTAGCCAGAAAAATCTCTGGATGACCTTGGGCCAGTCACAATATTCTCTCACCCTAACCTACCTCACAGGGTTGTTGTGAGGATTAAAAAGTTGTGTTATATGTAAAGCGCTCCAAGTGGGGTGCTATATAAAAAAATAAATATTATTATTATATTGATGATACCATTTTATACTCCACGTAGGCACCTACTCAAATGTTTTGCTGAATCAGGGCCTAAACTACCACCTCCAAAATCCACTTTGACATTTCAGGAGCATGAGAAAGTGCTGTTAAGCTCTCTGTATTTGCAATACCAAAACAAAGCAGGTAACCACTGGGAAAAGCAGTCTATCTTAAGTCCTATCTGCCACAGCAGAGTGGTCTACTTGGCAGCACATTAAACTCCATCTGGAAACTGAAGCTGGCATAGAGCTGACGAGTCCTCAGGATACGCGATTTATCTTTCCAGGATGCTTTGAGCTTGTTTGCCACTGATCTGCATTTCAACACAGGTTTTAATGTTTAGGTGTTAATCTTTAAAACCTTCAGGACTCCCTGAAAAACCCAAGTCTTCTGAGAAAACAAGGCTGGGAAGGAAGCTTTATGGGCGGGTGGTGTGGGGTGGGGTGGAGTTTGGTTTCCTGTATATTTTTTCTGCTGCCACAACATTCTGCATTCGTCACACTTGGACAAACCTGTTTATTCTGCTGCATATTTTAAATGTGTGTCAAAAGCACTCTGCAATGAATATTCTTTTTTTCTGAGAGGGGGCTGGATGAATTGTAAGAACCAAGAATTGAAGGAGGACAAGGTATTAGGTAGATACGTAGTTGGAGAGTTATGGTGCAACAGCCACAAGGCGCACAAGGAGATTTGTGGCTGAGTTTCTAGTTTATGGAAGGTGGTGGTTTATGGAAGGGAAGCGTACATCCCTTTAGGAAATTGTGTTTTAATATCATTCGGGTATCCAAATTTTCCATTTTAAACAATGTTAACTAACTGTGGATAGGAGCCCTTTTTAATCATGCTAAAACAAGATAAATCCAGCCAAGTTATCCATCACAAACTTTCTGAATTTTCTCCTGCAGGACATCAGAAAACGTTGGAGAGTAAATCTAGCAATCTGTTCCTCACCTTTCTGCGTCTCTTGCTTGGAGCAGGGCATTCACTGTTCATGCTTTCTCTGTCGTTCAGATGAGCAAAAGGCCTTGCTGCTCCCCAGGATTCCAAGTAACGTGTCATCCGGACAGAGGCACGCATCTTTAACCCATCATTCACTCGGCTTTTAGAGAGGTGATTATTGGATGCACGGCGCTGTTTGGACTAAAGGGGGGAAGAGGGGAGAGATTAGGCATCAAAAAGTAACATGCCAGAATGTAGCTGAGGATGCAATTCCCCCACGTCCCCTTTTTAAATACAGTTTAATTTTGTTTGCACTGAAGAGTCCATACAGCTTTGAGAGAAGGGACTAGCTTCCATCCTAACACATGCATTAATTGTAAGCTAAGCTTTACAGTCCTCATTACCAGCAAGGTGCAATGCAGAATGGAGTAATCTCATCCATGAGACCCCAGGTTTGCGTTTCAGAACGGGTAGTTAGCAGGGGGGGGAAGGAGGACACAAAACATACTTCCATTTCTGAGCTGAGCAAATTGAATTGTCCCAGGGTACCATTTTTCTTTCCTAATAACTTTTCAGAATACCAGCATAACTGCACTTAGACAGAACGTGGGAGGCATAGAACATATTCTTTTAATTACACACACAGTTTGAACAGTCTTTTCTGAATGCATCTGAAGTGCTCCTTGGAGAGTGAAATTTGAAAATTGCAGTTTCGCGTATCCAGCTCATCTCAGATCTTTAACAACTGAATTTTAATAATTGGCCTGTTGTAGTGCAGTTGCAACTTGTTATGTGTAGAGTACAGTAAGTTGCAAAACCCGACATGAGTTGGGACTGTCACGCATTCTGACTTGTGTGAGGAGAAAAAATTACTTCAAAATCGCTTAAAGGATTCCCTAAAATCACTTCACAGAATGTTGCCAAAGAGGGGGCTTTTTGTCACATTCCTTCCTTTGATGGTGATGGGGGAAGCGGGCTTTGAAACTGACAAGAGCCGTCTGGGAGCACTTGCCATGCTCCCAGCTGGTGCTTCTCAGTGTGTTTGTTTTTTACTCACTTTTTTATTCACCGAGATCGTAGCAAGCACATCCCGGGACAGACTGAGCACCAGGATTTCAATGAAATAACTTGGTTTAGTGAGATCTTGTTTCAGCCTGTTGCCACAGCTCAGAGTGAGCCATCAGTCCCCTTAAGGGGACTCCTTCTTTGCAACTGCAGAGCAAGCGTGTTTACCACTGTAGAATCCACTTTGATAATCCCTGAGACCTGTACCCCTACATGCTGGCCTCCCTATGAAATGAATGAGTCACTAGCTCCGACAGCCTTGGTACGATCCAAGTAAAGGGATAAGGCCCTTTTGAAGTTAAGCATATGGAAAGCTGCCTCAGCCAGGGATGCATGAGGTCTTGGGAAGAATACAGGGAGTGAGATTACCTGGTTCAAATGAAAAGGAAAAACAACCTAAGGGAGAAATGCGGGATCAGTCCCGAGAACTACGTTGCCCTTATTTTATTCATTCATTCATTTATTTATTATATTTTTACCCCACCTCTCTCCCCTAGGCAACTCGGAGCAGCTACGACTTAAAAACAATTTCCATAACAACACAAATAAATCATATTACAATTTTATAAAATGTATAAAATCCCAGCTAATGAATAAAAGAAAAAACCAAAGAACATTCCCACCCCCCAACCCATCTAATCAATCCCACCCTCCTGCACCAAATGCCTGGCAAAAGAGTCAGGTCTTACAGTTCCGCTGGAAGGCGAGAAAGTTAGGGCTGAGGCGAACCTCCACCGGCAGGGAATTTCAGAGTGATGGCACAGCCACTGAGAATGCCCTCCTCTCAGTCTGAACCCGCAGATAAAGTGGGCCATCCAGGAGGGTGCCCCCAGACGACCACACAGGGACTCGGGGTAAAGGACTTTCTAAGTGAAAACCAGCACCTTGAATTGGGCCCAGAAGATGCTAGGCAGCCAGTGCAGTGCTCGGAGCGCAGGGGTTCTGGGCTCCCTGCAGCCCGTCCCAGTTAGGAGGCAAGCCACCACAGTCTGCACTAGCTGCAGCTTCCAAACTGTCGCCAAGGGAAGCCCCACGTAGAGCGCCTTGCAATAGACTAGCCTCGAGGTGGCGAATGCACTGACGATAAAGAGCATGGAACGGCTCCCGTATGAGGAGAGGCTTGGTAGGTTGGGGTTCTTCAGTTTGGAGAAGAGATGATAGAAGAGATATGATAGAGGTCTATAAAATCATGAGTGGTGTGGAACTAATAAACAGGGAACAGTTATTTACCCTCTCAGCTAGTACTAGAACTAGGGGACACTCCATGAAACTCACGGGTGGCAAGTTTAAAACAAATAAAAGAAAATATTTTTTGACTCAGCGTATAATTGGGTTGTGGAATCGGGCCAGTACTATAGCTGAGTTTAAAAGAGGTTTGGGCAAGTTTCTGGAAGATAGGTCTATTAGCCAGACAAGATCGGGGAACATGACGGGAGCTGGAGGAAAACAACAGGAAATGGATCCCCCATTGTGACCCGTTGGGTGCTTCTCCCAAGCCTCCGTGATTGGCCCCTGTCGGAGACAGGATGCTGAGCTAGATGGACCATTGGTCTGACCCAGTATGGCACGTCTTATGTTCTTATGATAGTGGCAAGCTCGGAGTCCGAGACATTTGGGCAGAGCCTCTCCACCAGATGTAATTGGCAAAAGGTACCCCTGGCCACAGCCAACATCTGGGAATCCAGGCGTAGCTGTGAATCCAGGAGCACCCCCAAACTCCACACAGATGGGAGTCAAAGGAGGACGAATACCCCCGATAACAAGGAAAACCTCCTCATCCAGAACCCCCGTCCTGCCTACTAACAACTAAGGGAGCCTTTCACCAATTACATCTTATGCGTAGGGTTCAGTCATATTTCTCAAACTCTGACCTGGCCACCCTCATCCATGCGTTCATCCCCTCTAGGTTGGATTACTGTAATGCGCGCTACATGGAGCTGCCCTTGGTGACGGTTGGGAGGCTGCGGCTGGTGCAGAATGCTGCGGCCCGCCTCCTGACAGGGATGGGCACATTACACCAGTGCTCCGGGCTCTGCACTGGCTGCCTATAGCGTTCTGGGCCTGATTCAAGGTGCTCGTGTTGACCTTTAAAGTCCTACACGGCCTGGGTCCCACCTACCTGAGAGACCGCCTCACTCCCCGGGTCCTGGAACTATCTCTGCGATTCACCGGGGACGTCGGGGGGCCCTGATGGAGCGGGTGTTCTCGGTGGTCTCACCACGGCTGTGGAACTCCCTCCCAGAGGCGGCTCACCTGGCCCCCAGCTTTTCGGCCTTCTGCCGGACCTGTAAGACCTGGCTGTTCATCCAGGCCTTTGGGGGAGGGGGAGTAAAGTGATAGGGGGTGGGGGTTTTAGTCAGTGGGTCTTATGTCTTTTTATTGTATTTATTGTCTTTGTAAACCTCCCCTCCCTTTTTATATATTTTTATATTTTATTCGTTTTAACTTATGTAAGCTGCTCCAAGCTGCCGTGAGGCTGGATAGGGCAGGGTATAAATAATTAAATAAATAAACAAACAAACATCGCTTCTGTCTTATCAGAACTGAGCCTCAATCAGCTCAAAGAGACAGCAGGGCCCGAGTCGGATGAAAATAATAAATACAGCTGGGTGTCATCTGCATACTGATGGCAGCGAACCCCGCAGCTGTGCACAATCTCCACGAGCGGTTTCATATACGTTAAACGAGAGGGGACAAAATAGAACTCTGCAGGACCCCACACGGGAGGCCACCAGGGGATGATGTACAATCCCTAAGCATCACCAGCTGTGATCTATCTGCGAGTTAGGAATGGAATCATTGCAGAACGGTTCCATCCACTCCCGCCAGGTCCTGTAGGCGTGTCACCAACAACTCATGGTTAACGGTATCAAAAGCCGCAGAAAGATCTAATAGGACCAAAAGTTTCATACGACCCTTGTCCAATTCTACAAGGAGGTCATCAACCAAGGCCACAAGCACTGTCTCCATACCATAATCCAGGCGAAGACCAGACTGAGTGGGATCAAGAAAACCAATGCACCTGGAGCTGACAAGCCATCACCTGTTCAATAATCTTCCCTAAAAAGGGAAGGTTAGAGACAGATCGATAACTGGCTGGGGCATCAACGTCAAGCGACGTTTTTTTGAGGAGGGGCTGGACCAGAGCCTCCTTGAGGCAACCCGGCACCCTTCTCTCCTGAAGGGAGGCACTGATAACCCCCCACTGTCTCCCTGGTAGCTCTTACTAACCAGGATGGGCATGGATCTAACTCACAAGTTGTGGCTCGAACAGACCCCAGCAGATCAACCTCATCAGCCGGCATCGTCAATTGAAATTCCTCCCACAAAGCAAAACCAGACAGGACATTCCTAACCTCTGGCTCAGCCACTGCCTCCGAAATGGTAGAGTCGAAGTCATGCTCAACGCAAACGATTTTGTCCGCAAAGTACTTCAAAAACATGTCACAACAGGCTGTAGGCGAATTTGATTCAAGGCAGAGACTGGCTGGACTGACCAGACCTCTCACCACCCAGAACTGCTCCACCGGACAAGACTGAGCGAATGCAATGAGAGCAGCAAAGAACTGCTTCTTTGCTGCCCTCACTGCAATGGCATAGGTCTTCAAAAATGCTCTATGCTGCAGTCGATCGTCTTGGGTGCGAGTACAATGCCACCAACACTCCAACCGCCTCCCTTCAAGCTTCAAACATCCCAGGTCCTCCGTGAACCAAGGGGTCCTGCAGACCTGACACAACGGAAGCATATGCCTGGGAGCCACCCTATCAATGGCCTCAGCCAGCCATCTTATGAAACATGATGTATGGAGGGGAGGCACATATGGTCACTAAGTGCTAGTTAACGCACTCTCCTCGCCAAGGTACGAGCTACCAAAGTCACAGTTTTCATAGAGAGGTGTTCAAGAAAGCAAGGAGCCATAGGCTCAGAAGGAGAACCCATATGGATTGGAAATGTTGGCGAGACCTTTCCAGAATGATCGTACAGTAAGATGAGAGAAGACCAGCTTTCTTTGCATTTGCTCTAACGAAGCTGATATAGCTGCCAAATGTACCTTCAAAAAGGTGAGGAACAAGCCAGAGTCCTTCCGGTAAAGCATGTAGGCAAAGATCACATTAAGCGTTAAATCAAAGATATCATTCATGACTGCTTTCTTGACACCAGATAGTAAATCTCTTCCACTTTGCAGTGTAAGACTTTCTGGTGGACATTTTTATGATGATGCCTACAGCTGGAAAGAACTCCAAATCTAGCTGTGGATTAGCCAGGTGTAGCGATGAAGAGACTCAACGTCTTGCTGAAGGACTTGACCGTCCTAGCATGCAAGCAGATGTATCTGGAGTGGCAGAGGTTTGTGATGAGATGCTATGTAACAGAGGATTGGAAACCATGGCTGGCAAGGTCAGGCTGGGGCTATGAGTATGTGGAATGAGTGTCTCATCTCACCTTGTAAATGACCCTCGGTATGAGTGGTACTGGGGGAAATGCATACACAAGGGCAGAGGTATTTTGACCTGCTGTACTGCAGAACATCGAGGCCTTTGAGTTCAAGGATATGATCATGGGGAAGCCTCACTCCCTGAAAATGTCCTCCGCCAACCTCTGGATGGAGAGACCAATCATGTTGGTCTATTTCCAGCTGGCTCAATTTGTCTGCCAACACATTTTCTTGCCTGGACATGTGAACAACTATAGGAGTCCACACCTTGGCCCATGCACCAGTTCCAAAGTTCCTTGGCTTCAGCTGACAGAGTTGAGGACCTGGCTCCACCCTGGTGGTTCAGACACCACATAGCTGAGGTACTCCCCCTTACTATCTGAACTACGGAGTTGGAGAGCTCTTGAACAAATGCCTTGAGGGACGAGCAAATGGCTCTCATCTCAACAATATTGACGCGAAGACGTTTCACCTCTGGAATCCAGAGACTGTGAGGGAATTCAGATGAGATCCCAGCCTTGGAGAGAGGCACCTATGGTGACAGTGATCATGTGTTGTAGGGGATTCGAATGGTACTCCCCCTAACATGCGGTGTGGTTTTGTTCACCACCGGAGGGAACGTAAGATATGGTGGGGGTGGTAGCCTTCACTCTCACCAATCAGAGCCAGGGCTGTACATTTTCAGCTGGGCAAACGGAGTGACTGAGGTGGTTGATGCAAAGAGAACCTGGAGCCTGAGGAAATGTCTGACTGGTCATGTTCAATGGGAAGCAAGGATCCTTATCAAGCACCTGATGTCCTGGAACCTCTAGTGTGTTAGGAAAGTCCTTCCCTTTTAGGTATTCAGCATTGCACCAATAAACAGAGGCGTAAGTAGGGCTTTGTCTCTGTTGATTATAAGACTGAACTTGTAGAGAAGAAAAATGGTGGTGACAATGTTTTCCCTTCGTCGATCTTCCATGTCTGCCATCAGCAGCCAGTTGTCTAAGCATGGAAAGACTGACACCTCTCCTTCTGAGCTCTGCAGCCACTGCACTGAAGCAACACATTTGGTAAAGACTCTTTAGGTAGAAGCAAGACCGAACAGCAGGACAATATATTGGAAGTGATGGCCATCTACAAGAAAACATAGAAATTTACGGTGAGAAGGGCGGATCAAGACATGAAAATATGCATCTTTAAGGTCAAGAGAGACAAGCCATGAGTCTTTCTGTAAAGCTGGAAGAATGTTGGATAAGGTGACCATCTTGAATGTAAGTTTGTGAACAAATTTGTTTAGGTATCTCAAGTCTATTTAGATAGGGCACAGGCCCCCATCCCTTTTGGGCACTACAAAGTACCTCGAGTAGAAGCTTTGAGAGGTTAAAGAGGGAGGCACCTCTTCAATACTTATTTATTTATTTATTTATTCATTCATTCATTCATTCTGAGTTTCTTCTAATCCGCAAACTCTCCTGCTCACAGAGCAGTTCCCTTAATGATCAATGAGCACACCTCTTGTGCCTGCCAATGTTGTCTTGTGAGATGGGTTCCTAAAGGAGGGAATTGAATATAGGGATTTGTTCAAATTGTATGGTATAGCCTAGAAGGAGTATTTTTTTTATCCACCTATTAGACCAGGCTTCATAAAATTGTTTCAGGTGGTCTCAAAAAAGTGGAGAGGTGGTACGCTCTCCCTCAACCTCAGCATTGTTAAACTCATTACTTGGATTGCGGGCCTTAAGAGGAACTGGTCTGTGACCTGCCCTTTTGTTTAGAATTTCTGAATTTCTTATGGGGCTGGGCAAAAGAGTGTTGTTGAGACTGTGGGAACCTCCTTTGTTGCAAAGGGGAAGAAACAGCCCTCTGTTGGTAGGAATATGAGGCCTTTACTGAGTAGTATCTCAGGTTTATTGCCCTAACGACCCCTGCTGATCTTGCTGTCTGGCATGTCTCCTTAATTTTGGACAGCATGTCATCAGTTGACTTGGCAAAGAGTCAAGCACCACTGAATGGTAGGTCCTCTATCCTGGTCTTGTTTTCAGTCACCAGCATGGTTAATCTGAGCCAGGTGTGGCGTCTCAGAGTGATAGCTGAGGCCATACGGTGAGTAGCACAGTCTGCGACAGGCATTGCCGAAACTGAGCCAGTTGTGTGACTTCTCTCTGTAAGACAACTAGCTACGTAGGGTTGGTGGTAGTGACAGTTTGTGACTACAGCCAATGCTGATATCTGCACATCGCAGAAAGGTAACTCATCGCTCTCAGGGAAAGAGTCGCTGAGGAGAAAGCCTTACATCCAAGAATGTTAAGAGACTGGTTCTTCCTATCTGAGGGTGAAGTCTGAATTGCCTCAGACCGCATCGTTATGTAGCTGCTGCTATAACAAGGGAGTTATGAATATAATACTTGAAAAAAACATAAATGACCCTTTCTGGGGTATGGTGTAAAGGGTCTCTGCTAATTTGTGTACAGTTGCAGCTGAGGATAGACTCGCAGATAGTTCTAGCAGCTTTTCAAATATGGGCAACATGATAGGTTTGGTGTTGCCTCCCCCAAGGATCCCAAACACTGGGCCTGTGGGGGTCTTCTTAATAACCTGTTTGGCATCTAAGGCCTAGTTCTAGCCAACCTTTTCAGCATCACCTAGAATACCCTGACATTCCTTTCAGGCAACATGGCTGCTGGGTTGGAGACAAAGTCTCTGCATGGGGGGCATACCGTTTCAGCAGAGTCAGGGAGGGGAGAGGAGGAAGAGGTGGCATCCTTTGCACAGTGTTTGTGTCTGACTGGAGAGCTGAAGGATGCTGGGGGTATGTTTAGCATCCTGCTGGCCTAGCAGTGTGTGTAAGAAGACTAACCCGAAGGACCTGATTGCAATGACTGTGGTGGAATTATTGGTTCCTCCAGTACCACTGGTGCCAGTAGGTGGCTGTAGCGTGGGAGCACCTGGGACAGTGCCCTGCCCCCCCTCTCCCCCGTCCACCTGGTGCTGCAACCGCACTGAGTCAGAGCGCTCACTGACTGAGCGCTCTGTCTCTGCTGCCGGCGGCACATCAGAATGCCGCGCTGCTCTGACTGCTGCAGTCAGAGCAGCGCGGCGCTCCAATGCCAATTTCACCGGCGAGGCAGAGGGCGCTCAGTCAGTGAGCGCACTAGCACCTCTGCCTGGACTCCGTTCTGGGACTCCAGAGTCTGGAGTCTCAGAAGGGACAAACTTAGGCTGAACGAGAGCCGGGCGGCTCAGCGTTCAGTCCAAGTGGGCCGCCAGGGAAATGAAATTTCCCTGGCGGCAGCTTTACATCAATGCAAAGCCTCACCTGGGCGTTCAGTGGAGGCGCTCTGGCGGCAAGATGGGCTGCAGCGTGCATGCTTGAACTGACTCAGCATGCGCGCGACAGCCCATCTCACCGCTGAGTGCCTCAACTGAACTGCCTGCCTGCCTGCCTGACCTGACAATGACGACGGTGAGTAAACGGGCCGGGGGGGGGTGTCGGGGAGCAGAGGCACTGCTCCCCGAGTCCCACCTGCCTCTCACCCCCCCTTCCTCAGTGCCACCCTTCCCCCCCATTCCCCAGTCTTGCATACCCTCCCCCCTTCCATCCCAGGCCCCCAGCCTGGGGAGACACTGGGGAAAGGGAGGTGAGCGGCGGGGGGACTCACGGAGCAGAGGCTGGGGGCCTGGGATAGAAGGGGGGAGGGTGTGAGAAACTGGGGAATGCGGGGGGGAGGGTGAGTGTGCACCCATCCTCCCCCCCATTCCACAGTCTCACACACCCTCCCTCCCCGCCCCTTCCATCCCAGGCCCCCAGCCTGGGAAGACACTGGAGAAGGGGGGGTGAGTAAACATTGGGGGGGGGACTCAGGGAGCAGAGGCTGGGGGCCTGGGGTGCTTTACAAGGATGGATCCCTGTGTTTTGGGTTTATAAATTATTTATTTTAAGCTTGATGTGCATGTAGACTGCGTTTTCTTCCATCCGATGTTAACCCTGGGAACTCCTTGCTGCTGAGTTATGCCAGTGTTTTGGGTGTTTCCCTGTGTTTTGGGTTTATAATTTATTATTTTTAAGCTTGATGTGCATGTAGACTATGTTTTCTTCCATCCGATGTTAACCCTGGGAACTCCTTGCTGCTGGGTTATGCCATGCTACTGGCCTACCGTCCCCCTGGCTCCGCCTACCGTTCCCCTGGCTCTGCCCCTAGGCCCGCCAGCCTTACTGCCCCAGTGCCCCTCCAACATCAAAACCCACCAGTCGCCCCTGGCCATGGTGGTACCAGAGTTTCAAAAGGTGGAGATATGGGTTCTGGAGGTTGGGTAGATGCCAGTAGTGGAGTGGGAGACTGTTGTCCCAAAGTATCAGGCCCTATAGGCTGCAGCTGACCTCGTGGGGGATACCTCCCATGGGGCAAGTCTATCCCTGGAATTTTGGTTCTGGCGCCATGGGTAGGGGCTTCTTGGGCGGGAATAGTAGCGATCACGGTGTCTGTAGTGATCGTCACTGTACCTGAGGACTCCTGTCAACAACAAGGGGAACAGCAGCCATGCTGGGAGTAGTCTTGTGCTCTTCTATGTTCCCTATAGTAGAAACACCTTGATCTCTGATAGCTGGGAGAGTGATAGTCAATGCTGGTGCTGTGGCGGTAGTGCTGCAAGGCCCTCAGGCACTGCAGTGGAGTCAGGGATCAGCCCTGTTGGGATTCCTGATCAGTCTCTTGGATCAGCACCATAGGGTCCCAGATTGGCCCCTTGATGGTGGGTTTAGCCAGCAAGCCCTACCGCAGGAGATTTGGTTCCACATCAGAATAAACAGTGTCTACTGTGAGGGACCTGACTGGTGCTGCAGGCACTCTGGGTGGAGACTCTGAGGAGTGAGAAGGAAATCTAATTCTTATTTTTCTCTTTCTTCCGAGAGGCTTACGTGTAACATCCTCCACCTGCAGTACTTCCTCCCGTTCCTTCTGCCCTGGAGATATGATGTGGGCTGGAGTGGTACCGACAGTATCGGGTGCGGTGCCGAGGTTCACATCGGGGGTGATGCCAGGAGTAGTGGAAGGCGTGTTAACGGCAGCACTGACTGTGGAACTGGTGGATGTCAAATTGATGGGGGTACACAGGCACTGCAATCTGGCACTCCACGCCAACCCTGATCAGGCCCTCCTCACCACTTTGTAGGACTTTCCTTGTCAGAATATCCCAGATCCGCATCATGCAGTCTTTGCCCGTCCTCTAGGAAAGGGCAACGCAAGCCTTACATGACTTCATGTGATAACCCTATCCCAGGCAGGCAATACACTTTTCATGTTGGTCCGTCATGGAGAGGGTGATGGGACGGGTTAAACACTGCTTAGACAGAGCACCCCGTGAGCCCGGAGACTCCAGACTTAGCCTAACTAACTATACTAAGGAAACTAAACTGAATGATAACAAGCTGCATTTATTTTATTTATTTATTAAACTATGGCTGTGTTCTTCAAAGCAAAGAACAGAGCATTCCTAACTATTGCAGCAGGAGGTTGGAAGGAACGAACAGGAAAGGCTCTGCATCTACCTTTTATTTCCTTTCCTCTCACAAGATTGAAAGACAGAGCAGGAGAGGGAGAGAGGGAGGCCAGAGCTTCACCTGCTTCCAGATTCTTCTCTACAGTCTGGCTGAACACTGATATCATCACGGAGCTTCCGACTGCTGCCTGCAGAAAGTGAAAATTGCAGAGCCCCTTGAAGAACAGGAGCTAATTTACACAAGCAGCCTCAGATATAAAACTCCTAACCAGAGGATGCTAGAAGAGAAATGGCTTTAGACAAAACTTGTTCATTCCCTGGAGAGGCCTCTTTGAAGCAAATGCAAACAAGATCTGGAGTACCAGCAGACAAAGCTGCCTGGGCACAAAGAGCTGAGCCCAAGGTATTCTGTTTCCATTAGCAAACTGGCAAATGTTCACCACCGTAGCCCCACAGACACAGCCCCTCATACGACGTTACTGGGCATTTCCCCCCCTTGGGCAGCTGCCTGTTCTTGTCTGCAGGGCCAAGCCAGCTCCAATTGTGTTTTTATACCTTGTGATGCTCAGTCCCACTGGGCCAGCCATGTAACTAGCATGCTGGAAGCCCAGAGACCTACAGCAACTGTTGAGGCTCTAGTGTGATGAATTTCACAAAAGAAACTCTTGCATCTAGTAGAGTCCAATCTCACAGGCTTGTTGCAGAAAGTTTACATGCCAGGCTCTCGTCCTGTTTTACCTGTTTCTTCTCTCTGAAATTCTCAAGTTGTTTTTTAAAAAGCTATTTTGCTTTCTTGCAGTAGGCCAGATAGAAGTGCAAACTATAGTGACAAGGAGAGTTAGACATGCAACTTTCTTATCCGAAATGACTTGTACTGATAATAGGAAATGGCGGGAGAGCTCGTAACCGCAAAGTCCCTGAGTTGGAGTTAATTAAGACATTCATCATATTAGAGAACTCTTGCAGATGTTTATGTATTTTCCACCTCCCACACAAATGGGGTGGAGATGGGCGAGGGGGGTTCAAGGGACAAATGAATCTCTACTGTATGCACAGTATGAGTTTGCAGCAAATACCTGCACATGAGCATATTCCTGGATTATGTTTCTCCCAATGTGCTAAACAAACAGTATTAATTAATAACACTGGCTTAGACCAGGGCTGGGCAAAGATCCCAGTTCAAAAGCCAAGATCTTCATATGGTCAAGAGCCACAAGGCAAAAATATACACGCAAGCAGACACACCCCTTTTTCATGGATGGCTGGTGGAGCCAGTACTCTGTGGTTCTGGCTGCTGAGATTCTGAGGAGCAGCTGTGTTTCAGCTGCTGAGATTCCAGTACAATGAAGTAAGATTCAGGGTCATTAAGGAACCACGGGCCTGAAACTGCCCGAGAACCACATGTGGTTCCAATCCTGAGCCACAATGGCCCCTCCAACCCCAGGCTAGACTCTTTACTGAAACACCTCCTCTGATGAAGCTACATACACTATGGTAGAAACTGCATGGTAGCTACTTTACTGTTATGAAACAAGTTCTCCCTGCTGAGCAACTGGATAGATTGTTTACAGGGTTTACTTATTTTAAGGTACTCAGACAATATGACAGAATGGACTTTACTGTAGAATTTTCCCCTGGAAACTCAGAATGAGCTTAATTTGGGGGCAAGTTTCCTGCTACAGGGTAGCTCCGCAGCACTAACAACCCAGGCTGGTCAAACATATTGTTTTTCTTTCTCACACCTAGTGCATGGACCATGTAAGAGATCCGTGAGTCTGCAGCTTCCATTAAACTGATGGAACCTGAATTCAGACTGCAGGGGACTGAGATTTCAGATGCAGAGGTGCTGGGTTCAACTCCCACACATGACCCATATATGTGTGTGTGTGTGTGTATATATTACATAAATGTTGTATCTATGCATTAGCAAGCAACAGAGCATTGAACACTCCATAATTGACCTGTTTTTCTATGTTTTTTCTGGAGTATCCAATACCGACAAGACACAGGGCTAAATGCATGACTGCTCTAACCCACTATGGAAGTTTTTATATATACAAATGTATAATGTGTGTGCATGATTACATATATTAAACACAAACACACACACACACACAGCTTATGCATATGCATGTGTACACACGGTTTCTGAACTATGTATTCTTAAATATAGACACCTACCCTTGGGTCAATCACTAAGTAGGTTTTGATGTTCATGGCTTTAAGGTATGAATCTCTCAGATGCCCATTTCCTTCTTCAACCTCATAGGCTTTGCCTAGGTTATTTAATGTTGCTTCAGTGATGTGAACACGACTAGAGAGATGGGAGAGAAAAAAACAACAAAGATGTAAACATTTACGGAAAGGTCAGTTTAAGCAAGTCATTTACATTTCAATGACTGCTGTTGACACTTGCGCTTTTCAACAGCCTTGTGCTTTGGCAGCAAACTCCAAGATCCTGCCAGCAGCCTGAACAGTGTTGCTTATTTGCGATATGCTACGGTACATTTGTACAATACAGTTTTGTATGGTGTCTCCTGCACAAAGTGTATCCAAAAACATTTCACAGTATTAAATAACAGTGTCACACATGAAAGGAGAAAGAATGGGGAGGGGGGCATTAAGTAGTGCAGGCAAGGGGCAAGAAGTATCTTCAGTAGAGATTTGATGACTTGCAAGGCAGAGAGACACAGAAAGCTTGTCTAGATGGCAAGAGTTTCAGAGAAGGCACACACCAAGTAGCAGTGAGATTCTGGGGAGAGACAAATTCACAGATAGACATGCAAAGGGAATTAACAGGAAGGGAGAGAGCAAGAGAGCCTGCAAAGTGGGCTGGGAAAAGGTTTTTCATAACAAGTAGGCCAATTTGAATCCTCTCTCTTTTCTGAATGGAAGAATCCAGGAATTTTCAGACAACACTGCAATTCCTTTTTCAGTTGCTAAAAGGAAGCACTCCCTGCCTTTAGATTCCCCAGAAGAAAGGGGTTCTGCACAGTGTTTTGGGAGTCAGACGGTGAGGATGGTGGAGAGTAGAGAATAGCTCGAGCCTCTTTCAACACCTCGGCCTGTAGTGTCTGGGTGAATCTCTGTTTTATTGACTGGCTCTGCAAGAGGAGATTGACTGTTGTCATAAATATTAAACTAAGGATGTTATCACATGTATCAATAGACAAGGGTAAGCCACCATGTGATGAAATTAATGACTGTAGACCCTGGAATGAACCCAAGACCAAATCTAGGAATTAAGTCTTTTACCAGGACCTTGTCCCCAAAATAAACCAGTCTCTGTCTTTTATGCATAAACGAGTATAAAGGTTTACTCAAAAGAAGGATACAAAAAGTGAATAAATGAAAATGCAGCATGACCCAGTATAAATTAAGAAACAAATTAAGGGATACATATGGAAATGTATATACTGGATACAGAATAATAAGGACTTGGTATAAATGCCAAAGAAACTTTACTAATGGTGTACCAGTTGCTGGTCAGGCAATTTAGCACAAGGCTTAACCAAAGCTCATGGGCAGAAACTAAATCTCAGTAGGTGTCATGCTTGCAGCATCTGCAGATAGGTGCCTGAGTAGTTAAAATACATGAGGAACACCCCCAGGCTGATACTTAAGACCTAATCAGTAAATTAAAACCATGGTTTTTCCTAATATAGAAGCAAAGGAAGTATGGGTTCTATCATGCGACTAGGTGGTTTTTACTAGCCTAAAAATAACTTCTACGCCAGTTGTACTGCATCTTGTGGTCCCGAAAAACCTTAGCTTCACTCTTGCTAACTCAGCTTAACTCTCCATACAGGCCTTATAAACCCTTGTGCTTTATTAACAATCATGGTAGTTTGCCCCTAGTAACTATATAAATAGTTATATAAATAGGGATATAAATAGACAAATAAATTAAATAAATAAAAAAATAAAAAAATAATACTGGCTACATGACGTCACCATGAGCATGTAGCTGGATGTATAGACATGTATGTCTTTGTATGTTGAGCAGTTACCCATGAGTCACCCTCCCACCAGCTGCTTCCCCAGATGATATCCCTTGATGCAATCTTCCTGGTTTGTGTGAGCTGCATTATGAGCTGTTAGTGCATCTTTCAGCGTGCCATGGAAATGTGCACGCAAAGCTTTGTGGGGTAGGGAGCAGAGGAAGTGCAAGCTTCTCTTTCATTCCTGGAGTTAACCTAATGCTGCCACGGCCATTTTCACCTTGCATTCTCTGCACTCCTTTAAAGAGTTCCCATTTGCCACCCATCATGCACAAAACTGTATGATTGTGTATAGAAAGCCGTTACTAATAGCGCTATTAATAGTGGAACTGTTAGTAGCAAAGCAGCAGGATACAAAGAAACATTATCCAGTGTTTGTGTGTTTCTTCAGCTACTTTTGTGCTTCAGATGCGAAGGATAGGTGCTTTAAGAGCGAAGGATAGGAGTCGGCCCTATTTCTGTGGTGGCTTCTGCAGCTTGACCACCAGTTTGTTACAAGGCTGGCTCACATAGCAGGGTAGACCAGGTCAGTCCCTCATCACCGTGCACTGTACTTTCTGTGTGGGTTGCTCCAAGCTACTCCTGACCCTCACTGCCGGACAGGATGATGGGTTCCCCCCTTCTATGGGCCCCTCCATGGGTTTCAGGGACTGGTCTTGAGCATGAAAGGTATATTCCATGAAACTGAAATGAAAGCCTTGGAGGCCATCAGCTGTGCAATCATGTAACGTGTGTGTGTGTGTGTGTCCTCGCAGTATCCTTTGCACATCTGCTTGTTCCCATCTGTCCAGAAGGGTGACTATTGCACCTGGCATCCATGGGAGCATGCCATCCCCCCAAACACCGTAAATATTCCTAACTTGTTCTTTGTGTGGTTGGGAACATGGAAAGTATAGGTGTTCAGTCCCGGTATCGATTTGCAGCCCCCTGCTTTCTCTGCTCTGGCCCAGAGGACTTGGTCCACCCCCTCTACCCCAGAGGTTCTGGCCTCGCCCTCCCCAGTCAAGGCGCTTGGGCCCAGCCCCTGCCCTGCCTTTCCCACATCAGCCAATTGGCATACTGCTGCTTGTAAGACATACAGCTACCCATGCCAACGGATGTACTGCTTGTGGTGCTTACAGCTAACTGCACCAATGGGATTGTTGCTTGTTAGGACACACACTTAGCTGTGCCAATAGGTATCTTTCCCTGATTTGGCTAAGTGATCACTGGGTTGGTAGAGCCCCAGTGAAGCACCCAAGATCCCATCATACAAATCACCTATTTGACACAATGCAGTAGGGGGAGGAGTACACCTTTCCAAAAGGAAATTTGTATCCAATATCTTACTTATTTAGTATTTATTTCCCATTCAACCTGCAAAGCACTATACTCGCATCAGCATTAACTTATAATAGGGTTTATTTAGGGGCAGTCTCCCGGTACAGTAAATTGTGTTATGACTCTTCAAATAGACTGGAACCACTCAAGCACAGCATCTACGATACAAGGTCATCATTGAAAAGTTTACTCAGCTGCACAGCAGGATTATCTCATGTGGCTTTTAAAGCTCATGCAACTACAAACCACAGCCAGACTTTGATGCAAGTACATTTTTCTCCCTCTGCTTTAATTGCCATTTCCAACGTACTGTAACTATCAACACCATAACGGCGATGATGCTTCTGAGATTGCAATTACTGGGTGACAGCAAGAGCTGGCTACATACAAATTTGTCAGAAATATTTCTCCACAATCACAGGAACTAGCTTTATTTGTGCAAGGTCGTTACTTTACCCTCAATGGAAAAGGTACCTGATTCAACGGAGGTTTTGGTTATTGCCATGAGAGATGGTACTGAGGGAATTGCATAACAGTATGGAGCTATCTGCAAGAAGCATGGCGTAAGCTGGTAAACATTCCATGAGTAAAACCCGTCCCACAGAATTAAAAAAACCAAAAAAACAACGCATCCAGCCACCAAAGTCTCACTTTCATCAGGGCATGAAATTTGCAGGTGCCTGGGAACCATTGGCACCCAGAAAACTGAGGCTGGAGACTAGTTCAGGGGTGTAGTGGGGCAAGAACGGTTTAATATTAGGATAAAGTCTGGAGACCGATTTATTTATTTTTCTCCCAGAGTTCAATCTGAAATTTCATTTGTTTATTTAATTCAATTTTTATGCCGCCCTCTCCTGCCAATACAGCTCGGAGCAGCGTACAACATAATAAAATCAACATTAAAAAGTGCATGCATATATTGTCCTCATTACCCATACCCCCCGCCCCCCATTACCCGTCTCCCTCCCCAAAAGCCCGGCGGAACAGCCAGGTCTTACATTTCTTACAAAAGGAGGGGAGGTTCAGGGCCAGGCAGACCTCTGTTGGAAGAGAGTTCCACAGCCTCGGCGCACACACTGAGAATGCCCTCCTCATCGTCGCCACCAGTGAAATCCGGGGAACTCCGAGGAGGGCGTCTCACAATGACCGCAGGGGGGTGAGGCGCTTTATGACTCGGGGGGGTGAGACGATCCTGCAGGTAATCAGGGCCCAAGTCATAAAGGGCTTTATAGGTCAAAACCAACACCTTGAACTGGGCCCAGAAAAATAGAGGTTACTTACCAGTAACTCTGTTCTTCGAGAGAGCTCCGCGTAGTCTCACTCTTGGGATTCACTCTCTGCTCCGCAGGTACTGGAAAACCTTTTTGTCAGCAGTATCCAGGCAGAATTTGCCTGGAAAAGACTAAAACATGGTGAGGGCTCCGCCCCTCCAGCCCAACAAAAGCGCGGGCTCCCGTCACATGGGACGAGACGGTATAAATAGGGGGAGGAGCCCTCACCGCCTCAGTTCCTTCCAACCCCAGTCCGGAAGACCAGATAAGCCAACCGAGACTGAGGGGAAGGAGGGCGGAATGTGAGAATACACGGAGCTCTCTTGAAGAACAGTGTTACTGGTAAGAAACCTCTATTTCTTCTTCGAGGATCTCCGCGATTCTCACTCTTGGGAGAGTAATAAGCAGTTTATCACCTTACCTCTACGGAGGAGGGAGTCGAGGATGTTAACCAAAAAGCGAGTTTAGAACCGCCTTCCCCACCTGGGAGTCCGACCTGGCAGTGAGGTCTAGGGAATAGTGCTTCGTAAAGGTATGTGCCGGAGCCCATGCGGCAGCTCTGCATATGTCCGAGATAGGTATCCCGTACAGATTGGCAATGGTCGTAGCAGTAGCTGTAGTCAAGTGTGCTCTTATGCCCAGGGGCGAAGTCTTGTGAGCTAGCTCACAGCAGCTCCTTATGCAAAGAGTAATCCATTTAGATAGCATTTGTGGAGAAATTTTGACTCCAGTCTTTTGTCCTCCATAGGAATTAAACAGGGAGTCGCATGCTCTAATATCTCTAGTCCTTTCAATGTAGAAAGCAAGTGCCCTTTTGACATCCAAGGTATGGAGTGTTCGTTCTGCATGAGAAGCATGGGGCTTCGGGAAAAACACTGGTAATGAGATTGTTTGATTTAAATGAAAAGGTGAGACTACCTTAGGTATGAAGGCAGGATCAGTTCTCAAGTCGACCTTGTCCCTTTGGAATAAAGTATAAGGGGGTGAGGCTCTGAGAGCAGTCATTGCGCCATCTGTAACCCTTCCTTTTGTAAAGCTGCAATGTGGTTAGGGTCTGTGGTGCTGCTGAGCTGGGACCACAGCCAGTGTTGGTAGCCACACATTGGCGATGCGTAATTAGCTATCCTAAAAGATAGGGAATCTGAGGAAAACATTTTTCATCCTAAGACATCTAGTCTCCTTCCCTCCCTGTCTGAGGGGGAAGTCTGCACTCCTCCTGCTCTAAGTTTCAGAGATGCTGCCGCTATCACTAAGGAGTTGGGGGGCGGGGGCGTATGAAATATCTGCGCCCCTTCCTTGGGGACTGCATAGAGCTAGTCCACCAATTTATTAGTGAGAGTCACCGAGGCGGGTTTGCTCCATATAGTAGCTGCAGATTTCAGTAACTGCTCTAGCATAGGCAGCATTATGTGTCCTGACTCACCTGCCCCTAGGATCCCAAATATGGGCCCGGTCTGCGATTTCTTGACCACTCTAGTGGGCAGCTTGGGGAGGGAAGTAGCCATTCTCCTCAGCATCCCCTGGAAAGCTTTCGCATCCTTGGTGGCGAGGGAAGGGTTCTGATCCAATATTACATCATGTGGAGGGGGGGAAATTGTTTCATCGTCCTCTAGACGAGGAGGAGGAGGAGGAGGAGGCGGAGGAGGAATGATGATGATGCTGCTGCTGCTGGGTTTGCATCATCGCGAGCGGTTCCGACGCTCTATGTTCGGTGACTGGTGACTGCCTGCATTGGTACCGACCCCGTGTCCGATGGTGGTGGGCGAGAGATCGTCACCGTCGGTGCCGCCCTTGGTGGTGGTGGGGGTGGCGCATACGGATGTTCCAGTCTGGAACGGGTTAAGGACTCCAATTCAGCCCGATGCACATAGGGCGAGGGGCTGCGGAACCGGTAATGGTATCCCTGAGATGTCTATCCCTCGGATTATAGGGGGAACAATAGGAGCATGGTGATCTGGATCTCCGTTCCCTATGGAAACGTAGCGGGGTGCTGCATTCGTCCCGGTACCATGGTGATCTGGACCTTGATCGGTACCGTCTGTGCATCTGGGATTGCGCTTCAATGGGTGTCGGGAGGGTAAGTAGGAGCAGCGGAACCGTCGGTGCAGGCGGTGCCGCCTGGTGGGGGGGGAGCGCTTGAGGTGCCACAGCCGTCGGTCCCGACGGAGGTCAGTCACCCCGCATTTGTATCATCTGGGGAGCGGCCGCGTACCCTGTGCCCGATTGTTCCGGCAGCTCCTTGGAGCTCTTCTTCTTCTTCTTTTTGTCCCCTTCTGCGCATTTGGCACCCCATTCCGATGAATGGGCAGGACTCTGGGTGCGGGTGGTGTCCGTACCGCCCTCTGCTGGGTGTGCGGCACCGGACGTTCTCTCTCGGTGCAGACGGTACCTCAGGTCTCGGAGTCATCATGGCTCCCTCAGAGCAGGATTGAGCCGGTTCCGTCGGTGCTCTCTGGTCCATCGGCGACGGAGAGTGCTGGGTGGGAAGCCTAAGAGACCCCTCTTCGCCACCCTCTAAAGCCCTTTTTGTGAGCAGGTCCTGCAAGCGCAGCGCCCTGGCCCTCCTTGCCCTGTTAGACAGCACTGAGCAGGCTTTACAAGTCTGAGTGTTATGTGCCTTGCCCAGGCAGGCTAAAGCGGGCGTGCTGATCGCTGACGGACAGCGTAGCGGGCCAGGAGCTGCACCTCTTAAAGTCCGGCTGTTTGGGCATTCCCAGTGTCCCCGAAGGGCAATTCGTGCCCAGGGGGTGAGAACCTGCAGGCAAGGGCTGCACTCACTTTTTCTTCTCTTTATTTTCTACTACTGACCAACGTTGACTAGCATAGAAAGGTCTTCCAACGTCACGCGGTTGGAAGGAACTGAGGCGGCGATGGTTCCTCCCCCTATTTATACCGGCCCGACCCACATGACAGGAGCCCCCACTTTTGTCGGGATGGGAGGGGGGCTGGAGGGGTGGAGCCCTCACCATGTTTTAGTCTTTTCCAGGCAAACATCACAGGCTTGGAGCATGAGATCAATAACAACTGCTTCTGTAATATGATAGTGACTGGCGCAGCCAAAACAGCTGTTAATGATTTAGAAATCAGTTCTCCAGGTTCGCACATGAGCAGTGGAGGTGCTCATGCTTCTGCTGGCAGGGGGACAAGCTTGGCAGTGAACTTCAGTAGCGTGAATGAGGAGAAGGGAGGGGGGAGGAAGGACTCGCCGACATCTCCCTCCCATTCGATCTGCTGCTACAGATCAACAGTGAGTCTCACCCACTGCCTGTTCCCTCGTGCCCACTAATCTCCCAACCCTGCTGCTGGGAAGGGGAGCCCCCCCAAAAGGCTAGTCCTGTCCCCGCTCAGCTCCCCAGCCCCTCGTAAGAAGTGTCTCGGGACTTTCAGAAGGAGCAGCTTCTCCAAGTCCCAAGAAAGACACTTCTTGCGAGCAATGGGCTGGGGAGCTGAGCGGGGATAGGACTAGCCTTCCCTGCAGTCAGGGGGTTGGGCACCTAGTGGGCAGGCACAGGGGAACAGCGGTGGGGGGGGGGCTGAATTAGGACCCCACACTCCAGGTGCCACTAATTCCCTGTGGCTCAGTGCAGAGGAGGAATTTACACCGGGGCTCCTGTTTTCCCCGAGCCCCCTGGCAGGCTTGGCAGCTTATGGGGGTGGAGGGATGGGGGAGAGGAACTACCCTGCTCCCCCGGCCCTCTCCCCCATCACTGGCCTGGCGCTGCAAGCTCTGCTGCCTCCACTAGTGACACTGGGGCTACCAACATGTAGTTCTAGTATGCCCAGACAGGAAACATTTCCCAGCATGCCCAGACAGGAATAGCAAGATGGCGTCGGCCCCCATGTATCCCTACGGCCCCTCCTGAACCCCCTCTGAGGGTGCAAGCAGCAGCGGCGGCATTGTTGGTGAGAAGAGCGTGTGTGTCCGTGCGTGTGAGGGATAACAGTGTGTGTGTGTGTGTTTGTGAGAGAGTGGAGGGAGAAGAGTCTGCGTGCGGGTGTTTGTGAGAGAGAGAGAGAGGGGGAGAAAAATGGATGCGTGTGCGTTTGCGAGAGAGTGAGGGGAGAAAAGTGGATACGTGTGTGTTTGCGGGAGAGAGAAAAAGAGTGGAGGAGAAGAGTGCATGTGTGTGTGTGTGTGTGTGTGTGTGTGTGAGAGAGAGAGTGTGTGAGCGGGTGAGTGCATGTTTGTGAGAGAGTGGGGGGGGAGAAAAGTGGATGCATGCGTGTGTGTTTGCAGGATAGAGAGTGAGGGGGAGAAAAGTGGATGCATGCATGTGCGTTTGTGAGAGGGGGAAGAAGAGTGCATGTGTTTGTGAGAGAGTGGGGGGTAGTGTGTGCATGTGTGTGAGAGAGAGAGAGATTGAGTGGGGGGGGGGAAGGAGAAGTTGGGACTCGTGTCCCAATTTTATTGTGTCTCCACTCATTTCTATTTTTGAAATAATGCATTTTTGTTGCTTTAAAACATCTGAGAATTATAGTGCTACTTTAACTATTAGTTAAAAGTTCTGTAAAATATACAACTTTTAAAGTTGTACAACAACTTTGTGCTGATATACACAAAACCTGGACATTTACCAAAACAAAAAACTTTAGCGTTTAAAAAACCATTAAATGCACAAGTTTTTAGAACAAACAACTTTCCTCTTCAATCACAAAATTATTTTGACTCTAGCTTGAACTAAATGTAATATATGTACTTAATTCCTTACCATACATACTTACTCTCATTCATTTTTATCAAGAACTACACTTTCACATTTTTTCATTATTAAACTTTAATTTATTATCATAATTCAACAAACAATTTTT
The DNA here is from genome assembly GCA_003113815.1 of Sphenodon punctatus. Lineage (NCBI taxonomy): Eukaryota > Metazoa > Chordata > Lepidosauria > Sphenodontia > Sphenodontidae > Sphenodon > Sphenodon punctatus. The sequence continues at coordinate 653,241 of QEPC01010989.1, read as the reverse complement.
CAGAGTGCATTAACTGTCCTTTACATGTATAGAAATTGTATACACTTTATAAAATAAACCGTTAACAGTGTCAGTGTAGAGAACTTTATACAGTTTGTTGTATAGAATGCAGCTCTGCAGAAACAGAGTTAACGCACTCTGAAAAAATTGTTTGTTGTCAAATTATGATAGTAAATTAAAGTTTAATAATGAAAAAAAATTGAAAATTTAGTTATTGATAAAAATGAATAAGAGTAAGTATGTATGGTAAGGAATTAAGTACATATTTTACATTTATATTGATAACGATAAAATATTAAATATTCCTAGAAAATTCTGAAATAATTTCCATGCTTTTTGGCGTTTATGTCTTGTTGCAATGTATGGAGTTGATTTTTTTTTTAATTGTAATGAATCGGTATGTTTTTTGGAGTTTAAGCTAGAGTCAAAATGATTTTGTGACTTTTTGAAGAGGAAAGTTCTTTGTTTTAAAAACTGTTGTGCATTTAACGGTTTTTTAAACTGTAAAGTGTTTTGAGTTCGTAATTCTCTCGCTATATTCACAGTAATGCCTGCTTGCTTTACTGGTGCACTCTTTATAGCCTTGACTCCTATGTCTGCAGAGTCCACACAAATCAAGCAATGTGTGCTGGAGGCTATTGTGTATCATGCACCACCATCACCAATGCTAAGCACCTTCAAACTGAAGAATTGGGTGATAGTGAAAGAAAACAGCTCAGCTTTCAGGGGAGTGTCCAGGACCTTCAACTAGTAAAACCTATAAGCTTAAACTGAGCAAATTTTAACTACAGACGTATTTATTTTTTTGACTTTCTATTCCACCCTATCCCAAAGCCGCACACTCAGCAGATTACAAATAAAACCCGATACATAACTACAAAAAAAAAATCAATAAAACCAATTACAAATTATATTCACTCACTAATCCCTATCATATCCCCAGCCACCAAAAACCCACCAAAACATAAATGTTTCATATAGTTTCACCAGAAACTGGTGAGGCTGCAGTTCATCTGCATACTCTCCCAGCTGCCTCAGCTGTCAATACCTGGGGACACCGCGACCCTCCTGGAGTTTAGCTTGGCTTGGCTTTTCTGCCGCCCTGTCCTCCTTCCCTCCCACCTCCCTTGAGAAAATCTCCTCCCTGCTCTCCTCCTCCAACCCTTCCACTTGCCCCCTTGACCCCATCCCCTCCCGCCTCCTGACCTTCATTGTTCCGACTGTCGCCCCTTCCCGCCTGCACATCATCAACCTCTCCCTCTCTACTGGCTCCTTCCCAGTAGAGAAGGGAAGGCCAGAAAGAAGGAGGTTACAGTAATCGAGGCGAGAGATGACCAGAGCATGAACAAGAGTTTTGGCAGACGAGACAGAGAGAAAAGGGCGAATCTTAGCAATGTTATGGAGGGAGAAGCCACAGGATTTAGCAACAGAGTCAATGTAGGGTTTAAAAGAAAGGGATGAGTCAAAGATGAAGCCTAGGCTACGGGCTTGGGGGACAGGCAGGATGGTGACTCCATCAATAATTATTGACAGTGAGGAAGGATGAGAGGGCAAGATAAGGAGTTCAGTTTTAGCCATGTTGAGTTTGAGTTGACGTTGAGACATCCAGGTAGAGATGTCAGAGAGACAGTTGATGAGACGAGCTTGAACACAGAGAGAGAGAGAGAGAGAGAGGGAGTAGAGAGATAGAGTTAATAATAATAATAATAATAATAATAAAAAAAGATGCACAATCTCAAACTCTATACATGAGGGAGAAGGAAGGGTGTTAACACACAGGCTGAAGCAGATCCCGCATGGGAAGTGCAACAAATGGGCAGACATTCTTCTCTGCCGCGGTCCGTACACACACTCTCCCAACCTCTCCTGCACCATGTTGGACTCGCTCTAGCAATGCTCTAGGCCGTGTCCATGCCTATATGATGTGGAATACGGGTGGAGACTACACGTCCCCCAACAGACGGGAAGTGGCCCTGTGGGCACCCATTGCTTTGGTTTTGCCTGAATTTGTCCATATGGTGGGTTCCACTTTTCCTGGATTGACACCATATGGAGCAGCCCCAGAGTGAGTATCTGGCAGCCACAGGATATATGAGTATGTGAATCCAGGGCTAATGGGGGCAAATGTACGTCAAGTCTCATTTGTTAACAGCCAAAGTTGCAAAACTGGGGAGCAACTATCAAGAATGCCCCCATTATTTATTATTAACATTAACATTAATAACTATCAAGAATGGCCATAATAATAGTAATAATAATAAAGGCATTTTTTGATCGTTGCTTCCCAGTTTTGCAACTTTGGTTGTTAACAAATGAGATTTGACCTACATTTGTTGACCTAATAATAATTATGATTATTTATTTATTTTATTTATATAGCACCAGAAATGTACCTGGCACTACACAATCAATAGTTATGGACAGGTCCCTACCCCCAAGGGGCTTACAATCGAGGAGACAAGGCAGAAGCGAACATCGGGAGAGACACGAGTACGTTTATGAGGTTGAGAAGTTGCAAGCTCACGTGCTTCACTTAGTTACAGGGAACTAGATTCTGAGTGAGGGGGAAAGGATGCAGTTTCATTCATGACAAGCTAGAGAAGGTCTGATGGAAGAGGTGGGTTTTCAAGAGGGAATTGAAAGTTGGGAAGGAGGGAGCAGAGCGAACGCATCCAGGGATGGAGTACCAGCCATGAGGGGGGAGCAAGGGACTTTTAAACAAGATGTTTTTAGCAGTTCTCCATGTAGGCAGAGGTTAGTGGCAGGAGCTAATGGGCTAATTAACTGATTTAATTGGTAGGACAAAAGGTTTCCCAAAGCTGTTTTTATCAAGACTTTAGAAAGGAGTAGGGAAACATTCACCCAGATATACCGGCTGAAAGAGACCCAGGGGAAACGTGCAGTTGTAACAACAGGATATTAAGGGCGCAACCCACTTAAGTCAACTGTCAGTTCCACTGACTATAATGGATGGAGGATTATGTCCTGAGGCTTAAACGTATCCCCCTCACAATATTTACGCCAAAGTTACACAAGGGCACGGTCAGAAGGCAGCTCCCAGAGAGACCATGACCAGACATGGAGAGGTGGTCCCCTAAGTATGCTATAATCTAGGATATAAGAACGTACGTACTGCGTACTGGGTCAGTCCAACGGTCCATCAAGCCCAGCATCCTGTCTCCGACAGTGACCAATCTCTGTCTCTTGGGAGAAATACCCAAAAGTCACAATGGGCAATCCATTCCCTGCTGTTCTAGACATCCAGCACTAAGAGATTACATCTCCAAAACCTAGTTGTCTAATAGCCATTAATGGACCTATCATTCAAGAATTTATTCAATTATTTTTAAAACCTAGCTACACTACTGGCCTTGACCACTTCTTCTGGCAGTAAATTCCACAAGTTAATTGTGCACTGAGTGAAAAAAATACTTTTTAAAATTTGTTTCAAATCTGCTGCCAGTTAATTTCATGAAGTGTCCCCTTGTTCTAGTATTGTTTGAGAGGGTAAAGAACTGCTCCCTATTTACATGTTCCACACCATCATGATTTTATAAACTTCTATCATATCATGTCTCAGTTGTAGGGATGTGCGAACACCAGGGGGTTCGGCCCCCCCGAAACCGTTCGGGCTGTTCGGCCCAAACCGGTTCAGTTTCACCAAACCCGTTTGGGGGGACGGGGGGACACCCGGTTTTCCCTCCCCACCTCCAGGCTGCGCAGGTGGAAGGAGTGCCATGGCTCACCCCCAGCCCCACCCCCCTGCCCAGCCTTGTAAAAAAAAAATTAAAAACCACCACAGGGATCGACCAACCTGGTGGTGCCGGGCCTTGGTCCGGCGGTGGCAGCGGTGGTGGGTCCAGCGGCGCTCCGGAGCACTTCAAGCCCCTTCTAGGCCTTCCGGGAACTGAAGGAGGGCTTCCGGCACCTCATCACCGAAAGAGAGGGGCCGGAAGCCCTCCTTTAGTTCCCGGAAGATATTATGATATTTTCAGTTTTATTCTCTATCCGTTTCTGAATGATTCCCAACATTCCATTTGCTTTTTTGACCAACACCACACACTGAACTGAGGATTTCAATGTATTGTCCACAATGACTCCAAGATGCTTTTCCTGAGTGGTTAACTCCTAATTTAGAACCCAGCATTCTGTACATATCATTTGGATTATTTTTCCCTATGTGCACCATTTTGAACTTGTCCACATTTGATTTTATCTGCCATTTAGATGCCCAGTCACCCAGTCTCGCAAGATCCTCCTGCAATTCTTCATAGTCTGCTCAGGTTTTAACTACCTTGTATCATCTGCAACTTTGATCGTCTCCACTCTTTACTCTCTTCTCCAGATCACTAATGAATATATTAAACACCACCAAACACCAGTCCCAGAACAGATCCCTGGAGCACTCTGCTAGTTACTTCTCTCCACTATGATAACTGACCATTTAGTCATACTCTTTGCTTTCTATCTTTTAACCAGTTGCCAGTCCACAATAGGACACTGCCTCTTATCCCATGACTCTTTAATTTCCTCAAGAGTTTCTCATGAGAGACCTTATCAAACACCTTCTGAAAGTCCGGATACACTATATCCCCAATCCTGTTTTAGGTTTAAATTTATTATATTGTTTTTAAAATGTTTTCACTGAATGTTTTATATTGTACGTCGCCCCGAGATGCCGTAGGCATAGGGGGCAACTCAGAAATGTTTATAATAAATAAATAATAAATACTGACCAGCTCACTCTTATTCACATGCTTATTTACACCCTCAAAAAATCCCAATAGATTCGTGAGCCTACTTGACTCAATACTGTCTGTAACATAGGGTGAAAACAGACATGATGCTAACCACCCTTTAACCACCCTTGGTGGTCATTTATGCATGTTTCAGGGCTGCATAGGGCACCAATACAGCCCTGCAACATGCATAAATAACCACCAAGGGTGGTTAAAGGGTGGTTAGCGTCATGTCTGTTTTCACCCATATAGAGCCACTCCACCACCAGCTCCATCTACTCTGTCATTCCAATGTATTTTATACCCTGGTATTAGTGTCCCATTGGTTATCTTCATTCTACCACATCTTTGAGATGCCTATCATGTCTAGATCTTCATTTAGTGCCATATATACTCTAATTCCCCCATCTGACTTTTTACACTTTTAGCATTTGCATATAGATATTTAAATCTATTAATTTTATTCTTATTCTTAATGTGCTCATCATAAGTAACTGAGGTATTTTGGAATCATACCAGAATACTGGAATCATATCAGTCACACTAGAAATTCTGAAACAAGATCTGTCATTGTCTCCATCTGAGACTGAACAAGCTCACCGCATATGATCAAATCCTAACTAGAACAAGCTCAAGCCCGGGCCAATTATATTTCATCTCATGAGATTCTCTGACAAGGCTAATCTTCTGACATCACCTAAGACGACAGGAAATCTTACATTTAAAGGACATAAAATATCACCATCTCTTGATTTCTCAAAAGAGCTGAGCAAGAAAAGAGCATCCTTTAAAAATAAGACAAATGCTTCATGGACCAGATGCCAAATACCAGACCCCCAAACCCCAACCAAACCCCACCTATCCCTGCCTGCCAAATGCTTTCCCAAATAAAAAAAGTTTTGCACTGCCTTCTGAAGATAGCCAGGCTCAGGCAGACTTCCCAGGGAATGGAATTCCATAGGACTGGGGAAACAACTGAGAACACCCTCCAGCACACCCCCGCCCCAAAGACAAGGATAACGGACAGAATGCACAAGAGGGTGCTCCCAGCTAACCCTAGGGGCCTCAAAGGGACATGGTAGGACAGGCGGTCTTTCAGATATATGGGACTCAGACTATTTAGGGCTTTAAAGGTCAAAACGAGCACCTTGAATTGTGTCCAGAAAGTTAGAGGTAGCCAGTGTAGGCTTCAGAGCACCGGTGTCATGTGCTCCCAACAAGAAAGGAGCCGAGCCACTGCTTGTACAGCAGCTGCAGCTTCCGAACAGTCATCAAGGGCAGCCCCACATAGAGCACGCTGCAGTAATCTAGCCTCAAAGTGATGAAGGCATGGATGACAGTGGCCAGATCCAAGTCTGAAAGAAAAGGCCAGTCTCCTCACCAGATGGAATTAGTGAAAAGTGCTCCTGGCCACTATCGCCACCTGACAATCCAGGTGCAGCAAGGGATCCAAAAGCGCTCCGAGGCTGCAAGCCTCAGTGACCAGAGGGGGTCGGACCTCAGCAATGACAGGCGTCCCAATTCCCTCCAGGACACAAGACTGACCAACCATCATCACTTCAGTCTTGTCAGGATTCAGTGCCGTACACTCCCGCCAGGTCCCACAGTCATGCCAACACCGCCTCATGATCAACTGTATCAAAGGCCGCAAAAAGATCTAACAAAATCAACAAGGTAGAATTCTCCTTGTCCATCTCCAGGTGCAGGTCATTGACCAAAGCCACATAAATAAACATGTGGATAAGGGGGAACAGGTCGATATAGTGTACCTGGATATTCAGAAAGCATTTGATAAGGTCCCTCATGAGAGACTCTTGAGGAAATTAAAAAGTCATGGCATAGAAGGCAATACCCTTTTCTGGACTGGTAACTGGTTAAAGGACTGGAAAGAAAGAGTAGGACTAAATGGTCAGTTTTCACAAAGGAGGGAAGTAAATAGTGGAGCGCCCCAGGGATCTGTACTGGGATCTGTCCTGTTTAATGTATTAATTAATGATCTGGAAAAAGGAGTAAAGGGTGAAGTGATCATTTGCAGATGACACAAAGTTATTCATGGTAGTTAAAACACGAGCGGACTGTGAGGAATTGCAGGAAGATCTTATGAGACTGGGCATCTAAATGGCAGATGAAATTTAATGTGGACAAGTGCCAAGTGATGCACATAGGGAAAAACAATCCAAACTATATGTACACAATGATGGGTTCTAAATTAGGAGTTACCACTCAGGAAAAGGACCTTGAAGTCACTGTGGACAATACACTGAAATCCTCAGCTCAATGAGTGACCACAGTTGAAAAATCAAACCAAGTTTTTGGAATTATTTGTAAGGGGATAGAGAATAAAACTGAAAATATCATAATGTCACTATATAAATCTATAATACAACCACTCCTTGAGCACTGTGTGCAATTCTGGTCGCCCCAGCTCAAAAAATATATAGTTGAAATAGAGACGTACAGAGAAGGGCAACAAAAATGATAAATGGTATGGAATGGCTCCCCTATGAAGAGAGGCTAGACACGTTGGGGCTCTTCAATTTGGAGAAGAGACGTCAGAGAGGGGATATGATCAAAATTTATAAAATCATGAGTAGTGCAGAAGAAGTAAATAGGGAACCGTTATTCACCCTCTCAAATAGTAACAGAACTAGGGGACACTCCATGAAACTAGGAAGTAGCCAATTTAAAACAAATAAAAAAGTATTTTTCCACTCAACGCGCAATTAAGTTGTGGATTTTTTTGCCAGTGGTATAGCTAGGCTTAAAACAGAATTGGGCAGGTTTCTGGGGGATAGGTGCATTAGCAGCTACTAGCCAGAGGTACACACCCAACATCCCAGCCTACTCCCAAAATGCTGCCCTTCCCCTCCCCCTCCCCAGCACAGTCCCAGAAGGAATCCCAAGTGGCCCGGGTTGGGGGAGTTAGCTGTGGACCCAGGGGAGCTGGAGAGGTGGAACCCCAAGCACTCCCCACATCTGCCCCAGCCCAGGCAGATCCCTCAAGTGCTGCTCCTACCCTCTCCCCCTTCACAGCTTGGCCCCAGGAGGAATCCTGAGTGGGCAGTTAGCTATGGGCCTAAGGGTGGGGGTGGAGGGAGGATGGGGTCAATCACTGGCAACTCCTCCCCACCTGCCCCAGTCTGGTCAGAGTCCTGAGCACTGCCACTAACCTCTCCGTTCCCAGCCCGGCCCCAGTACCCAGAATGGAAATATAAATATTTATTGAATATCCTTTTTAAAAAGGACAGGAAATTCGATCCCAAAAAATAATAGCTGAGGTTCTTGCAAATTCAACCATGCTATAAAAAGAATGGAAATTGCAAGTTAAGGCTCCTGCCTTAATGTGCGAGCCAGGTAAGCAGTAAAGACGTTGTATGGACTCACATATTGTGCTTGACTGCAAATCAGGCTCCATGCACCCACTTTGCATTGGTCTTTCAGTACCAACTCTCTTCCTCTGCGGGTTGGGGGTAACACTTAAGCTGGGGAATGGGAGAGGGTGAGGGGCCAGCAGCAAAGCTGAGGGGAGTCTGGGACTGGGAGAGCAGGGGCTGCAGGTGGGGATTGAGGGGCAGCAGGAGAGTTGGGAGCAGCAGCTAGGCTGTTGCAGCAGGATTAGCACCCTGCAACACCCAAGATCCCCAGCCACCCGCCTCATGGTGCTGCAGCACTCAAGCTTCCCAGCTAGACCACCCTAGTTCTGCTACACCAACCTACACCATCCTGATACACCAACCTAGTTTACCCCAGCCATCCTGCTCATGGTGCTGCAACAGCCAAGCTGAACCCCAGGCCTCCTGCTGCCCCTAAATCCCCACCTGCAGCCCTGACCCCCACCTCTGCTGCTACTTCCTCAATCCCCACCCGCAGCCCCTGTCCCCCACCTCTGAGATCCCCCAAGCTCTTTACTCTTTTGTCTTGGGTTTTGAGCTGCAGCTATAAATCACATTCACTTCACGAGTGATACAATTATCAACCAAACACTAGATAAAAACACAGCCTTGCATTGCCTAGTGTCTGTGCATAACACACTCCATAATCTGAATTTACAACTTGCAGTTGTATTATATCTTTGTGTACACCAGGAATGAAATGGCTCAGCAGATAATATTCAAAACAAACAACCGCTGTGGAAGAGAGGAAGGGAAAGTTAAGAAGAGTTTCTAAGTTGCTAAGTATTCACTCACATGTAAAATTATATATTTAGCACTTCTACATTTCTATGGATCAGAGAAGTTATTACCAAGATGGTCATGTTTTGCACAGTTTGATTAGGCACACATTTTTGCCTAGGTTTGTATTCAGTTATTCGTAATTTCAGCAATGGAATAGTTGTGGATTCTGGACTCACATGCCAATATTATGGAAACCATCATTGTGAAAGTGACAGCACTTACCCTGGAACTCCAGCAGATTCCATACGGTTAGCCAAGGAGACATCATGAGACCAAACATCATATTGCCATTTCCGGAGACCAATCACACCACAAAGTACATTCCCAGAATGGATACCAACTCTCATATTAATGTCCACTCCAGTGGCTTCTCTCACTTGCCTATTCGAAAGGAAGAGATGGACATTGAGAAATTACCTGCACTTTACATATATATTACTTGTTAGTGAATTATCTTCTCTACTCACTGAAATACAGATGTGAAACTTAGAATTGCTTAAGACAGTAAAAAAAAGGATGTGGTGTGGTCTCCAAAGATAGCTGACTATTTCTTCCTTATGGAGATTTCCTCTTTCACTTGTGCAGCTAAAGACTGCTTAATGGTTCTGTATGTGCTGAAAGTTTGCAAGCTCTCATCAAGAGAAGCTGGCCCAACTGTATAAAATAATTCTGTCACTGTGGACACCCTAATACAGCATGAACATGAGCCAGTACTCAGCTTAATGCATGAGGTTTAGAAGAGCAAACCCTTTCACATCAGTTTCAGAATTAAGAATGATATGAACTGAAGGTGTTTGAGGGGGTTCCCCCCCAAAAGCGTTCAGCTTTGTGATAATTTTCTCCTATCTCAAGTTAATGTGAAGCACTCATGAAGGACAACAGGAACAGAGCAAGGTCAATGCTGAACACTTTGTAAGAGGTGGAGACAAAGTAGCTCAGATGATACCCTTTTATTAGACCTACTTCTGATGGTGAGATTATGCAAGCTTTCAGGCCACACTGGGCCCTTCCTCTGGCATAGAAGAAGTTTGAACTATGAACTGAAAGTTTGCATGTTCTCACCAACAGAAACTGGCCCAACAAAAAATATCATTGGGACTACTTTGTCTCCATCTCTTTTATTTGGGACCCATGTCCACTGCATTTCCCCCATTGCTGCCAATGGGGAAAACACAGTAAACACAGGGTGCTGCCCATTCGGTAGCCTCTCTCTCACACACACTTAAAATCCCACCTCTTGGCTATTCCTCACACTGCACTCTCTCATCTGACAAAAAGTAACAAAAAAAATAGATTAAATCCTAGGTAGATGTCTGCCACTACTTTACATATAAACAAACTATGTGATGTTATTGAGATGTTCGTCTGCTGATACAGGTAATCTTTTCTGAAGAGTCATTACATATTTGTTTCTGCTACTTGTGCATAATAACCACCTCCACTCTTGCTATTTATGTTTTAAAAGGGAGATTATGCCAGCATGGAATAAGCAGTTAATCCAGTGAGCTATATAATCTTAGGGTGCTCTATAGAATACCATGCTATTTCTCTGTACTGTCATGTTAAAGCCTGTTCCTACATTCCTGACAGATGCAAAAAGCAGGTGTTAGTTTGCGGTTCCCCTCTTTAGCACATTTTGGTTACTACTTGAAATTAAGCTATTAAAGTGTTATCAGTTTATTATCTTAAGTCTTCCAGAATTAAAAAAATAAATAAATCATCTTCCATGGTAGATAATTAAAGTAACCATTCTAGATAGATAGGGAAAAGACAACTTGGGATATATACTCGGGGCTAAACGAGAAACCCTTTTTGTTTTTGTGAGGTATCTTGCAAGATTTTGTTCTGGAGACTGAGATCTCGCAGAAATCTTGGCCCTACTACAAAATCTCATGAGATATCTCATAATAAAACTGCACAGGCACAAAATGACTTTCAGGACCATTCCGCGCATGCATTGCCCTTTTTCAAAATGGCACTGGCAGCATCACTGCTATTTTGAAAAAGGTCAACCAGTCTGCGCATGTGAAAAATGGCCACTGCACATGCACAAAACAGTTGCCCTTTTCCAAAATGGCGGCACCACTGCCGGCGCCATTTTAGAAAAGGGCTGTGCATGCACAGAATAGCCCCAGAGGCCATTTTGTGCATGCGTTATTTATTTATTTATTTTTCCCCTTGTGTTTCTCAGCAAGAATGCAGCCAAGACGCTGATGGTTCTCGGCTTTTTCTCATTTGTCAGAACGAGCCGAGAACAGTGATTCTCACCAAGGAATATGAGAATCACGAGATCGACTTTCAGCCCTAATACATAACGTATACTTTACATACTACTACTACTAAGCATTTCTTTAGCGCTACTAGACATTTGCAAGGCTTTACAGTCACAGATTTTCAGAGACAAAAGTCCCAGCCCAGTTGACTTACAATCTAAGATGGACATGGGTGACGGAAACACAGAGAAAGACAGACAGACTTTCATGCAGCGTTTATGTAATAATTTTACTGTCTAAGGGAAATTCATTTTTTACAGTTGGGGAACCGAGGCTGAGAATCTGTGACTTGCCGAAGGCCACCCAGTGAGTTCATGGCTAGTGCAGGATTTGAACCCTGGCTTCCCAGGTCCATCTCCTAAATACCAGGACCCATGTGCACTGCATTGATGGCAATGGGGGAAAACAGTGAATACAGGTTCCCTGATACCCACACACACACTTGCATATAGTGATATGAATCCACACAAATACAAATTATGAACACCATCAATAATACTTAAAGCAATTTTGGTTTTATGTACTTAAACCATGTATCACTTTAAAATAAAAAAAATAAAAAAATAATAATACATTTGCTTGCATGTCAGTGCCTTCTGATTTCATCTACTTCTACATAAGCTATATAACTTTGGAGACCTATTGCTGTGTCTTTTTAATGTACAAAATCAAGGCTGAACGGACACATACAAGATGAAATATAATGACCTCACAGTTAATCAAAACACATTATTACTAGCCACACAAGACTAAGAAAATCTTTATCCAATAACTTTAATATATTTACTCCCCATCATATTTGTATTTTGTTCGTGTCTACATGCTAGAAAGTTCTCCTTTGCAATACGTACTTTATAGCTTCACACATGTCGAGTCCCATTTTCACACAGTTCCGGGCATGTACTGGTAAGGACACAGGTAAGCCCGAGACACAGTAATAACAGTCTCCCAAAATTTTAATTCTCATGCATTCATTTTCCTGCAAAATAATGGGATATATGACATTAGAAAGCAGAGCAAATATGAATCAGTAGAGATTCATGCAGCATATGTGTAATAATCTTGCTGTCTAAGGGAAATTCAATCATTACCTTTTCTGTACATAAAGAAAGTTACCACAGTTGCTCATAGATATCTTTTGATTTTGATTTCATAACAATTCCTTTTCTTAATTTAGCTACTGCTACAGAGAAAGCTAGGTACAGAACAACAGGACAACTCAAATGTGAGTATCGGTATACCCGCTTCTCATTCCAGGCTTACTAAGTCTTAAAGGCAAGATAACCCAACGAAATACTACGAAAGAATGGCAACATTTCAGACACCTTAATTATGCACGTATGCTACTTTAGCACAAGTATCACAGTACATTTACCAATTTAATTTTGCCACATTAATTTGGATCCAATTAAGTCACCTTCCTGTAGTTTCTTCCATTTAAACAATTCATAGCTCCATAAAAAAATACCTTCAAAGCATAAATCCCTACTCATTAGAATGTCCACAGCTAGCTAGCTAGCAATGATGAGAGTTTTTATAAATTAAATCAGATTTTCAAAATCCAATAAAAATCTTCTAACTGGGGGTCCAGTTTTCTAGAAATAGTTACATGTTCTTGGTGTATAAGTAAAACCAAGATTAACTGCAACTGCTTGTACCAGAAGGCAGACTTTGCACTTTTCTTGTTGTTCTTCAACAACAAGGCATACTTTTCTAGAACCACAAGGCACTGGACTGACAATTCATTTTTTCTTTGTCACTGAGTAGAAAATCCTTTTCTTCCCATGGGCCACTTTGAAAATTAGTACAAGGGCCACACAAAAGTTGGGAGCAGGAGTGTCTGGAGGTGCACTCTGGAAAGAGGATGATCTAGGTAACAGGTTTGTGCCATGGATCCATCTTCTATCCTTGTCTGAACACCCTCATCTCTGCTCCCCTATCCTGAGCTCAGTCTTTCCGTGTTTAGTGATAGGAAATGGATCCAGAGGCCACATCCAGGAACTGGAAAGCAGCCAAATAAAAACCAACCATGGGCTGCATTTGGCCCCTGGCCCTGAGGTTCCCCTCCCCTGCACTAAGGGCACAAGGAGAATGTTGCTTTTTGATCTGTACTGCAGACAGACTCCACGATGCTGGCAGTAGCAAAATCATTAGATATAGCATGGCACACTGAGGAAAAAGATCAATGCCGTGACAAAGTGTTATTTATAGTATCATTGCAAAAGGACAACTACTCTATTATCCTAATCCTGCAATAAATAGATAATACTGTGGCAGCATTCTTAGTATCAAGGCTTGACACTTGAGGCAGACTACAAATTACTACAACTGAAAGCTCCCCGTTCAGAAATCTTACTTCATTGTAAGTAAAAGGGGGGCGGGGGGCAGTTAATAGTGTAGAGCAGCATTGCTTCACTGTTCTCTACAATAGAACATATCCTACAACAGGCACCTGGATAATGGACCTGTGCTGGAGTAGATGTTTGTCCTTTAAGAGTCACCTGTCCATCATTCCAGACCCACCCTCTTCAGGTGCAATAAGAGCAGCAGACACAGAAACCAGGACAGTCTGCCTAGGGGGAAGGAGTTCAGAGACGCAGATGCATGCTAGGAGCTGTCCTGGGTCCTGTAGAGGACCGTTCAAGGAAGGGAACTCCAGTCCAGCTACAGAAGGCAGACCTGAGGCTGAGGGAGAACAGGTCATCAGGAATAGCGGTAAAACCTGGAAGCCCAGGGGGGAGCTCACCACAGGAGCTTGCTATAGGTAATTATGTTATTGTATTGTCTCTATTTTGGATGTCATAAAAATCACTGTGGAATGCATCCAGAGTGTCCATGAACCCTGTGGTCCTCATCCCCATGAGGATTAACATTGTGACCAGGTGGGTCCCTTATAGCGAGATTCTGACATTGTAAGCTGTAACGGCCCGATTCTCAGGGCACTCTGCCAAATATGCTCTATTAAAGCAAAGGGGGCTTCCACCAGAAAGGCATTTTGAGCATCAAGGCCTGCAGGCATGGTAGCACCAAAATCTAGAGCCGGAACTATAGCTCCCTGGGCAGGACCAGTGTCTTTGAAGGCAGTAAGCCTGGGTTCAAGCCTTGGGGAGCGTTGCATAACACTCAAATCCATGTAAGATTCCTACTAACAGAGAAACATTGGCAGAAAGCCAATATGTTACAAAATATTTCCATCTCTAGTTTAATTAATTTGACATTCGTCTGGCACAAGAGTCAGAAGGCATATCAATCACACATTTGCTTCATATGAACATCTCAAAGCCAGACATCACCATGACTCACTCTTCCGGTGTCAGGTCAAACTGTGGGAAACGGAATGACAATTTACAGACATAACAGAACTACTCCATACTTAGACTGCAATATTCTTGTTGCTGCATTATACTGAAAATATTATTCTACTTTTTACAAACCAATTTGAGACCATCAGATAAGTAGGATGCCATTTGAGTGCTATGCTGATTCCAATATTTATTTTTATCCCTGTAGCTCAGTAACTACAGTAACCCAAAAGGACATCAGAATTCCCCCCCACCCCACCCCACCCCACCCTGTATGCCTTTCAGTTGTTTGAAACATGCTAAATACACTAAACCTCAGAACATTATCGGGGATGGGGGGTTATACTTTATTATCATCATCAATCCTTATAAATACTCTATGGCTTTGTTCACTCCAGCAGGAGAGAACAGGTTAATAATAAAAAGAACTATGGGGCTTTAAACCCCCATATCTTCTCAGACAAGCAAAGCTGCAATCTAATACCCCTGGAATACTCATGCTTGATAAACGAGGTAATAACTTCCCCATTTGCCTCTCTACAACCCCTCTGCTTGCATGAACAAAAGTATAACAAATAGGGGGCTGTTGCCTCTCACCTGCTTGTCTGAACAAGCCCTATAGGTAATTATTACCCATTTTACAGATGGGTATTCCTGAGACATGGAGATCAAGTCACAGAGACACTGGTTTCATAAACCAGAAGAGTAGCCCTGTTAGTCTATAGCTCTAAAACAGCGCACACACACCCAAAAAAGTTGTGGGTTTTTTTGACAAAGCTCATGCTGAAATAAAGAGATTTTCTTGTTAGTCTTTAAGGTGCCACAAGACTCTTTTATTTATTTAATGGAAAGCACCAAGAGCAGAATTCAGCACAAGTGGCCTGGTTTGGTAGCATTAACTCTCTTCCTGCATTAAGGTAGCTTTGATTGTTCTTTCTAACACTATGCTTTACATTACTGCAGTTTTATTAACTTGAATTGAAAGTCAGGCTAGGCGGACATACCACTGAATATCGGCTTCTTTGCTTTATGCATTTCTCAGACTACCCGAATTCAGCAGCACCCATTCCCAGTCTCAAATCAACTCTGCCTCCTGCAAATGAAGTGAACCCGGAAAGGAATCGGATTTTCAACTGTAAAAATTCTAGAGAACAGTACAATATTCTACAGCATGAAGAACTGGACAACATAGTTACTTTTGGACACTGGTTTGTGTCCATGATCAGATAATGAACTGCAGAACCTACCTTTGCAATCTGATCAAACTTTCCGAAGAGTTCATTCAGCACCACTACCAGTTCTTTTGGAGAACATTCACTAGCCAGACGAGTGAATCCTACAATGTCTGCATACAGGATGCTGGAACAGGACACGGTATTCAGTTACACATTTTAACTATCGTTGTTTTCCAATTACAGATATAGGGAATTATCTTGCAGTGTGCTCATTAACTAAAATGTATCAAACAAAGGGTATATTCTCATGAGCATGGCAGATCTGGGGTTTTTAGAGTAACTACCTTCCGTCAATCTAGTCTCATGAGGAGGAGGAAACAGGGGTTAAATAGCTCCTCCTCGCCACAGTTTTCCCTTCCTTGGAACTTACAGGAAGCAGGGGGCAGCTGGAATAACAAGGGAACTTACAGCAGGGGCAGCTGGAATAATAAGCAGTCAGTGAGGCAGAGACAATGAGTGAAAACAAACAAGACGCGGGCGAGTTGGTTCCCCAGGCCACCCCAGGAGACCTCTGCAGCTGCCACTCCTTGGGTCAGCAGAGAGGACAGTTCCAATGAGCAGCCCCCTGGGCATGGGGGCTGCTGTCACAGGTCCCTCCCTGCCATGGGTCAGCTGAGGAGCGATACATATGGGACAGGATGCCTGAACCCCTGTTGCCCAGCAGGACTGAGACCCCGGAAAGAGCTGCCACGCAACAGCTGATGAGCAGGCCTGGAGGTGTGCCCTCACCCAGCCTGGGTGTGCACACCAAACAGCTGATCAGGGATGCTCCTCCAGGCCACCCCAATCAGCTGTTTGGCAGCCAGGGTGAGCATACTCCTCCGGACCCAATCCTTAGATCTTACCTCGCGGTAGGGCTGGGTGAAGCCTAACAGACAGAAGAGCAATAGCAGCCACCCACCCACCCCAAGGTGGATGCGGATGAACATCTGGCAGTGACCTAAGTGATGAGTAGGTGACTCAGGCTAACGTGGGCTACCATCTTGTTTGCTTACACCCACAGTGTGAGCAGCAGACCTGGCCTTAGGCCAGATGGTGTCGGGCCCTGGGGCCTATACGTGGGGCAGAGGGGAGCCTCATGCTAAGTTCCAGTCGCAACTCCTGAGGCTCCTGGGACTAGCAACCGTTCCAATGCTGGGGTAGGGAAGTGGCGCTAGGGTAGCGAGTGTAGAGCCAAGGCCACAGAAAAATGGCTGACTTCAACAATGGCCTCTCTTACCACTGAAAGAAAAACAATGATTATGGGACAGTGGTCATGCAGAAATCAGGATAATTACTTTAATTACCTAACGTTCTGATGCCTTTTCACATACAGATTATGGAAGTTGTTATCATGCTTTTTCTTATCATCACTGGTTTCCTTCAGTCGTTCTATGATGGCTAGTTTCATTTCCATAGAGATATGAGCTGGCAGTATGGATAAAAGCAAGCTTTCCTAAGAGGAAAGAAAGGCATTGCAATATAACGTTATTTATATACCAAGTTACGAATTCCAGTGTTCTATAGATTACAGGGGAGGAAAACATGTCTCTGTGTTAGCAGCAGCTTCTGGGTGTAGCTGCTAGGAATTTCAATAAAAGATTATATTTTCCATTCCCAAAATGAGAAGATATTAGTCTTTCTGAGAAAAAAGACTTTTCTTTCAATTTTGGGTTCAATGAAGCTTTATCCTAACAGCCTCTCTCTCTCTCCCTGCCAGCATCTTTTGATAACATGACATGACTCAAAAGCTCACATTGTAAAAGTAATGGCCTATATATATATATATATATATATATATATATATATATATATATATATATATATATATATATATATATATATATATTATATTCACATACACCTGAATCCTCAAAAGCGTGATGTGAAAAATTTAACTGCCTTCATCGCTGGAGGAAGAAGTTGAAAAATTCAAACACTGATATTCTGGGGAGAGGAGACTAAATCGAAGATTCTAGTGCCAAAATGCTAAAGCCAAGGCCACTGAAGTAGAGAGTTTTGATCTCAGTATGGAGGCTTTACCTCAAAAAAGAGCTAGTCTACCCGACTACTCAAGGGTTGGAAAAGTTATGCTTATTTGCCTGAAAAAATTTATGGCATTGAAATTAAATCACAGACTAAGAGATAAGAGACAATAAACAAAGAGAATGACCAAGGCGTACATAGGTGCTTCCAATGAGGAAAAGAATCAATCCAATAACCTGACGCTCTTAGAAGAGGAGCATATGCCATACCCACTGAACCTTCTCTTCCAATTGCAGAAGAGATTATTATAGCATTACTGGAGCACTTATAAAGGAGTATCTAACTGCATCTCCTGATCCATGGTGGATGGGTAGAAAAACTAAACGCTCTTAAAAGTTACAATGAACACAAAGTCATCCTGCATCCAAGCAGGGGGTTGAACTAGATGACCCTCTAGTCCCTTGCAGCTCCAAGACTCTCTGATTCTATGCAAATTTTGTCACTCAACAAAATTTCCAGATTCAGAAACTTAATTTCTGTTCAAGGTAGCCAAAGCAATAATAGCATAAACTTTTAAGGTTCAGGTTGAGGTTCTTTTTTGCTAATTTCCTTTCATTAAGGTTAACTCGACTATATTGCTGCAGAAAACTGCTAAATATTTCTCAGTTGTTTTCATTAGTATATTTTCAATATTATTTTCCCCCTTTTCCTGGTGAAAACTTGTATTTGGCTCTGCACAAAACTAGTTCCGAAAGGGAACAGAAGATCCGCCAGGAGATTTCCTGCCTCAGGGACAGCAGAGTGGCACCGATTCTGACGCTAGCGCGGGTGCTAGGCCTCATGGTATCCTGTTTGGAGACGGTGGGCTGGGCCAGATTTCACCCCCGACCGTTGCAAGCGTTCCTGATGCCATGGCAGGACTGTATCGCCGCCAAATCCACCAGGGGGATCCACCTTACATCGGAGCTAATCGCTTCACTGGCATGGTAGATACCCTCAGGTACATGCCGGGCCTTCCCATCCAGGAACCCTCCAGAGTGAAGGTGACAACAGACGCCAGTCTGAGAGGTTGGGGAGCACACTGCAGCTCCCAGATGGCTCAAGGAACATGGACAGTAACAGAGACGGGGTTGCACATCAACCTCCTGGAGCTGAGACCGATCCTTTTGGCGTTGCAACACTTCCGTCACCTGGTGAGGAACCAACACGTCCTGGTGTGCACAGACAGCACCACGGCAATGGCGTTCGTAAACAGACAAGGGGGAACGTGATCCCTTCAAATTGAGGACCGAGGCGACATGTCTCATCTCTTCGGCAGAGGACAATGTTCGATCCCTAGTGGCTCTGCACGTCAAGGGAGAGGAAAACACACGCGCGGACTGGCTCAGCCGGACGACTATCGACCCGGGAGAAAGGGCACTACATCCAAACACCTTCGCCCTACTGACACACAGATGGGGCATGCCCACGTTCAACCTGTTTGCCTCAAGCGACAACCGCAAGGTCAGCAGGTTTTTCTCAAGGCATCGGGACAGGCGAGCAGAAGGAACGGATGCCCTGTTCACACCCTGGCTGAGACAGCTGTTATACGCGTTCCATCCCAGGGTGCTGAACAGGATCAAGCGCGAGGGAGCCCAAGTCATCTTGGTGGCACTGAATTGGCCGCACAGACCGTGGTACTCGGCCATCAGGGAGCTGTAGGGGGATCAGGAGGTCAAGCTTCCATGGAGGGAGGATCTCCTGTCGCAGGGACCGGTGCTCCATCACAACCTGACAAGATTAAACCTCACTGCCTGGAGGTTGAGCGGGACCGTCTAGGGGTCTTTGGGTACAGCGACAGAGTGCTACAGACCCTACTGGCAGCCCGTCGTCCATCAACTAACCGCATATACAACACAACTTGGAGGGCATTCCAAGAGTGGGCGATATCACAGCGAATTCCTCCTTTGGAGGCTCAAGTGCCGGAAATATTAGCTTTCCTACAGGCCGGATTGGAGAAGGTCTGTCTACCAGCACATTCAGGCGACAGGTGTCGGCTCTGGCAACGATCCTGGCAGTGCCGGGACATGAAACCCCGGGAACCCATCCTAATGACCGGAGATTCCTGAAGGCAGCCACCTCACTGAATTCAGCAACCAGGCACAGGTTCCCGTTGTGGAGGCTCAATGTCGTACTGGAGGCGCTACAAGGACCGCCGTTCGAACCGCTTCACCAGGTGCCCATGAAGATTCTCTCCTATAAAGTGGCCTTCCTGGTGGCTATTACATCAGCCAAGAGTGTCTCGGAATTGGCAGCGCTGTCGGCGGATCCCGAGTTGTGCCGTTTCAATAAGGACAAAGTGTCCCTATGCTTCAGTCCCTCCTTCAACCCGAAAGTGAACACAGTTTTTCACGCCAACCAAGACATAGAGCTCCCATCCTTCTGCCCAAATCCCCAGCATAGCAGAGAGGTGGGGTGGCATAAATTGGATGTACGCAGAGCCCTTAAAATCTTTCTGGATAGGGTGAAAGAATTCAGAATAGACTCCGTGGTTTTTCGTCAACACCAGAAGGGTAAAAAGGTGTCCTCTGCCACCATAGCTAGATGGTTGAGGGGGTGTATCACCCTGGCATACGAGTCCAAGGGGATGCCAGTTCCCATTGGGGTAACAGCCCACTCCCTTCATAGCGCGGCCGCCAATGTGGCTGTTATAGGGAGCCTCCTCAGAAGAGATTTGTAGAGCCGCCTGTTGGTCATCTCTACATACCTTCACAAAGCACTATAGGATTAATACATGGGCCTCAGCGCAGATGGCCTTTGGCCGTCGGATGCTACAGAGAGTTCTGATGTGAGTTTGAGCACCTCCTGTGCTGGTGGGCATCCATGTTCCCTCCCTTTAAGGGGACACTGCTTGAGAGAAAGGAAAATTTGGTACTCACCCTGTGAATTTTCCTTCTTCTCTCATGGGGAGGCAGGCAGTCCGGCCCATCCACATGGATGCTCGATCTCATTCCTTACCGCGCTCTCGCAGAGAGGGCCCGGGTAACAGTAGAGGACAGGAGTAGGATTCCCCCCTTTGTTGTTCTAGGGCAGGAGGGTTCCGTCACAATTCCGTTACCTTAGATTGGGTTATTGTTAGTTAAGGTTACCTCTTTGGTTATGGGGTTAAGTTTAAGGATAGCTGAGGTAGTCACGGATCTGGGCTAGCAGGGCTAGGGTTGCTCCTGCCCTAGGTCTTGTCGGCCAATCAAAGACTTGATTCTGCCTAATTCCTGAGTTGGAGGAGCAAAGCCCAGCATGGACTGCCTGCCTCCCCACGAGAGAAGAAGGAAAATTCACAGGGTGATTCCAAATTTTCCTTCTCACAAAAGGGACATTTCCACAGGTAATGTATTAAATCTTCTATTTCATTTGAAGAACAGAAACATTTTGGTTCCATGGGTTTTTAGCTTCCATGGGCCAAACCCATCCTGCCTCCAGTTCTGCCTCCCCTGTGAGAACTTACTAGGTTTTCAAGAATTTCTCAAGATTCTAAAAAATCCCCCAAACACCCGCGCATGTGCAAAATGGCCACCACAGCCATTCTGCATATATACAGCCCCCCCTCCCCCCCCCCAGTGGACATTTATGCACATGCATCGAGCATTTTTTGAGGTTTCTTAAAAATCTTGCAAGACTCTTGAAAACCCCCAAACACACTGCGCATGTGCAGTCCCAGCAGTCATTTTGTGAATGCGCAGAACGTTTTGGGGGCGTTTTTGCAGTACTCGTGAATCTCGCTGAGAACACCAATTCTCGCAAGATTCGCAACCCAGAGAATCTCGCCAAGACCACCATTTTCGGCGAGATTCTCAAAGGGGTCGAAATCTTGTTTCACCCCTAATAATTACCAGGTATATATTTACGCGTCCTACTATTCAGAACAATAAAGTTATGTTCTACAATAAAATTCAGTAAGAAAGCTTTATTGAGGGTCCTATCCATTAACTTAGTTTGTGGAATACCCCATATTTCATTCACTGTTGTATTTCTCCCATAATCTCCAAGTTATCCAGTCCCTGCATTAAAATCACTCACGATTAAGATTTTTGTATCTACATATTCTTCTCTCAATTTCATTACTAACTCATTTAATTCTAACCAATTAGATCCAAGTTGAGCAACATCCTTTGCAAGAAATAAATGTTTACTAATATCAAATCATCTCTAGTAAAAAATGTCACCAAAACTGCTAGTATATTATCATTCAAATTTAATTTCAGTTCCCCTTAGATCCTCTTGGGTAACCAATGAAACTCCCAATCCTCCTGACTCACAACCCTTTCTATTTATTTTTAATGATTTCTTATTAAAAGTATATCCCAGGTCTCCTGAAATAATATCTGATAATTTTCTATAATTGCCATCCATGAAAAATATGATAAATTTCTTTTATAAACAGCAATATTTTAACTTAGAATCTTAATAAAACCCTCTTCTTGTTGTTCCCTAAGTTGGTCTTGTTGGAGTCAATCGAACAACAATACCTGGTTCTTATGTGTAGTGGAAGGATCAGGTAATAAATAGGGAGGGAGAGGCATTTCGGACCCTCTTTTTAATAACCAAAGGTAAATCAAATGGCGTAAATACAAATTTTTAAAGCCAAAAACAGATTTAGAAATACATTTATTTGCTACATATATATTTTATTCTAACTGAGAAATCTGCACCTTATTAGCCAAAAATGTGGCTATCTTATTTCTAAATTTCACAAAAGGAAGTTTTTAAAACAATGAAAGTTTTTAACTGGAATATTTTGTTCTATATATCTTTTCTCTAACTTCTTAATTTTCTTTTTAAACTCTGAGCACTGAACCAAATTTGTGGTTTTTGAATTAATAGGAAAGAAAGCATTTTGTTCCTGATCCATATGCCAACTGTCCAAAAACAAATTATTATTATTATTCAGTTTGTTTGACTTTGGAAGGAATTAAATCTTTAATCAATTCACTTTCTCCAAATAAACCTTCATTAGGGCCAGTAATTCAGGAATAAGATCGATCCTAATGCTTCTACTTCTTTAAATAAAGCTGATACTTGGTATAATAATTTATTATGAGTTTTCCTGACCAATTTGATCTCATCCAGCAATTCTACCTTTAATGACTGAAGCTCATTGCTAAGGAAATCTTCATGTTGTTTACACTAAGGTGGAATCCTTCTAGAATCTTGCTGTATATTTAAAGTATTAAATAGATTGCTTTTGTTATTTAAACATATATAATTAAATAGGAAATGGATCACTCCATTAAGACTTGTTTTGTGCTTCTCTGAAGTGACCAAAAGATAGTCACAGCTGGAGATGGGATGCTGGGATGGGTGGACCATTGAACAACAACGAGCTCTAGACTTGAAAAATTAAGCGAATGAAAGTGCCATACAGGGTCACTCTATGGCACTTTCATTCGCTTAATTTTTCAAGTCTAGAGCTCGTTGTTGTTCATATATTCTCATGTTTGATCTTGGCTCATATAATAAAAACTAGTACATCTTGTATAACTTCCTTGGGGGTGGAATTGCAACATGTGAAAACAAAACGTATATGGGCATTCCAATATATTAAATTGTACATAACAATTATTTGTTGACTTTACCTTTTTATTTGTACAACCATAAATTAATACGTGAATGTACTGCATTAGGGAATCACAATTTGAAAACATAACTAAAACATAACTATGCGTTGAAACAGTTTTGATAATAGAAAGTATTAATGCCTTAAAGATGACTAATTAGTTTTTCCTGGGGTGGGAAAAAACTAGTTTTTCACAGGGCAGTAAAATCTACCCCTAGTAAATACCATGCCAACCCTGGCTTTCATAAAAGTTGATTGGTCTCAACAACATAGTTACTATTGGGACACCACCTGCTGTGATCAGCAAGTAAAGGTCTCTTGTATTTTGAATGGTTTCTCTTTAGGGGATGTTGATAATGGCTGTTTCCCAAGTCTAGATTACAGAATTTAGCATCATTCATTTCCAGCAATGTATATTAAAGAAAGGGATTATTTCTCTGCTGTAAAAATATGTGAGGGTATTTATTTTACACAACACAAACTGCAATTTCTTTCCTCTTTTCTGGACTACTGTAAAACAGGTTTCTGTGCATACACCTCAACCCAAGAACTCAACAAAGAGGGGCAGAAACACTCAGAAGGAGAGACAAAGACGGAAATCATTTGCATTAAATTTGCAAATGCTAATTTGTATGAGTGTATGTAAATTTGCACTCTGACATACTATATACATTTGACTCTGAAATGAGAATCCTCAAAATTTAATTTGGGGGGGGGGAGGGGAAACGTACATTAACATTACAGAAAGTTATTTATGCATTATTCACATCACAACAGCCCCCCCCCCAAAAAAAAAAAAGTCCAAGGGGAGAGAATTCACATCACAACTGGATCTGACCCTCAGTTAGGGTCAGATCCAGATAGTGCAGCCTCTGACTGCACAGGGTCCCATATCAACCCCAGTAAAATCTGTTCCATGAATAAACTTGGAATGACAACATGAGTGTGAGAAACAGTGGTGTAAAACATGGGCCCATGGGGAGGGGGGGCAGGAGGAGATTATAATTTTGGATTATTCTAAAATCAAATTTG
Source organism: Sphenodon punctatus (assembly GCA_003113815.1). NCBI lineage: Eukaryota > Metazoa > Chordata > Lepidosauria > Sphenodontia > Sphenodontidae > Sphenodon > Sphenodon punctatus. The sequence goes on along the minus strand of QEPC01010989.1, from coordinate 628,927 downwards.
TGAACGTTTTATGATTTTGCATGCTATATTCTTTGATTTTTCCATTTATTTATTTCATTTTTGTGACAGACTTAAATTGTTAACAATAAAATCCCTACAAAAGGAAAGCACATCACATAACCTTTACTTTAGCAAAGATGGTCAGACAGACAGTCTCTTGTTAGGAGGGGGCATACACCACCACTATTTCACACAGACACCGCTTCTCTGGATCTGGCAGTGAAGCTCAGGTGAGGTCAGTAGGAAGGGGGACACTAGTCATCAAACTGATGGTTATCAGTTTGACAAGTTACGTGGGGTCCTACGTCAGCGGAAGTCCTGCCTTCGTGGAGCCGGAAGTCCCGCCTTGGGAGGGAAGTGACGTGGGTAAGCGGAAGTGACGTGGGTAAGCGGAAGTGACGCAGAAGGGTGTAATGCTTCCAGGTCCTGGTCAGGGAAGCATTTAAACCGCTCCACCACCGCTGCCTTGACATGGTTATTGGTTACAAAGTGGTGCCCCTCATGTTGTGTAAGCAGTTTTTGGAATGTCTTATTTCAAAATTCTTTCCCCTGATCTGTTTGTAATTTTGGGGGTATCCGCCCTTCCCTGAAAATGGCTGCAAAGGCCTTAGCCACTTCGCCACCCGTCTTGTCTTTCAAGCCTAAGGCCCAGGCATATTTAGATAGGATGTCTATGACGGTCAAGATGTACTTGATACCCCCATTATGCTTAGAGAAATGTTGCATATCTACCAAATCAGCCTGCCATTGAGCATCCAACCCCGACACGATTGTTTTGTTTCTTTTAAAATGCTTGCGTGCAGGTTTGTGAAGGGTGTACGCATCCTGAACCGAAAGCCATGAAATCACCTCTTTCTTAGACAAGGTTTTGCACTGCTTTTTGGCGGCCTGAAAAAGAGGAGTCACCCCTCCAAAACTTCCACTCTCTCCTGGAGTGTAATAGATCTCCCTTAGCAGCTCCTCGTGCGCAGACATGCTTCCAGCATGTTCTGATTAAAATAAACTCCAATGACTACCAGAGGCAATTCAAATAAAGTTTTTATTCTTCTGGTGTTGCTAGTTTCTTTTTACAACAATCCATCTGTTCACCTCCCCTTAAACACTTGCAAAAGCAGGAAACACAAGATATGTTTACTCCCACTGGATCTCTCAACTTCAGGTTTTCAAAAGCCTTTAAAAAGTCAGAATTGACCTGAAACAAAAGATAAAAAAAGTCAAATCACCTCCTGTGTCATTATTTTTTTTCCCTTCTCCCTCACCCCCACCAATTCAGTGCAACTTACCACAGGGTCTTCAGCCTGTTGCGTGTCCATGGGTTTTTTGTCTGGCTCTGAGGTTTCAACTGTTTTCTTCCCCGTATAGAGCCTTTTAACAAGATCAAAGGGGGTAGGACCCCAATGGTAAGCCATTGCAGTTTTTCTGTGTAAGTGGTAGCCATCGGCTCCCTGCTCTCTGTATCAGACAATGGCTGCCCCTCTCTCATACCCCTAGAGGGCGGGACTACAGCGCCACAAACCTTTCCGATTGGTCAGATCTCTGCAACGAGGCAGGTTAGAACAATGAAACCTTCACCGATTGGTTCAGCTCACACTCCTGAGTCGTTTGAACCCTCACATGACCATCTTTCTGTGACTCATCCTACCCCAGAAACCCCACCCCATTGGACCCGGTTTTCTCCAAGACGGAGTGGCCTAAGATGACGAAACCTATGCTGATTGGGTCACCTCACTCTGCTGAGCGTGTAGAGGGATTACATTACCCAATCGCTGCAGTTCACCCTACCCCAAACCCCGCATCATAAAGTTGCTCTGAACTCCACAAAACCCATACCTACTGGTTCGTCTCACTCTCCTGAGTTCATAGATGCATTACACAGCCCTCTTCAAAGGACCTTGTGGGTTTAGGGAGGCTGGAACCTTTGGTTCCAGCCACCCTGACCCACAAGCAGAATCCCCCAAAGTCAAGCGTAAGGATCTTCCGGGTTCAGGGGGTGAGAACTTTCGGTTCCCGCCTCCCTGACCCGGAAGCATTACACCCTTCTGCGTCACTTCCGCTTACCCACGTCACTTCCCTCCCAAGGCGGGACTTCGGGCTCCACGAAGGCGGGACTTCCGCTGACGTAGGGCCCCACGTGACCTGTCAAACTGATAACAATCAGTTTGATGACTAGTGTCCCCCTTCCTACTGAGGTCCACCAACCCCAGATGCTCAGAAACCTGAAGACAGCACACAAACACAAATACGTATTTTTTTTAAAAAAACAGGCATGGATTTAGAAGTTCGGTTTTCCTGAGTTTTGAGCCCTTAGGATGCACCAATAGTCCCCTATATTAGGCTTCTCTTTGGCATCACAAAAAGCTAGACAAGCTGTTCAGCGCAGCAAGCTCCCACTTCAACAAAAATTGGTATTCTACATGGGGCAAGGCTCAGCGTGAGACAAGAAATTATTTTTTTTCTTACTAGAAGGGCTCTCCTGCTTCTCAAGGGAGAGGGTTATTTGGGAGTGGGATGGGACGGTAGTAACAGACCTAAGTGCCATCAGAAACACAGGAATTAAAGGAGACTAAGGAAACACTATGCTTCCCACATCCTCGCTCCCGTCCCCAGGCAGCACAAAGTAAAAGAAAAAAACAACAACCAGTTCCATCTTAAGCAGAAACTGAAGGAAGTCAGTCAGCTAGCTAGTCTGAAATGAATCCTTGGGTGAATACATGACTCCTAGCTGGGGCACAGCAGCTTTCAGCAATCTCCTTGAGTCTTCTGGGCTTCCAGCAGGTCTAGCACTCCAGCAATTTGCACAATAAGTTTTTTAATCAAATCTCCTATTACAAAGCATTGGTTACCTAGGAGGTTAAAAGAATTTGCCTCAAATTTATCAGATAACAAGGTGCTCTCTCCTAATGACCCTTCTGATCCATCCGAGGCTGAGGATTCAAGTATATCATTATCAAAATTCCTACCCACAAACTTACTAATAGCACTCGAAGATGGCAACAACTGGAGCTCGGCATTTTTACTTCCCTCTTTTCCTTTTTTTATAAAGGTGAGCATACAAGGGTCTAGCTTTACTTGCTTTGGATGGGAGGAATCTGCTAATGAAGCCTGCCCTTGTCTTCTCTGTTTACGGGTCATATTTAATAAGCACGATGTACTACCACTACTCAGGCAAGAGTATTTGATGTGGACTAGGAGAACGGGTTTCAAACTCTTTAGTTGGTAACCACTCTAAAGGCGCTTTTAAACGAGACAAGAAATGCGGCTGATCCTTTGATCAGCCGCGTTTCTTTGCGCTCGTTTAAATTGCAAACTTGCATTTAAGCCGGCTCTTCCTCGCGTCAGACCGGGCAGGCGATCCTGCCCCCTCCAACGCGGATTGCCGCTGTGCCAGCTTCACGGCACACTTCCGGGCTATTTTGCCGAGTGCGCATGCTCACTGAGTCTCTACGCCGGGTCTGATGCTCAGAAGAGCATCAGACCCGGCGTAGAGAGAAAGGCGGGTGCCCGATCCCGCTTCTGAACGATCCCGCTTCTCAGCGGGATCGTCTAAAAGCACCCTAAGCCTACAAGGCCTCGGAATGTTTAGGAACCTGGATAAAGCCAGAGAACTAAGGGGTTGCCAGTGACATCCCCCAATAGTCCCAACTAACAGCTTGGCAATCCTACAGGGGCTGCGATGATATAGGGATCCAAGTAAATAACGAAGAAAAATAGTTCCCAAGTAATTTCAAGATCACTGAACCCTCCAAGCCCCCTAGTCCGTGAGTCTATTACCATTGAAGTCTCTCAAGACCAGTGAATCATCAGAAATCTTCTACCTGCCACGCCGGCGCCACAGGCCACACTCCTTGGGGTTCTTTTAAATGGGTGGTTCTAGAAGTCACCTCTCAGCCTAGATACCATACAAGGCTCCTGTCCTTACGCCTCCCATGTGCGTTGCGGTGTCGGGCCAACCCCCTATAGTCCCGTTGCAAGTTCTTTCACCATTAGTCCGAGGGAGGGGGTGACCATCAATGTGCCAGGGATTCCCTCCTGTCCAGTCTCTGTCTCAGCACTAAAGATGACTAAACAGAGCAGGAGGATCCGGAGTGGGGTGGAAATCCCTGCTCTCTCTTTCTAGCACCACAGCTACAGCCTCCCTCCCATTTCCATACCGAGGGGGGAAGGCTTGGGGAAAGGATTGCGCCCGCTTTAGTAGGGGGGGGGGGATGCTGGTTTATTGTTTAAAAATTAAAGCAACACTTACTGTTGTCTGTGCCAGTGAGCAGGCTCAGCAGCTGCCTTCAAGTAAGGGACTGTCACTTGCTATGTGGAGAGGCTGGGGCGGGGGAGGGGGGGCCAGGGCAGGCAGCTCCCAGTCCCTCCATGCAGGGAACGTATGGGAGTGAGCCACCCTCCCGCTTCCTCAGCTTGTCACCTCCTCTCGTTTTGAGAGCTTACAGCCAGCGTGAGGAGCAGCAGCAGACATGGATTGGATAGGTGGGACAGGCACTGGCAGCTTCTTGCTTGAGGTTGGGAGGAGCCCCAATCACTTCTCCTCATGGATGGTGCACACTGCAGGCCCAGGCACATCCCCCAGTGAGATGGGAGCAACGAAGAGTGCACACCGCACTGAGCAGCAGCGCCAAGTCCATAGCTGGCCCGCCCCAGCAGCACTACCTGCTGCAGCATGCCTGCACCACACCGCTGCCGATAGTGCCGCGTCAGTGCCTGCTGTGCCGCGCACAGCTGCTCCCGCCCGGAAGTCACCTCTGATGACTTCCTATGCAGTGAAACTGACGCACAGTGGTGACAACGCCGCAGTATGGAGAAGCAGGCTTAGAGTCAGCTGCACTCTCAGAGTCTGGAGATGACTCTGAGTCAGAGGGGAGGGAGCTCATATGGGCTGGTTCTGGGCCACGTGTGCGAGGAGTCAGAATCAGGACATTTAAAGTGCTGGGCAGGACAGACGGGACAGCAGCTTAAAATAGTTGATCCCGTGCTGTCCCGCACAATCCGGGACAGTTTAGAGGTATGTTTCTATGGCAGCACAGGAATATCTTGCAGAAGCAAGACATGACACTCTTCAGGAAAGAATAAAGCCACAGTATTCCCAAATGTTCAATGTCTACCTAAAAAGGGAGACGTATTGTAAAGGAATAACTTCAAGACCCTAGAGGCAGGGATCTGTCTATTAACAACAGTTCTATGGCACCAGGTACATTGCTGGCACTATATAAATGCATAATACGTATTGCTGTAATCGGCTTTAAAAGCTCTCATCAATACAAATTTGAAAAGAAATGAATTTTCTTCTTTTTTTTTTTTAAATTATTTTTCAAAGTTTAACAATAACCAATAACTCTTCTACTTATCTTAACATACTCTCAATCTCTAAGGGACCTAAGTTACAGCTGCAGTCCCTATTTAAGTAACTTTTCAATAACTTTCATATTTTATTTAAACATAGTGAAAATTGTCTCTCACGCAACTCAACTTCGGTTTGGAGCAATTCCTATATATAGTTCCACACTGCATAAAATCCTTCCAAGTCCGAATGCAGTTCTGCTTGTAAGTGGTAAGTGTCCACCAAAGTCTCTGTTTCCATTGTTTAATTGAAGGTTTTCTTGCGGCTTTCCAGTTTCTAACTATTGTATATATCACTGCCAGTCTAATTTGTTGACATACCATTTCTCTTTCCTTTCTGATTTGCAGATCTGTTTGAATTCCTATTAAAGCGAACTTTGGCGTAAATGGGATGTCCTGCTGTGCTATCTGTTTTACTTGTATCCAAAAATCCTTTATGTGCGGGCATTCCCACCAGCAGTGCATCCATGTTCCAACTTCTTTACATCCTTGCCAGCACTGCTGTGGGTATTGCTCATTCATTTTCTGTAACCGTTGTGGCATATAATACATTCTGTAGATTGTTTTTATTTGCGGTTCTAATACCAACAATGATGGTGAAGACTTATGCATTATTTGCCACATTATATTTAATTCTTTTTTTTCTATTTTTTCCTGTAGGTCTTCTTCCCAGGTTGCCACATAGCCCGCATCAGGTAAGTTATATATTGTATATATTACTCTATATATCTTGGACAGCACATGCAGCTGAGAGGGATCTCTATATAGGATTTTTTCTAATTCATGTGGTGTTCGTATGTAATGTGTTTTGTCTTGTTTTAAAGTATATTTGTTTCTGATTTTTGCATATATCATAAAGTCAATCTTGTGGTCAATTTTTTGGTTTATGGTATCTAGAGTTAAAAACTCTTGTCCCACAAATAAATGTGTAGCCCATTTTAGTCCTTTTTTTCCCCATTGTTTTTTTAAGGTTGTGGGGATCCCCGCTATTTTTGTCCACTTGCCAAATATAGGTGTAAAAGGTGATTTATCAATTAAGAGTTCTGCTTTTTTAAAGCATGCTTCCCAAATTTGTAACGTAGGGTCTACAAATGGATGTTCTCTTCCTCTTGGAGTCTGCAGCTGCTGTCCATCAGTTAATATACCCACAAACGTATTAATTCCATAGTATTCTTTTTCGATTGTTAACCAGTCTGGATGTATCTCATTTTGGTACCATATTTTTATTCCTCTAAGGGCCGAGGCCCAATGGTACATTTTTATATCTGGCATATTTTGGCCCCCTTTATCCTTTCTTGTGTATAGTATTGATCTCCTGACTCGTGGTTTTTTTCTTTGCCATATTATTCTTGCAATGTTCTTGTTTATTGTATCATAATATTCTTTAGGGATTCTAATTGGTAGAGCAAATGATGTATAAAGTAATTTTGGTAGTAGGGCCATTTTTACTAAGTTTATTCTACCTATCCATGATAGTTGTAATTTTTTCCACTCCTCCTCTTTCCTTTTAACTTCTTCTAATAGAGGGGCAAAGTTTAATTTATATAGGTCTTTGCATTTTTTGGGGATGTTTATTCCCAGATATTTGATGTAGTTGTCTTGTATCTTAAAAGGTGTTGCTTTCTCTTTTTCAATTGCATTTAGTTTTTCTTCATGGAAGAGTAACATTTGGGATTTATCTATATTCACTCTATACCCTGACACCCCACCAAATTGCGTAATAGTCTCTATTAATTTTGGAATGGATGTAGGGAGATCTGTTAGACTGAGCATCATGTCATCTGCATACATTGCAGCTTTGAATTCCTTTTGCTGAATCTGTATTCCTTTAATCTGTTGCTGTGATCTTATAGCAATGGCAAGAGGTTCAATGGCTATATTAAATAAAAGTGGAGATAGGGGACATCCCTGCCGAGTACCTCTAGTCAATTTGAACTCAGGTGTTGTTTTTCCATCTAGAATTAATTTGGCTTTGGGTTTCTTGTATATTATCTTAACCCACTCAAGGAAGTTTCCTTCCATGCCCATTCTTTTCATCGTTTCTAACAAAAAATTGTGTTCCACAAAATCAAAGGCCTTCTCCGCATCTAGCGAGATAATGGCCGCTGGCGTGTTGTTTGACTTTATATGTGTTATGAGGTCAATAACTTTCCTTATGTTGTCAATGCCAAGTCTGCCTGGCATAAAGCCTGTTTGATCTTTTTCTATTACTTCAGGTATAATTAACTTTAGTCTTTCTGCCAAGATTTTTGTGAATATTTTTGCGTCTGTGTTAATCAATGAGATTGGTCTGTACCCACCGCATAGTTCCTTATTTTTTCCTTCTTTTGGGCACAGCATAATATTGGCCTCGTAGAATGTGTCTGGCGTTGTTTGTTGTCTAATTGTTTCGTTATATACTCTTTTTAATATTGGGGTTAAGTTTTTTGCAAATGTTTTGTAAAATTCGCACGGGTATCCATCTGGTCCAGCGGCTTTATTGTGGGGTAGGTTTTTAATGGCATCATTGATTTCTTTTTCTTCTATATCTCTGTTTAAGAACTCTTTTTGGGCCTGGTTAATTTTAGGTATCTTGATCTTGTCTAGGAATTCGTTTATATTCTTTTGTGGGGGCTCTGTGGTTTTATATATTTTATTATAAAACTCAAGAAAGCATTGCTCTTTCTCTTTACCTTTAAGCATTTCTGCTTCTGGATTCTGTCTTATATATGGAATGTCTAACTTTTGTCTCTTTTTTTTAATCATCCATGCCAGGACCCTGTCGGCTTTGTTTGCTTTTTCAAAGTAGTATGCTTTGGCATATCTAAGTTTATTAATTGTAGCTTCTGTCTCTAGTAAATTTATCTGTGTTTTCATCTCAGTTATTTTTTCTGCATTTATTGCAGGTTGTTTTGCTAATTGTTTTATCTGCAGGTAAAGGTGATTAATTTGTGTTCCCTTTTCCTTTCTTAGGAGTGCGCCCAGTGAAATAAACTGTCCCCTCAGGACTGCTTTTGCTGCATCCCATATAGTCATTATAGACATCCCTGGCTGGTCATTATTCTGCATATATTCCTGTATGCCTTCTTGTATTTTTTCCTGAATCCATTTGTTATTTAAATAAAAAAAATTGAGTTTCCAATTCTGTGTGGTTTCTTTTTTGTTGAGTTTTGTATTTATTTCTACAACTATTGCGTTATGATCTGATAGGGGTATAAGCTGTATATATGCTCTCTCACAAATGGGCAATAGTTCTTGATTAACTAGTATGTGATCTATCTTTGATGATGTTTTATGGGGATTTGAATAAAACGTGAACCCCTGCTCTTGTGGATGGAATACTCGCCAAATTTCTCTCCATTGGTTATCTTCAATTACTTTTTTTATTTTCTCTTGTTGCTTATTCAGGGGTGCTTTAGTAGACAGATCCATAGAAGTTAATGGGGAATTAAAATCTCCACATATGATGGCTCTTCCTTCTATTTTTTCTGTAATCTCTGGAATCAGTTTTGTTAGGAATGCTCTGGTGTTATTATTGGGAGCATACACTGATGCCATAGTATAATTGTCCTGTCCTATCAGACCTTTGATTATCAGTACTCGGCCTTGATCGTCTTTATTTATTTCTTTAATTTGCATATTCAAGGATTTAGATATGCCTATTAAGACTCCTGCCTTTTTTTCCCCTCCATTTGCAAAGTATATTTTATATTCTTTATTACTAAATCTATAATTGTCTTGTATAATCAAATGCGTTTCTTGTATCATAAATATGTGTGGCTGTGTTTTTTTTATGAGTTGCCATACCCTTTTACGTTTTATTGGGTTGTTAAGCCCACAAACGTTAAAAGAAATTACTTTAAGCTTATCCATTTGCATAGTATTTGTTTTCTTTTCTTTTCTGCTTTACCTTCTCAATTCCTCTATAATATATCCAGTGTGGATTTTTCCCTTTTCTTTCAGTTCTGTTTAGTTTCACTCTATTCTTTTTTTCATTTCTGTTCACTATGTTTTTGTTGGTCTTATAGTTATTGTCTATTCTATTCCCCTTATTTCCCTCCCCCCTCCCTCCATATCCTTTTTCTAACACCATCTCTCTGTCCCCTTTATTCCCCCCTCTAAATAAACAAAAAATAAACAGTTCCCCCCTTCAATTTCAAACTTTAAACAATCCCTCTAACAGCTTCTTCTCCAAAGGTCCCCTTAAACTGGAGTAACGTGTGATGTAGGCTCCCCACTCCCTCCCAACCCTATTTTAACATTTTCCTTATTCTTATACCTCTCATCTCATATAGTATTTATTTATTTATTTATTTATTTATTTATATAGTCACCAAATATTATTTAGTCCAGTGTCTTACTTCTCAATTATTTTCTTTAAAGTTTTTTTCTATAAATCTCTGCAAGTTTTCTTGCTGTGTGAAGTATCTTCTTCTATCTTTGTAGATGAATGAGAACTTTGCAGGGAAGAAAACTTGTGCTTTTATTCCCATTTTTTGGAAGATATCTAGATATTTTCTCCAAGCTTTCCTTTTCTGTACTGTCTCAAAAGCAAGATCTGGGAAGATTGTTATCTTATGTCCTTGGAAGTTCAAATCTTTAGTGTTTCTAGCTGCTCTCAATATGTTTTCTTTAGCTTGAAATCTAAGAAATTGTACAATCAGTGCTCTTGGGGGATCTTTAGGTTTGGGGCGAAGGGACTGGTGTGCTCTTTCTAGCTCCAGCTGGTGTAGTTCCCGTTTTTCAGGAAATATTTCTTGCATAACTCACTTGCACTAGGTCACCCACTCCCACTGCTTCTGATCCTTCAGGTACCCCCATGATTCTTAAATTATTTCTCCTGGAGCGGTTTTCCAGATTCTCCAGTTTATCATGTAATGTCTTTACTTCAGCTTCTGTGCGAGCCACCCTTTGTTCGTTGTTATTCTCCCTGTCTTCCTGCTCGCTTACTCTGGTTTCCACCTCCTCAATTCTCTTTGTTATTCCTTCCCTCTGCGATTTTAGCTCCCCCAGGCCAGCCTTGATTGTTGTTATCCCCTCTTTGTTTATTCCTAAGTCTTCTTTGATTGATTTAAATAGTTCTATTACTTGCTGTGTTGTGACCGGGTCCCCGGTATTGTCTTGCGTATCTGACGCCATTTTGTTACTGAGGGCCTCTCCCCTTTGCACGCTTTGCCGCGGGAGCCCGGATTTTTCAATTATGCTTTCTGGTTCGGTTTTTTTGTTCTGGTTCATTCCCTTTTCTTTTGTGACTATTTTTTTCTTACTTTTGTTGAGGCATTTACCGTTTTTTTCCTTCTTTTTACTTCGGGTCAGGAGGGAGCTCAGCCACGCACGTCTGCTCACTCGCACATGCCCAGACGACCCCCCTGAATTTTCTTCTAAGTGCCTAAAGTTTCATCTTAAGTCTGGCTATTTTAGTCAAACATTAGCTAGAATAATTAGCAATCTCCCTATTGTGAGGAATCACATTCCTAAGATCATCAGTCTTCCCCTCCCACTCCCACTAACGACCAAATGTGCCCCTTCCCCTTCCCACCAGCGATCTGGCTCAAGATCCTCGTCCGCAGGGGCCGCTGTCCCCAGAGCACCTGGAATATCTGTGTCCAGCTGCAGAGGACAATTGGAGGCTGTTTACAAGAAACACACTGTGTTTACAGGAAACACATTGCAAGCTGTTTACAGGAATCAACAAATGACACTACAACAACCATATCCCACAGTATTGTTAGTCAGCTAGTGCTCTGGCACCTGCTGGGACTGTACGCTGCCTGTACGCCCATTCCCATGGGACCAGGAGTTAGGACGAGGGAAGCCCCAATAATCTGGCTTGTCTGGAACCACTACCAACCCTGTTCTCCACCTTTGGAAGCAGACACACATGATCCAGACCGACAGAGAATGATAGACAGTTCCAAGCCCTGACCTGGCCTGAATGAGTTGCAAGCTGGTGGCACCTCGGAATCATGGGGATTGGTCGTTAGCCAAGCCCCCACAGTCGGGTGCTTGGAAAGCCAAAGGGAACAAATCCCCATGTACTCACAGCTGTCTCATACCCAGCCAGGCCTGAGTGGCTCTTGTCCCGAGGGTGCTACTCTAAGCAAGATGCCAGGAGATGCACCACAGGGGGGGCTGGTCAGTCCTAGATTCTGGGGTGGTTTCTGTGGAGGCACGGCCTCCAGCCTACTCCCTTAACAGAGGAGGAGTCTCATGTGGGTGCTGGCTGGATATCAGAGATTCGGAGCTCTGTGGCATGAGGCATGTCCAAGTGCAGTCAGACAGCTCAGCCCCTTGAGCATCCCAGTCCCCGGTGTCATGGGGGGGTTCAGTCATATGGGCCCAAATGGGGTCCCTCCGGGCAGGCAGTGGGGTTGAATGCTCTCCCTTCAGTAGGTACAGCTGTTAGCCAGTCCCTCCCTCCCAAATGGTGAGCTAACTGCCAGCTCTTTAGGAGCAGGAGAGGTGCGCCAAAAAGAAGTAAGTAAAATACCCTGCCTGAAGAAAGGGAAACAAGGCAAACTGAGTGGGCCCATAATCCCCCAAATTTCCAGGACACCAGAGTTCCACGGGGCTTCTGAGCCCCACTGAGCTGATCCCTGAGGGGTACCGGACCCTCCGCCTCCTGCCTATGCTCATTGGACACCAACCCACTCACAAAGCACTCCCCACTGTGATTGTACCTAGTCTATCCTCGGTGTAACAGCTCCCCTTTTCCTTCTCCCCTGTGTCAGCACAGCCAGCCCTCTTCGCTCCCAGTGCTCCCTAAACCCTCTTCCCTGTCATTGCAACTCGCCCCCCTTGCCCAGTTCAGCGAATCCCAGAGGCCCCTCCTCCACCATACCACCTGCTCCCCCTCCAGTGTCGGTTCTCATGGTGACCTCCTTCCTTGTTTATATGCATCCGATAGATAGCAAGTCCAGGCTGCAAGTCCATTACCATAAGATATAAAGTGAGGCTAAATGTTAGATACTTGAGGCTGCTTATGCAAACATATTTCCCTGTATTTTTGGGGTGTCCAGATCGTGAGAGATCTTCTGGAGCCAATCAGAATCTGCTTTAGAGCAGAAGAAGCAACAGTCTGAATATTGAGCTGCTGGCCCAGGTCCTCGGGGGGAGAGAGAGAA